>JBAMHX010000021.1:9059918-9123915 GCA_037177515.1 Pseudomugil tenellus
TGATCCGATTAGTCGACTAATTGAAAAAATAATCGATGACTAATCGATTATCAAAATAGTCGTTTGTGGCAGCCCTAATTGTAACTTATATTACCTGCTGTTGCCAAGCTTCAATAAGGTTGGATGACTTCTGTTATACAGTCTGGCCTGAAGAGACATTGTTGTTTTTGCTATATTAATCTTCCTCGGGTACTGCTTTACCAGACATGAAATGAGTTTAATAGGAAAAAAGAAAAGACTACAGTCTTTGATTTTTTTTTTTTTACACTTTGTGATTTTACTTTTGCTGTATTTGGTTTGTTTTCAGAAAATTAGCATTGAATAATTGTTTTTTCATCACAGAAATTTGACAGTGAGCCTCACTATGCTTTACTGAAGGAACTTTTCATCCAGGTACGTTTTCAGTCTGTAAAATGGGTTTTATCAAATAGGGAGTGAATGGTGAGACAAAACATTGGATGTACAGAACTGATTGATTTACAATATCATATCAATAGTTTTTTCTTTTTTTTTTTGTAGACGTTTTCCACTCCACGCTACCACCCGAAAAGTCAGCCTTTTGTGGATCACGTCTTCACATTCACCATTACAGATAACAGGATATGGTTCAGAAACTACCAGGTAATATTTTACTGAGTTTTTGGCTTATTAATATTAAGTTAGAAAAAATAAATTTACATATCAATAAATTGTATATTTTTATAAATAATAAATGAATATATATTTCTACTTATAATTATTTTTCTCTGTCCTTTCTCTCTATATTCAGATAATTGAGGAGAATGCCTCACTGGTGGAAATCGGCCCTAGATTTGTTCTGAACCTTATCAAGATCTTTCAGGGAAGCTTTGGAGGGCCTACACTCTATGAAAACCCTAGCTTCCAGTCTCCTAATTTGGTAAAATCTATTTGAAGCATAACTTTATAATATTTTATGACAGTTACATTATGTATTTGCAGGAGCAAATTGGCTGTAGTCCTTGAGATGCACTCTACAAGCTTTATAGCTGATGTTTAATTTGATAATGCTCTGCCTCATTGGCTGTTCACATTCACTAAAAAACATAGCCACATTTAAACAAATGTAAAAAATGAATTTAAAATATCTTATTGCATGTTATTCTACTAAATTGTAATCAGTCATCTTCATCCGTCCACAGCATAGACGAGAGCTCCGTCTGGCAGCAGCAGCCAAAGTGCGTGAGAAGCAACTAGTTAAGGAGGTGCAGAAAATGAAGAGGAAAGAAGCTAAGGAAGACTTGAACAAAGATGTTACAGCTGACGTCTTTGTCACACCGGCTGAGGAGAAGCCTGTTCACATCCAAACTGAGGCACCAGAGGCTACAAAAGTGGTGAAGAAAAGCAAACACAAGCCTTTCAAAAGGCAAAGGATGCAAAGGGCTCGGCGATAACGAGATGGACCAGATTTTGTGGAGTCGCTAATGCTATGATTCAGTTCTGGGTCAAATATTTAGTTCCATATTACAATAACTGATAGGCTTCACTAGATGCATCTCACAAGTTTCATACAAACCCCATAGATTTGTTAAAGTTAAATGTTAACTTGCTGTAATATAAGTTTGAATTTCTCTTCTTGCAAGTAATTTGCAGATAAAATCTGGACATAAAGGTCTTTACTTTTACAAAACTAAAACAATATTTGCCATCTCTTTTTGATAAGTTAATGTTTATAAAAAAAAACCATTAAGTACAGTAAGCTTTGTATGTCATTAAAATAAAACAATTCTACTACATGTCAGTCATTTTTGATGTACTACCCAGAAATCCTCTGCAGGTTGTCCGCTTACAAATTGGCATAAAAAAAAAAAAATCAGGCATTTAAAGGTGGCTACAGCTGCACTCAGAATAATTTTAACTTGCATTGAGTTAAAGCATAAAGACTGAACTATTGGCTTAATAATTAGTTTTCCATAATAACCAGCAATATAGCACCTAAATGGAAATACGACTGGTCAAACTACTCAAATGTGCAGAACAAAAACATGAGTAGCAGCATTTTTTTTACAAGTCTCACATCCACAATATCAAACTGTTAATATAATAAGGGAATTAAATAAGGAATTCATTAAATGCGGGACTCTTTCTTACACTTAAACTATTTACTTCACCTGCCTTAAATTGGCTGTAATGCCTACCTACACAGTGACGATGGAACATACTGAAGCCAAATGTTTCTTACTCTGTAAGAGTTTCCCACAAGGCTAAAAGCAGCCTGGAAGTGTGTTCCCCTGTAGTCAGTAAATTGGTGTTTGACCTTAAGCGTGTGGGGATTTAAAAAGAAGCCATGAATAATACGAGGTCTTCAGATTAATTCACTCTGCTTTGTGGCCAGTAGTTCTTCATAAAAGTCCTCATTCAAGCTTACTAAAGTAAAATTGAACAGGTTGTCATCATTCTTCCTCCACGTCCTCATCAGGACAGCAATAATATTCAACAAAGCAGATCTGTCCGTCATCGTTTCTGACCAGGTACTGCAGAGAGAGGAAGCCCCTGCTGTCTGTCCTCACAGAGACTTTGCAGGACAAAGCCAAGGCTTTGGTGGATGGTTTCAAGAGGGACATCTTGTACCTGTCAATGTTCACAAAGAAGAAAAAAGAATAAAGGTCTTGGAAAAAGGTTTTTACAAATATTTGGATAAAACCTCACCAATAGCTGCAGATTAGAGTATGAAACTTAAGAATTACTAAATATTTTCAGCTGTCGTGTCAATTTCACTGCTAGGGTAACAACTGCTAACAAAACTGAACAAACCAACAAGATCCTACTGAAAAACTGGATCAGAAAATATAAACAGCTTTTGTTTGATTTGTCCTTGAGGTCAGACTGAGTTTTGAATTTAAAAAAAAATTCTGAAAGTGACTGGTGACCTGTCCAGGGTGCACCCTGCACCTTGCCTAATTACTAAGATAGGCTCCCTCTATATAGAAATTTTAAATCAAATAAAAAAAAGCTCCCAGTATCAGTCATACTACTGGTATTTGTGTGAAACATTTGCAAATTGTTCAAGTGTATGTGTAGTCTGGTTTTGATGTCCGTCAGTATTTACAGTATACACAGATAACTGCAAAAGTGAAATAGTGAAATATGTAGCAGGCATAAGGAAAATCAAAAATACCTGAAGCCAGGTGTCGTTTCAAAATGCCAGTTAGGATGTCAGAACAGTCATGCTGGCTGGAGCTAATTCCAGCAGCCATCAAGCAAGAGGGGGTTGTACACCCATGATATGAAATGTGAAATACTTTTACTTATTCCAGAGGGAAATTTTATTGACATAACAGGTTGTCACTATACAACTACTTGCACGTGGATAGATGGGAGAACATATAAACTCCCCACAGAAAGCTCCAGCTGAGGTTTAAACCTGAAACTTTCTTGCTGTGAAGCAAGAATACTTTTTACAATGTCAGGGTCTCATTAGAAAGATTTGAGATGTATATCATTATTTTTTGTGAGATTAATAAACTTTGACCAAATAAACAAAGTCAGAGTTAAAAAGCAAACTTTGGGCTTGAAGACGGAAATTCAAGTCCTGTTACTAACAACTGTGGTGAATCCCTGTGAGCCCCTTAACCTTCCAGTTTGCTCACCAGGCACCAGAATACGGCAGCATATCCGATTTAACTGGAGATGGGTAGAGGGCAGAGGTCAATTTTCCAGTTGGCATGAATACAGTAAATAATCTCATCACCATTCTAGTTCACATTTAAGCGCTGAGACTTTTGTCGTGAGTATAATTTGTTTCTTTATATGCTTAACTATGTGCTTTTGTCTTAGGGATGATTCTCACCTGTTGGTTTGTGTCTTAGTGCACTGGAACAGTTCCATCATGTCTGAGTCTTTGGAATAATCATAATGGGCATTCCCAGAGTTCCCAAATGTTGACAATCTGAAGAGTTAAACATATATCTGTGAGGTTGCATGATGTATCTATGATCAATCAAGTTCAGAGATAATATGTGAAAGGGAACAGGCAATATAAAAGGCATCTCTTACGAAATGATAGCAGTTAGCTCTCTCAGAGTCGTGAAACTAACTTATGTGGAATTATAAGTACATTATTAAGAACTTTGTGTAGTGTAGAGCAAGTACTGTATCTTTAACTACACACCTGAAGTAGGGCTGGCTGGGGGACATGGTGATCTGTAGCACCTCACTGGACATGTCCAGTTCAGAGAAAACTTCTTTTAGACTGTCCGACTGCAGGATCACCTTTCAAAATAACCAGAGTACAGTAAATTACTGCCTTCTGTTTTCATAACAAATCTCCTAAATACTCTAACACTTGTATATAACCCAAAATAATTTAAGTAAAAAGAGTAAGTTATTCTTATTAAAACAGCAATGTTAAACAACTGAAATTAACCTTGTTTGTGACGTTGGTGCTGCAGAACTCAAAGTCGATTGGTTCTTCTGGTTCTTGCGTGTTAATATTGCAAACGGTCACCACACCACCTTCCTCTAGAAACAGTGTCAGAGGGTAACCATACCCCCTGTAGCACATACGCAAAGCTGTCGATACTCCTGAAACATAAAATGAGTGAGGCAACGTACATAGAATTTTTATTCGAGTTTTACCTTTCCCGTTCTCAATCAGGTTTTTATTTTTACCTGCAACATTGCTTTCTCCAAAGATATTGAGACAGTCCAGCAGAACAGTGAGGTTGATCTGAAGAGCCACCACATCTTCCTTTATAGTGAACTCTTGGAAGATATCTGCCTGCAATAATGCAGAACAAGTGCAAAAGGGTTCAATGAGACATTTACAATAAACAAGTGTTAACAAAAAGAAAAAGAGAAATGTCACACAAACACACCTGAATGAATGCATTAGCTTGCAAACACTTAGAGTCCTCCACAGTGACCTTCAGGCCATTGGGTGTAGCTGTGAAAATGGCATGCTCCTTAAAGGTGATGGCTTTCAGTATGTTAGAGAGATTGCGAGCATGATCCAAACTGGCAACCAAAATGTATAGCTCGTCATCACTCTGAGATTGTGTGGACAAAGGCATTGTAATGCTGACATAAAAACAAAGAAAATAACAAATGTTAGTTAGTACTTGAGATTTTGAAAAACAAGGACTGTGTGATACAAAGAGATGGGCCTGTCCTAAATAAAATGAAATGCATTCAGAAAGACTACTAGATACTAGAAAGACACCAACATTAGGTACTGATACACCGAGTCGTCATTTTTGTGTGGTTGTGATGTTTACAATAGTTTTGATTATACTAAGGCTTATTATATATGGTGGCCTGGAAGAGCAAAACATTGTTAGGTCGAGTAAAACACATTTTTGTGGTACACATTTACGTAACAGAAACCATGTTTACATATATACAATGAACAAACAACTAAAACTATTGGCTGACAAGTAGCTTGACTAAATATTTTAACGGCGGAGATAATACAACGTGCACCATTTTATGAAACGTACACTGTAATGTAAATAAATTTAGTAAGAATGATGCCAATTGAATGCATTATTACAAACCTAGAACTGATAAATTCCCACGACTGTTTTGAAGAAATGCGCCCAATGTGGAGCAACTTCCGTCTTCCTCCTCTCCTGCGGAAGTTGTGGTGCGTTCAGTATACCTCGGATGTTATAACTATTACATAACGACGTCGCATGATATGATGTAGGCTACGCCACCTAATTTGGCGTTAAATGAGCATTATATTACTGCAGTACGTACTAAGTATAATGTGAGTATATGTAAAGTAAAAGTTCTGTGCGGGTATAGTTTAAGTTAATCCTCATTCACTGTCGTTTTTTGTTATTATTTATTTGCAGGGAACATAAATTTCCGACTTCCAAAATCATTAGAACGCACCATTGGATTCGAGTGTACATCAAGTTCCAGAGATTTCGGAGAAGAGTGGAAACCGGCAAGAATCGTCCCGCTCACATCGACACTTTATGATAGCGTTGTTTTTGTTAGTCCCGGATTGGATTTACAATGTAAGAATGTGCATTCTGTTTTATTCTATGGCTGGCAAAGTACTTGACGTTAGGTTGTTGTACCTTCTATGCTAGACACCGCACTCTGACAGGAAGCTGTAAGCTAGCCTCTAGTCTGATGGGTACGGCTTTGAGATGTATCGTTTATAAGTACTGTCAATGGTAGCAGCTCATAAACAACAGTTTATAAATAAATGTAACTCCTCTAATGCTTGTTGGACATATTCTCAGAGCGCTTGATATGTCAGGATTAAAGATCAATTAGTCTGGTATGTAGTGCCTTCTTCTCCGCTGAAGTTGCTAACCCCAGTTTAGTCAACTTTACTGATGCAATTTTAACCTCCTATTTTATTTTTCTGTCTCTACTAATATGTTTAAACATTCAACTCTGTAGATAAATGCTATTATGTGAAATGGCAGTAAAATAATCTTCAGTTCTATTCAGGCAAAATCCTCACATCTAAGAAGCTCAAGTTAATTTTCTTTCTCAAATGTTTATATAAAAACTCATTTAATTGAGAGTAGTCTCATTGTCAAAAAAGAAAAGGTCTTTGTGCAGTTTTTGTTTAACTTTAATAGACGGGGATGAATTTAATCGCTTGTCAAAATAGCTGAAGTCTATCTATTGATTACTGACTCGTGAAACCAGTATCTCCTCCCAGTATGACTTGACAAAATGCTCAAAGATGGAAAAGACTGATTTATAACTTAAACATATATGTCATATTCTTTCAAAAGTGTCACTTCAGGATTTGAGTAATTTATTGTTATAAAAGACACTAAATGACTTCTGATTTGATTTTTTTTGGGGGGGGGGTTATGTGTGGTTCCTGGGTTTGTGATCTATTTTAATGCTTTTTGTTGCCTTTTATTTGTATGAAAATGTTTTGATACATAAATATTAATTGGTTGATTTTTATTTATGATTTTGTGATATCAGCAACATTACCATTGTTGAATTTTTAGGGATTGTTCTTTCTACTTTTATATTGTTTAAACAATCAGAATACACATATATCTGCTTTTATTCCAGGTTGTATCCATGAAACTTGTGCTGAGCTTCAATCATGACTTGAAATCAGTTCAATGGGTCTTATTTCACTATTACCTATTGCACTTATTGAAATAACCCATATCTATCTATGTTCTGTTTTCTTTGCTTTAGATTTCTTGATTTTGAACACGTCGTCTGAGTAGCAATGGTGTGCATTCCCTGCATTGTGATTCCTGTCCTGTTGTGGGTCTACAAGAGGTTTCTGGAGCCTATTCTCTATCCCATCATTTCACCTTTCATTAACACATTCTGGACCAAAAAAGCGGTCCAGAATACCGACAGTGGTGATCAAAACGTCAGTGGCAAGACTAATGGAACTTATAAGGTAAGTGATAACAAATTAATAATTTTATTGGTAAACTCTAACCTTAATCCAATTTTTTTCTTTATTTGTTTGCAGTTCTGTTACAATGAGAATGTCAGTGAGATTACATTTTTTGTCATTTCATAACATGTATTTAGCAAGTTACAAGATAATTCTGCATGTCCACAGGGACCATATTGTCAATATGTGTGACACATTTTTTTGTTCATGATCATTTTTTTATTGAAATAAAATGTGTGCAACTCTTTTGTCTTACAGCCTGAAAGCAACAGTGAGGCCACTGCTAATGGATCTATTTCAGCAGCAGATAAAAAGACTGACTGACACCACTTGTAACCTTTTAATGCAGCTTAAGAAGTTTAGATATTCCAATGAAATGATAAATAGACGATTAATTAATTTATGTCTTTGTTGATCTAAGTGGTTTTATATCATTTGAAAGGTATTGAAGCTTATTCTTAGTGATTTATTTTCCTGGATAAAATGGATATGTTTCTTGTCAGTACTTACTATATGTGAATTTGAATCCCAGTAAAATATAGACTTTATAAGTCAAGCTTGTAGTTTTAATGAATTAAAGAAAACAATTAAAGATACAGAAGTACTTCTTTCCATTAAACTACATGCTGCTGCAGCTACTCTAATCATGAAAAATAGTCTTGTTTTCACAACTTACAACATAAAATAAACTATCATAAAAATAAAATAACTATACATTCTGAAAAAACAGCAGGTGTATTGTCTGTTGCGGTTGAGTTATTCCCTTGTACAAAAATGCTAACTTCAGGCAAGTGTACTGCAAATGTGTAAATTAAATGTGTAAATTAAAATGTTTTTGTCATGAATAAACGCAGATGTCAGCATCTTGATCTGAGATTTTGATTCTTTATTTAACAAAGCAGGTATAACCTTCCGAGAACTCTTAATTTGAACAGCTGAAAATGGCCTTTTTGCTTGGTTTTATTGTCTCTTTGTTTTTACTGGCTAGTAAAAGAATGCCACAATACATTATGCTGAGAAAGAGCTTTGATTATTTATACTTTTGAAGAATTAAAAAAAGTTTAATATTAGGTAGAACTCTATAAATGTGGTTTTACATTTCAGTTGATAAAAAAAATCATCATTATGGCAACTTAAATTAAACTAAAGATGTAGCTGTTAAAATATGTTTATTTAACTTTATTATATATATATATATATGTATATAAACATTTCTTAAAGGACTTCATATATGTTTACTTAAAGTGGAACTAGGCTTTTTTAATAAGTTTGTATGACCTAGTTCACTTTGGTGGAGCACAAGGATAAAATAATTTAAGCAAGCACTGGTGTGTTTGTTTCTCAGAAGAAAAATAAACACTTGAAGTAAAATAATAAAGAGGTTTTCTTAATAACATGGTTTTGATTAGCTCTTCATGCGGGAAAAAAGCCAAAAGAATGAGGGAACAGTATATTCATCACAGAGCGGCTGAGATACCATTTTTTAAATATAATTTCTACTTCTGAAACTTAAAAAAAAAAAAAAGCTTCGACGTCACCGACGTAGTCAACGCCCAAATGTCGTCATTACGCAAGGATGAGCTACGTGGAAAACATGGAGAAGAGGGGTACGTAGAGTGAACTAAGCTAACAGAAATATTGTCCATTCGGAAGTATTTAGATCTTTTAAACACACTTAATAAATAACCTTAACAAAACCTGCTGATTACTGGGAGGCAGAGGAAAAAGCTGTTCGTTCTTTACTGTCCTGGAAGTCAACAGAGCCACAGAAACTGCGAGAAGCATTTATGACAGGTAAGCTGAGCTCTCAGCTGATTGCAAACAAACTAAACGTTAGCAGCTTTCTGGAGAATTAATTATTATCTAACGATGGGCTATCATTCTAAGGTGAAGATTTAGCTTACTCTGATTGCAAATTATTTTGGAGAAAGGAATTTTACCTTGTTGACTGTAGACGTTAACGAGGCGTTGGCTAATTCCTTCACTTGAATTCACCAAGCTAACCTCATTGCAAGTTGATACATTAAGGAAACGGATACTTATTCATTTTCATGATAAAGCACAGTATAAGGCCTGATAGATTTTATTTAAATGTTGACAGTCATTCATTGATGGCCATGAATGTATGAAAAGGAAATGTTGCCTAGCTCCACTTTATTCTCAAGGAATTGAGTTCATTCTACACGAAATTAGGACTCCGGTCCTAAATAGTCTTAATAAATAAAATCAAGAAATAAGAATTTTTTTTTTAAAAAAAGGGTATAAATATGCATTAAATATACAAGAATTTGTATAAATAAATGGTACTCTTTTTGCACAACTAGTATGGTATAAGTACAGTACTGAGTATTTCTTGTGTGCAGTGGGTTAGTGGAGCTGGCTACACCTGTATGCAAAAGGTGTGTCACTGGAAGAAAAAGATATCCTGGTTTGTTTAGGGGGGTCCTGTAATGTGGCACTTTTTAAAATGAATGCTTTGATCTCCATTCACATTGAGCCTTTAATTGGTTAATACTGGAATTGTTTAATTAGTGCCCGATTTACATTATTGAATAAGAAAGTGAGAAACCTGTGTGCCATTAACACCGCTAAAACCAATGCTGTTGCATCTTGCTGTTTCATATTAATGCTGGTTAATAATAATTGGTTAATGCTGTTCCATATTAAAATGCTATCTCAAGAAGAGGTTTGGTGGCATCTTATGAAAATGAACCAAAGAAACTGGACCTTGTGAGCTTTTCTGCAGTTTTAGAGCATGTGCCTCTGTTTTGCTATGCTAGTCATGTCACACATGGTAAATGGACTTGTACTTATATAGCACTTTTCCAGTCATGTCGACCGCTCAAAGCGCTTTACACTACATAGTATATATTTACCCATTCACACACACTCACACATCGCACATCGGGGACAGCTGAGGGTTCAGTGTCTTGCCCAAGGATGCTTCAACATGTTGTCAGGCGAAGCCTGGAATCGATCTCACAACTTTCCAGTTGACAGACGACTGCTCTTCCACCCGCATTAGAGCTAACCAGCCATAAGTGGTAGGGTTTGTAGGGTTTTACAATGGGTGATCAGAAAAGCACTGCATATTACAAGCCCTATTACCCACAAAGTGATTTCAGCTCGTTTGTAGCATGGTTATTCATTATATGTGGCAGTAACACGCTTTTCTGTGCACCAGGATTTGGCACATGCCTGGTGAATAAGTGGTAAAGAGTGGCCGGTCTGGCTGAAAGGAGTCAGCAGAGATGGGAGCCAGCACCAGCCAAGTCAGTGATCTATCTGATAACCCCAACCTCAAGGCCCTAGTGGGTACAGAGTCCATATCTAAGAATGATCCCTTCTGGAATCAGCTCATCTCCTTCACGTTCATCAGTCCCACCAGCAGGTAAACATATACAAATGTTTGGCGTTTTAATAATATTTAAATATGTTTCAGGTTTTTCTGTAAATGGTCCCACTACTGACTGTCTTTTTTTTTTTTTTTTTACTATGAAATGAGTATTAAACTGAAGAGAAATTCAACTTAAAATGACTTAACAATGAGAATAACAGATTTTACACTAAACAGATAAAACAAATAAGCAATTACGAAGAAAAATAGAGTTAAGGTTACAGTGACATATAAGCAAATGTTTCTGAGTAGTAGCTCTTCTCTGGCATTTCATGTGCATAGCTGATGAATTTTAAAAAATGTTGATAACAAATCTTGACTGACTCCTCTGATGACTTTTTAAAGATATCATATAGCTTCCTACAAACACTCAAAAACGAGCATAGACCAGTGCAGTGCAAGTAAGAAAGTTTATCACCCAGGATAAAACATTAAGCTTTAAAGAGGATGTTTGCAGAGCTGTCTTAGATAATGATCCAGCTAGGTTAATGTTGCACTTGAATAAGGATAGTTAAATGTGAAGAGTTAACTCTTTGGTTCGGAGTGTTAACTCTGGCAGCCAAAGACTTCCTTTGACTTCTTTCTGAACCCAAACGTTTACTGACAAAGACACCAAAATAAACGACCACAAACTGGCAGCAAATGAGTTAATGATGCATCACCCACTTTCAGAAGTTGACTGATGTTGCATGTTTTTGTAGCACGAGTGTTTTCATTTTAAAAACGGTCTTAGATCGATGTGAAAATGTATTTACTTATTTTTAAAAAATCATTTGCAGAAGATAAGCAATATTTAGTAAAACATTTTAAAATTCTGTAAACAAAAACCAGAAAATTAGAGCGTTACATTCATGGTTGCAAAAACATGAATTTGAAAAATTATAAACCATCTAAATCGGCTTTAGCAGGGAAATTGATGTTGAGCAGCACAGCAACAGTTGAAAAATAGTCTCAATGCCACCATGATTCTGTCATAGTTATCCTACCAGTAATTGGTAGGATAGGTTCCAGCTTCTTATGACCCTTCTGTGGAATAAGAAGCACAAATAAAGGATGGATAGTTCAATTCAGTTATTATCTAATCAGTTGTATTTTTTTTTCTATCATCACCCATAGTAAACTTTAATTGTTTTAACACCTCTACTACAAACTACAGATATAGTTTTTGTTGCAGTTTTTAGAATTTAGCAGCTTTCTGAAAATAGGGTTTGTAATTCAGCTCATATACATCTAAAACATTTTTGGATGTGGAACTTCTAGATCCCTGTAAATCACAATCCCAGGACGATTATCTTAGATTGTGATTTCTCAAGATAAAAGTGTCAATGCAGAAACAGCAGCATCACTTATATCAGAACTGTTTTTTTCATTGGAAAAAAGGAAAAGCTACACTATCTTTAATTGGGGAAAATATGTTTATGTCTCCTCTATGTGGCTTTGACAGAAGTTTTTTCCACTTGTTTCTTTCTGTTTATATAATTGGTTGATGCCATCCCATAGTAGAACATGGCTTGTGCTATGACTCATGCGGTCTTAAAAATGAGTTTTCAACTTTGTGCTAAGCATGTATCAAAGAGGCAACATTAGTATCAATTATTACCACAGATATTCATTAGACAGTGTTTAAGAAGAAGTTTGGAGTCATTGTGTGTAGAATTACATTATCTCACTGTCATATCAACTTATTAACTAGCAGCTCTTATTAATCTACCAGTGTTCATTTCTATGACTGCCAAAGTGTTTCTTTAAGAATTTTTTTGTGATTCTGTTTGCTTTGGCTTGTTGGAACCACTTAGGATTTTTTTTTCTGATGATTATGGTTAACACTAAAGGAGAACATGATTGAAAAATCCCAGTTTCCTGCAACCTACTCTGCAGGACCCTGGTATGATGACAAATTATAACTGACCTCTGAAAATTAAACAAACTGCACTTCGAGTTTGAGTCAATATTTTCTGCAGTGAATAGTGTACACGTATCCCTCCTAAATGGCCTAATCAATGAGTAAATTTATCAGTCATTTAGTTTATCCTATCACACACGATTGAATCAGAATGTATTTTAAACGTATTTCTGCTCCACTTAAAATTTTGTTATTTGTAGCCTTGCATAACAAATGATCCTTCCTGTATCATTTTTTTCAGTGGAGACTCCAAGTTACTGGAAGAGGCCGTCATTCCTCTGGCCAGGACCCTCAGTATGTTGCCTATTACCTGATGTTTTTGTTTTACATAACAATGAATTACCTAAAGCATCACTGAATGTATTGACTTTCTTGAAGTTAATATATAAATATAAAATAAATTATTCTTTCTGGCTGAATTATCCATTTTATGAGAATTAAATGTTTGGTATGGTGGAGAAAAAAAAAAATGTTTTTTTTTTTTTCTTTCCCAGTTGAAAATAATCCCAGAACAGGAAACTTTGGTGCTCTTGTGAGAATTTTTCTGGGAAGAACCAAAGAGTTGAAAATTTCAACAGAATGCCAAGAGTAAGTATGAGGCCATCAGAGGATGGATAAATTGTGATAATGATGACAGACTGTCTGCAGCCAAGTTATTGTTTAATTACATGCGGAGATCCCAGACTTTAATAGACGCGAACGCTGAGAAAAGCACATTCTGCATGTGGCAATGTCTGCAAAGTCCTTAGAAGTGACTTCTATTTATTTTATTAAGTGTTGAGGAGACCCATCCTCAATTTATATCAAAACCCATTAAATGGTGGCATTATCATCTACCATCCGGGTCTTTCACTTGGTGTATTTGGTATGTATATTCAGTTAATTAGTATTATTGATTATATATCCTCCTTTAGGTTTTAGTGGTTGAATAATGTCTGGTTTTCCAATAAATGGTTCCAGTCTCATTAACTCTTTTTATATTTCCCTCTGTCATATGTGAACTTACAATGACTTGTGCATCCCTTTTTTTCCTGCAATGAAGGGCAACCTTATCCTTGTCCCAGAACAACAGGACAGAGAGCTGCAGAAAAAAAATAGTCACACTGACTTGATTGCATTTACAATTTCCTCTGATTTGACCAGAGTGGAGCAGTTCTGGCTGATCATAGTGAATTTTTAACTGAAATTAATGACAGTTTATCTTCCTCAACATAAAATGTTTAACTGTTAAATCAAGACTAATTTACCAGTTGTGCAGCTATGGTATCTCCAACAGCGTGCAGATTTTATGGAAATTGCCTGCTAAGCTGTGTTTTATTAAATGAACGAATGGTACAAGGCCAGCTTTCACCCAGCTGCGCGCACATTTTCTTTTCCACAGTCAGTTGTTCATCTGGCAGGCTCACAATGCACTGTTCCTGATCCGCTGCTTGGTCAAGGTGTTCATCAGAGAGATGAGTGAAGAAGAGCTGCACCAACAGTTCTCCTACCAGGAGAGGGCACCAGGCTACTGTGGAGGTGAGCTCTGTCACTAGAGGGTGTTACACTAAGACTCTGAAATGCAGTTGTAGATAAATAATATGGACAAATCAACGGTAAAACTTAGAAAGTGATTTTGAAAGAAAATCTTTAGTCACAACAGCGATGGCTCATTGTTGCATTTGTTTGGACTTGTTCATGCTTTTGGCTCCTAATGAATTATCACTATGTTGATATGATTGTTACATGTGCTAGACCTCCTTCCACTACTGAATTGGCTTGAATGGAAATGATAAAATCAAACTAATATGCTCAGTTTGCTTCTGCTGAGCCCAGATCAAGTTAATTTGATCAATTAGATCATTAGACATTATTGTTCTAAGCTGTAAGGAAGATGTTGACCTTATAGTTCCTCTTATTCTCTTGCCGTTATGATTGCAAATTGCAAATTTTATATGTCATATGTTTTCATTCGAGTCAGCTGCTGCTTCTTCCCAGGTTTTTGCTCTGGTGCAAAGCGAGAAAGTGAGGGATTGTGGGAAAAGAAGAGAACAAAGAGCCACTGACTATGATCAACAGGGAGCTGCCATGTGTGTCTCATGTAATAACTCCCTTTACCCCTCATGTAGAAGCAGGGAGTGAGGACCTGCTTGAGGAGCTGTTGTCCAACCTTGTTCATCTCATTGTTGAAGTGCCCCTGCTGTAAGTACCTCCCGTGTCTCTGTGTGAGGAGAAGGTTAGGTTAAACACCACGCTGTCTTCCAAATACTAAAACAATTCGACGTGTAGTTGACCGCGTGCACGGACTTATTATCACATTTACTTGTTTGAATTTTTTTGTTTTTTTTCTGATAGTTTTGCATAGTTATTTGTCTCTTCTTTTATTTTACTAATAGCACATCAAATCTGTTGATGAACAAACCAGACTGACGGTGGTGTAAAATCTGAGTTGGTATCTTGATAAACTGTAGAAGAAAATAATAACAAAGAAATGTAACCGAGAGCTGAAGAAAGAAAACGGTGCTTGTTTAGTGGGAGAAAAAAAAATTTAAGAACATTTCCATTGAGTGGGAGAGAAAAGAACATAATGTTTGAAGAATAAAATCAGCTTTTACTCCCACTGGGTGGTGTACACACAAACACACTTTAAATTAATGAGTGAATAATTCAGTGGGTGGGTGGCTCATAAATGGCTGAATTATTTGATTGACAGTCTGTCAGAGAAGCATACAAAGACACATCTGCACACCACACAGGCTTGTTAGCGGTGTCAAAACAGTTCATAGAAAATAACTGACATTTGTTATTTCCTTGATATTGGATTGTCTTCTTTTTCTCTATTTTCCCGTACTGTTGAATTACATTTTTGACATTCTCCTCTGCCTACCAGATCGTTCCCTTCGCTCTCCCTTCTTTTCTTCTGTTTTCTCTGGACATCAAACCCTGGCTCTAGTCTAAATGCATTCAGCATTCCAACATTATTCATTGTCTCATGCTTGAGACTCCTTGTTTTTCTTCCCTTCACCACTTTGTGGCCGTCGGCCCATTTCCTCTGTACGTGCTCCTACTTTGGGAATCTGGCCATTCTTTTGGTATAGCTTCCCCAAATCCCAGGCAGACTCCAGCACCTTTTGTTGCTTCGTCTTGAATGAATGATCGATGGTTATTTTTCCAGTCTCAGGTGTGGAACCAAAAAAACCAAAAAATGGTAATGGACTGTGACAAGAGTTACAAAAATAATCAGATAATGCATTCATTGGTAAATTTGGATTGTTCATTTGGAGGTATTTGAAATAATGTTAGGTTATGAATTAAGATTAGCTGTTTTTAAAGGAAACGTATAAAACAAGAATCAAAAGGAAAAAAAGTGAGATATTCCTATGAAGCTGTTTCTGCGGAGAATGAATAAATGAGTGTTTGTGTGTATTTTGGTCAAAATGTTGTTCTTATTCTCAGATGTAAGTCGCTTTGGAGAAAAGCGTTTACTAATTGACTGTAATGTAAAATCTTCATTTTTCTGTTTCAGCACATTTAAACAAAAATGCTTTACCTTCACATTTTCTTTTCATCATATCAAATTTACTTACATTTATTTAATAATTTCTTATTGCTCAAATGATGGATTTTTCATAAGGTATATGTTTTAATCTATCAGTTTGAATTTTGCTATTATTTAATTTTCTCTCATTTTTTTCTAACTGTTGTTTTTTGTGAGACTCTCTTAAATTAATAAATAGGGATTGCAGATCACTTATTCATATTGAGTTATCTATTTGCTGTTGTGTGCTTCATACTAGCTTAGTTATTTGGAACTTTTTTTGCATTATTTCTGTTAAACAATAAGATGAATAAATAATTAGGAACTAATAGACATGCATGTTTTTATGTTACACAGTCTTCCTGTGTTCTTCACCAGATTTAAATGTCTTTTTGTCTCAGTTATTGATTTAAAACAACACATCGGAGCACTCGGGTGAAAATAATATTTTTCAAATCGTATGGTATGTGTTGGAGACAGGAAGATCCACTCACACTGGTTTCGCTTATCATTACTTCTCTTCAATTCAATTTTCAATTCAACTTTATTTGTATAGCGCCATTTCACGACAATATCGTCTCAAGGCGCTCTTATTGTGTATTGTTGATTTAGCTAATATTTTTGTTTTTAAACTTTTAATCAAATGTGTTCATATGAGTGTCATTTTGGAACATCAAAAGTAGATGTTTTCAACCCCAGTTCCTGTATTTATAAATGGACTTTGTTTTGAAATTAAATGCATCATGTGTGAAAAAATCGCGCTTAGGAAATGCTAACATATTTTTAGATGTTTAGATTAGATTTTTAGATTAGAAGTCAGATATTCGTATCAGGAGGTCAAAACAGTTGCGTTTCTGTGTGGAGTTTGCATGTTCCTCCCTTGTATGCGTGGGTTCTTTCCATGTAGTCCATCGTCCTCCCACTGTCCAAAAACATGCATGCTTGGTTAATTGGTCACTCTCTAAATTGCCCCTGGTTGTTTGTGCCTGTGTTGGCCCTGTGACCTGTCCAGGCTGTACCCCTCCTCTCACTTGCTAATTTCTAGATAGGCTCCAGCCCACATGCAACCCTGAGTTAGATTAAGAGGTATAAAAAAAATGACAGAATGAAATATTTTTTTAAAAACTTGAATTTTTATTTCTATCAAGGTATTTCTTTTAAATGTTTGTATTAATTATAACATGGCCATAAAGAAATATTATTATGCAGTATTAGGAAAACACTTTTAGGCCTCTTTCTGTTAGGGAATTGTATTACCTTTTGTTTTATACAAAATGTTACAGGCAAGATTAAGCAAATTATGCTGTCTTGGAGTTTACTCAAACATTGTCATATGTAAATATTATCTTCATGTTACTATGTCTTTCTGCAGGGATATCACCTACAGCATCCTGTTTGAAGCAGTGACCACATTACTGGTGTTCTTCTCCTATCAGCTCCTCCACAAAGACATCCTCCGAGATGGACTGATTTACAAACACATCATGAAGGGACGGTGGTGAGGAAACATGCATATTTCCAATAAACTAATGATTGTTATTAACTCTAACCTAAATGATGAAACTGAGTTTTAAGATGAAAATTTAAAGTGGGCTGTCCACAATTTTCTGACCTCTTTTGGACATGGTGGCAGATAATTTTGGATCCAAGTCCAATGTGATGCCATCCGATCCACTCTGATACAGTTGGCATCTCTGTGCTTTCAGACAATCTTGTCATGTTCCCAACAGAGACCTCATGTTCCATTCAGATTATACTAGAAGGGCAAGATATACTTTGTCTCCACTCTTATCTTGTATTCTGTGATAGCCAGAGGAAGTAAATGAAGAAGTTTGCAGGGAAAAAAATACGTAGAAAGCTTATCTTTTTCCCGTTTTCAAATTCAGTATGTTCTGGTGACCGCTATGGCCAAATGTGTCCATGCACAATACTAGCTAATGCTATAAAACCGTAATAAAGCAATCATTTTCTGTTTTTTTTTTTTTTTTAATCATTGAGGAAAATGTCCCGTCTTTCTCAAACTTATCAACCATTTAATCCTTTTTAAAATTTTAATTAAGTTTTGTTGCTGATCTATATGTCCAAGACTCCTATCACTACCAAACACCCACTCAATAACTTTAAAAACAATTAATTTCATAGAAATAAATTAAATAATTAAGAGTTGAAAGTCTTAAAAATTAATTTTTGTTAGTTTTGATCAGGTCTGCAGTCAAAGTGAATAATTTAAAGAAAAAAAAGAAAAAATACCAATGTGTGAAGTCTTTTGTGGATGTACATTTCTGCCATGAGCATCACAGAGGGACACTACATAAAAAACATATTGAATTACATCAAGTTGGTTGCTAATCTGTCAAATATATAACTGTTTATTCCCTACCAAAGACCCATCCAGAGTATGTTTATTATATGGAAAATAATTCAAGTTTTATGTTTTCTTTTGTGATAAATGAAGTAGTAAGTCAGAAATGAAATTGGTATATAAAGGCTTAAAATCCTGAAAATGTATTTTTGAGCAGAACAGAAGTTGTTGAAAAAAATTAGTTTAAAAAAAAAGCTGAAAAAAAATGTAATGCATAACAATTTTTATTCCACTTTTTGTGCACAGACAATTTTGGCCACGAAGATCACCAAAAAAAGGGTTTAAAAGATATGACAGAAAAAGAAACTTTTTTTGCAAAAATTTATGCCACTAGCCACAACACAGCCTGAATTATCATCACTGCCTTTGCAGACAAGACACTGATGTATATGAAGCTTTCTACCTTTTTATAAAGTTGAGGTAAATTTATGATTAAGGGAATGATTCTATTTTTTTAACCCATTTTTTGTTTCTCCAGTTTGTGTTTAACCAGTCGACTTGTGAAGACACTGCTCTACAACTTCATCCGACAGGAAAAGTGTCCTCCTGCAACCCACATTTTTGAGCCAAAAGCTGAAGGGAGCCTGCTTTATGGCCTGGCATCTGGGGTAGCAAGTACGAACACACACATCCACACCCAGCAAAAGACGATAAATAAAATCCTTATTATGTGTAACCCCACACAAAGCTTTAGCTATTATTTATCCATTAGATGATTACTTTCCAGGAATACTAGTGCACAAGCAGTACATGTTTTATTTCAGATTCTATGTTTTGTTAAAGCTTGAGTGTGTAAGACTTCCTCCCATCTAGTGTTGCACTACCTGATTGCAAACAAACGAGTACTACTCTTTGTCACCTCTCAGTTTAAGCAAGATATTACCACTACCCCAGCCTTGAGAGTCACAAATGTGAAAATGTCAATGTCTTACACAAGTTGGAGCGTCTCATCAGGTGATGAGTTGCAGAACGATACATAATTCTGTTTCGTGATTGATACAGATAAGTTACAAGCATGCCCTCCATGCATTTGCTAATTGCTAATATCATTGTGAGAAACTGTGTGACCGGAGGGAGGACATCAACCCCCACGCCCCACCTGACAAAGCCACTGAAATAAATTCTGAAACACAAAAATAAAACAAATTAAAAACATCTGAAGGAAGATGACTGTGATCTACTGTTATAAGTTATGTGAAGAGTAACAGCAGTTGAAAATTGTTGCAAAGAAGCTTTTTCACTGGAGGTTAACTATCAAATTAGCTGTTTATGCCGCCTTTATATAGCAAGTAACCATAAATGATCTGACTCAAACAGAAGGATAACGTAGTTGCTGTATTACCCTATTTTGTTTCTAACATAAAGCCAAAATAAACTTCGCTGTTAGATTGAATTACCTTAGCTGTCCAGGAGAAAGCTGCAACTACCACGGCATTTTTGAAGTCCCTATCCCTCATGAATTGTCTCATTCTGGTAAACTATACACCAATGTGGATTCTTGTTTTCTCCCAGCTATTATCTCTTTTTTTTTTTTTTTTTGACAAGCTTTTCCTCCCTCTTGTAGGATAAAAGCATAAACAAGTTACTAAACAAGCTAAGCTAATCCGATTCTTATTGCAATCTCTGTCTGCAGTGAGAGTTTTAGAGGCTTTAAGTGTTTCCTTACATCCAATTCTGTTATCTAAAACCTTACAACACAGTGGTGTCTGATTATAATCCTTATGTAATATCATTTGGGAAACAATGTCTTCTATGGGGGCTCTGGACCCACACGGGATAAAATATGTTCCAAGATCCACGGCATCCATTACATCAACTAGTCCCATGATTGAAATATTATCTTTGAGTGCAAGACTTTAATAGTTAACATACCATAGAATAAGAGCTACATTGTAAACATCTGTTCTTTTCTAACTGTAACCAAAGAGGGAGAGAAATCGGATTAATCGTTAAATCGAAAATGTGAGTGAAGCTAACAGCCATGACAGTGAGAAGGACAATGATGAGGCAGAAATTAACAGAGCTTGTTCTATATATTAAATTAATAAAGTGCACTTTTTTGTGTGTTGGTGTGTATTGAATGCAAGTTTGTTTGAGTGTGAGAATAGGGCTGGGTTTCCCCCATGAATAAATGCTCTTTGTTGGTTGTTGGAGGCAGATTCCTATCAGTGAGCAATCACCATTCAACCCAGTCTGTCTGTCTGCGGCCAGTGATCGGCTTGATGAGTTATGATGCCCTGTCCTGTTCTGTAATCCCCTAGAGCCTGTCTGTCTGCAGCCGCCTCCCTTATACTCACACACAGACCAACAAAGACACAAGCTCTCTTATACTTAAAGCTCAGAATAAACTCTTGTTTTCTTTTTGTCTATCACCAGTGCATAAGATTGCTAGAATGTAAATGAGAAATTCTTTCATACAAGTAATAATTTGAATTTTCTTTTAGATTTGCAACAGTAGCAGAAGTCTGGCTAGCATAAAATCTATTATAATCTTTCCTTGTAATGTGCAAAGTATAATGGCAATAAATTCTCCATTCAGTAAATATTGAGACCCTTCATTCAAAATCTTGAAATGTAACCTTCTCGGGGCACTGCTACACCACAGAGAAATGGTCACACTAGTCATAAACACATGTAAAACTTCCTGTAAGAGGTTGTGTTTTCCCCAGGATGTTTATTGGGAGGTCTGACATCACAGAGGTCTAAGATCATTGTGATTGCTTTGTGGAAAGTGAATGAAGAATATGCGTCTGTCACTTGTCTCAAGTTAAATCTTATGCAACTTCATACCTGAAAACCTGTTAAGTAACAGAAGGCAATTATGTTTATTATGTCTTTGCATCTACTTTCCTGCTATTTACTGAATGCCAGACTTCCAAAAAAAAAAAAAGAAAAGAAAAAGAAAGAATCATAACATGATTCACTGTCAGAGGTGTCACAATATCAGTCAATTTTAAGCGGCAACCTCAGCGGGTAAAAAGTACAGCCTGGTACAAATGTTTTTTTTAGGTTTAATAAGTCAATATTTATATACACGCAACTGGAAGGGGGTGGAGGGTGTACATTTTTTTCATATAACTCATCAGTTTAGATATTACATAATCTTGAAATTTGGCATAAATGTGGGAGTATTCCTTTGTTTGACAGGTATCCAATATCCGGGGCAAGAAAGTAGAGTGTAGCACAAATGCAGTTTTTAGCCAGGCAACGTGCCTTAGCTTTAGCCCACTTACCTCCGTTAGCCAGTTAGCACTTGACAGATCTGAGTTAACTCCAAGCTACAGGCAGTTCAGAGTTTGATAGATGTCAATCATCCACTCCCATCCTCACAGCTCCCCTTTCAGCTCCAGCTTTTTGCCCATTTTTGTTTTTTCTGGGAGTGATAACACGTGACATTGCCAAGACGGCAAGAAACCAACTAACAAGCTCTTCAGAAACCTACTGGGAGGCTCTGTACATCTTTATACAGTCTATGGTTAATTTCAATACTGCAATTGATTATTTATTGTTTCTAAGAAATGTGGAAACCAAAGAAAATAAATAATAAAAAAATGCATAATTCTGAAGTTGATCCTAACTTTGAAATACTACAAAAACTATTGGACCCAAATTCGAAAAATGGCCATTGCAAACCTAACCATCACACTGTTAGAATAGAAAATCACTCATTCATTTGCATTTTTTATACCAGGTCAGTCAGGTTTTTCTTCCAGCAAACACTGACATTTTAACAAATTAAAGCAGTCTTTATTTCTGCAAGGATGTCTCCTCTTGTCTTGCTGTCAAGCATTTTGCTGCCTGAGGCTGAGCAAGCATCTGCAGGAGAGATCATCACCCAGTCTAGAAGCTGACAACATATTGGCCTCCACTTTTTTTAGTTAGCAAAAATGTGTTTCTGTGTATGTTTTCTTATAGATTTTCATCTTTATTTTGTGAATATGCTGGCATTTGCCATTAAGGTTTAAAAATAAATTGCAACATAGGTATTTGTCATTTAAATAGTTAAATTATGATTAATGAAAGTTGGTAAACAACCCAAGTGATCACATTTCATCATTAAGAGACATCCATATGTGCATTAAATCTCATAGATGTTCTGCACAAGTGGTTACAATGTATTTATGTATTTATTTTTGACTATCTTTCTAGCAAGCAGACATTTTAGTCTGGAAAAGATGAGTCCATTAAAATTATTATTCCTAGAACAGTGCTGCCAACACAGCAAAAGATCTTTCATAATCCTCAGAGTTTCACAGTCCTCACGTCCCACCTTGCTGTCTCCGCTGGCCGGCACTTTGCTGCTATCATCACTGTGATCTTGTATAAAATGTTATCAGTAACTTTAACTTGCGGGCATTTTAAGCATACTTGCATCAGTATTGCCAGATTGTTGGTAGAACACAGTTGCTATTGCATATTTTCAACTCGTACAGGGAAGGTAAAAAGAAGTTCAATTCAATAGTCCTATTTTTATGATTTATCACATTAAAAAATAATTTAGTGTGCAATGGGCTGATTTGTTACATATGTTTATGTAAGAAGGCTTTTATATTGGGTTTGGATAAAAGCACAATTTCCTCGAATGTGGAATGTCGGGCATATTATGGTTTCATCACGACCGCTGCCAGATATACTTTCTGAGCACGATAACTCAATTTTTACAATCGGATTTTGATACCGTTACACCTGGTTATGTCTCCAAGGGGACAACCTGTATCGAATTTCATCATTTTGGGATTTATGGTTTCCTCACCAGGTGGCGCTTTATGCATGAAAAATCCTTTTTTTTCCCCCCCATCTCTCTGGAACTATTTACAATTTGATTTTGATACTCAATGTACCTGTTCAGATCCCCAAGTGGACGATCGGTATCGAATTTCACCATTTTGGGATTTATGGTTTCCCCACCGGGTGTTGTTTTCTGCATGAAAAATCTGACTTACAGCTAAATCTCTGAAACAATTTGTCTCATTGACCGTAAATCTAGTGCAAATAAAAGGTCATGACCTCAGGATACATCCTGTTCTCATGCCATACCGCGCTGGTTCAAAGTGTCCACACCAGGTGGAGCTTTGTGACTGAACATATGCGGTTTTATATTATTTTATTGTGTCTATTTGAGGATTGGGGCATCCAGGGATATACCCCTAGCCGTCGCTTCCGGCGGCATAGGCCTTCTTGTTTATCTTCTCTGCTACATATTTCACCACGTGTATATTTGAATAATCATCACATGTCTGGACTATTTGCATGTTTGTGTGTGCGCGTGATTATCTTTGCATGTTTGGCCTAAACTGTGGCTCAAAGCTCTGACATTCTGTTTCATTTACTGTTATGCAAGTAAAGAATTAGGACATCATGTCTGCCTCTGTTCCCCAGCCATTCACCTCTCTGTGACATACTGTGTGTGTTCGCCACAGTAACTCTGCGCAATCACTTGCAACTTTACTGTTATGCAAAGAAGCAGCCTCTCTTGAAAGCAGCTGTTTGCCTGTTTCTTTCGTTTGGAAATGCTCTACATTAATCTTACATTCACAATAATAGATAATTTTGTGTTATTAAATCCCGAATGAGGAGCGTCGGGGATATTATGGTTTCATCACGACTGCCGCCAGATATCCTTTGTGTAAGCGTGATCACTCGAACAATTTTTACATTGAATCTGATTTTCAGTGTACCTCTTTACGTCCCCAAATGGACGACTCGTATCAAATTTCAAAATTATGGGATTTAACATTTGCCCACTAGGTACCACTTTATGCTTAAAAAAATCATATTTTTGGCTATATCTCTGGAACTATTTGTCTACTTGACCTAAAATCAAGTGCAAATAAAAGGTCATGACCTCAGGATGCGTCCTTTTCTGGCATCATACTAGGCTGGTTCAATGTTTCAATACCAGGTGGAGCTTTGTGACTGAACATGTGTGGCTTTATGTTATTGTATTGTGTCTGTTGGAGTATTGGGGGCATTTGGGAATATACCCCTAGCCGTCGTTTCCGACGACATAGACTTTGCTTGATAAGAGTTCAGGCTAGAGATGTATATTTTGTAGAAATTTGGCGAATCATGGCACTAAATTTTCAAATATTTTACAGTTAATATGAATAATGACTCATACTCTGTATACTGTATAAGGTCTGCCTGCACCAGTGCTTGTTGAAAATGATTAGTGGCAACTGGACCTTGTAAGACTTTGGTTAAAAAATCCTCCCTTCTATCCTTAAACCAAGGCTTGTTAAGCATCACAGTCTATTTTTGTGTGTGTTGATTAGACTCATAAAGATTTAGACATTAAAAACGGATGAAAAGCTGTTGCAAAGATGAAATGTTTTTTAGGATACAGATGTGCTGCATGTTCCACAGTTGGACATCTTCTTTTCCCCTAATTCTGGAAATTCAGTGTACCAACCTCTTTATAAAGAGTGTGACCTTCTTCTGTTTTCCTCGCTGTACCCTTCCTCCTCCTTGTGTCCTCCTCCTCTTTTTCCACTGGGCCAGTAGCCAGGACTGGAGCAGCAATGTAGCATTATTGGGTTTATGTGGTGGGCAGGCAGACAGGCAGAGGGAACTGAGCCAGATGGATAACAAACGGCACCCACAAAGGTAAAATAGAGCTCTATGTATGTGTGTGTGAGAATTCAGGAAATGTGGTTACCATACTGGGGTCCCTGACTACTGGTTCAGTCCCTGTCAGCGATGCGACAAACAGAGCTCCATCACAGCTCTCACTACATCGTGTTTTCTCTCACGTCAGCAGAGAGTGAAGATTGTCGTTTATGCAGAAAGAGACTGAGTGCAAATGATCTCATTTCCCTCCGTGGGTCTCTTTGTTTTAAAGGCACTGTTGATGTCCTTTTACCTAAATATAAATGAGTCCCCTCCCCTCCTTTCTACTGGTGTATACACACTCCAATGTCCTCATTTGCTGGCTCAGCTCTTCACTGGCTGTTAATTTAAATAAAAACCGTCATTGAAACTTGAAGAGTCAACAATGAGATAAAGTGTTAAACATTTTTTGACCGTACTTGTTGAAGATTTTTGCTTTATGCTCTTAGTCTTTACCAGACAAAATTTGATCCCTTATTTTCCTTTATTTCCCCCCCAAGATAAAATAATGGGATACTACCAGTTGTTTGATTATGAAGTGCTTTTTTTATGTAGTAGGATGCTTGTGTGTAAAAAGCCCCTTTTGTGTTAAAACTGATCTTTTAATATTTTTTAATGCTTTTTGATACATTTAAGCAGAGCTCCATTCTTTACCTCTAGATGGCGACAGATCTGCTTGGCTTCTTTTCTGATTGAGTAGTTTGATCATTGTGGGCTTACACACACAACGCTTGCACTGCCTCTGACTAAACCCTGATCCGAAATTCTGTGCGGCTAGACGTGCAGGAGCCAGACAATTTCATCTGTGTGCCTTGGTGTTCATTCTTCTTGCGAATCTCTTGGTGCCTGAAAGCACCAGCACTTCAGTTGCTCAGTAAGAAATTCTCTCATCCCCCCCCCCAAAAAAACAAAAAAAACTTGCCCCACTCCATTTGGCCAGTGGTTCTAGTTTCTCTTTGTTCTGTGGCGCCGTCTATGTTGTTTCAAATTTCAGGTGCTGCAAAGCATTGTGTGTGACTCTATTGTGCTTGCATTAACTGTGATTACATCAGTCTGAGAGCGTATACTCATTGCAGTTCATTTTCCAGTGAACTGTAAATCAGTTAAGTTGAAGAGCTGTCAATATCTCGAAGGTTTCTATGAAAGGGTTGATATAAACAACCAAACTGCTCATTCTTATTAAATTCTACTCACGTTGTTGAAATAGTGATCTTCAGTTTTTTGTTCCGTTCTCTCAGCTTAAGACCAACTGAGAGAAGATGCACAAGTAAATGTTTGTTAGACCTTCACTGAATTGTGAATGATAGTGAGAGAAGAGTCACTATTAACAGCTTCCTTAGTTTGTATGTTGCTTCGTGGTGTGTTTTAGCTCATCATTTAGCTCTTTGGCTTACAACTTCACTGTTTTGGCTCATGCTCGCTGCTCTCACAGCATCATTTTCAACTCCAGCTGGGAACCGTTTCCTGCAAAAAAAAAAAAAAAAAAAAAAATCTCCAAAAACTGACTGCACACATCCCACTCTGCCAAAAAGCAGACACAGTTTGTGGCCAAGTACTGAGTAAAGCAGAACATTTAGTAGCTCAAGTCACAGATTTCCCTCAGGTGATAGAAGAGACAAAAAGTTGAGCCAAGCTAAGGTAAATAGTCAATTGACATTTGTCAGTTGGGAAGAAACGTGACTCCAGATAAATGGTTATGCTGCACCATTACGGTTGGATGTGTATACAGGAAGGTATTTGTGAGCAAGTTCAGTATAAAAAGGTTCATTTATACAAAGCTATAATCATTGATCCGACTTTAAATCGTTTGGGAAGTGATTTGTATCTGGTAAATACTGTTGATCCTTTAGCTGTTTTAGTTGTCACGATAGAGCAAAAGGAGCTAAAGTGGGACTACTAAGACAGATATAGGGTAGAGTCTTCTATATCCATGCCTGAGTTAGCTCCCGATTTGGCCAAGGATAGGTGAAGGGTGTGATGTGGTAAGTGTGAAGCTGATGGTTGGACGTGAAGCTGTTTTGTGTTTGATCTATGTGGTTATACAAGCATTTGCCCAACAATTCACAACATGGACTCAGCAGGTCATCATCAAGGGTAGCATCGCACATTTTGAGGCTAAGGTCCACTCAACCGTAGTTGGTGTCTCCATTGTTAAACTAGCCACTTCCACTCTTAAATTAAAATGGAGAAAATTATATCAGATTTTTCCAGCAGCTAAACAGAAAAGAATAAACTAAATTTCTGAGCAGATGTCTTGGTAAAGATTAAGTTGTTAGGTCTGTATGTCGGGTTGCTCCAACCCATTTCAGTGCATTTATCAATAAAGAAAAGCAGAGTGCTCTAAGTTTTAGAAAGGTTGCTTTCAACACAGAGACTCGACCTCTGTCCTCTTGATGTGCAAGTTGAAAGCCAAGGCGATGATGTTCATGTTAGATGGCGGCATTATATCCTTGGTTCAGTGAAAAGTTGGTATCGTATTTCCCACTGCCTAATTCTCAGTTACCAGCGCCTCCTTATCAGTAGCTGGATCAGTAGCTGGCTTGAACATGGGACGAGGTGTCCACTCAGTTCACTTAACTACATCATGAATATACTGCTGGCTTTTCATAAATCAGGAATTCAAATTAATTTATTCAATTTGGCTTTTTACTTTATAACCAATGGAAATTTGTAGACAAAATATATTTGAGAATCATTCAGCGTGATCCTCCCTGTGCTTTAATTCAATTGAGTTTTGTTTGTTTTGCGCCACTTCACAACTGCTTTATCTCAGGGCATTTTATAGACGCAACAAATGCATTTTTAGTGTTTTCTGTCTGATTCATTCTGCTGTCTGCCATTTATTTTATTACATCACTTTGAGTTTATTATTTAAAGGTTATCTTTGAAGGTTATTTCCTGCATAACCATAATTTTAGTTAATAATTTCAAAAGCTGAGTTCACTTTGCTGACTGATTTCAATTTTTTTTTTTTAAAAAGAATTGTTTTACAATACAGATCTATATATATCCTGTAGAAATGTGCAGGCGCCTCATTCATAAAACCTTGAGTAGAATCACTAATAGAATTGTACTTTGCGAAAAAACCAACTAGGTGGTAACATGCATTTAATGTGGCTTAGATGTAGGGCTTCACAATTCTGGGTAAAGTGAGAATTACGTTTTTGGTTTTTTTTTTCTGCCATAAATTGCCATAAATTTTCC
The DNA here is from genome assembly GCA_037177515.1 of Pseudomugil tenellus. NCBI lineage: Eukaryota > Metazoa > Chordata > Actinopteri > Atheriniformes > Pseudomugilidae > Pseudomugil > Pseudomugil tenellus. The sequence goes on from JBAMHX010000021.1 coordinate 9,088,274, forward strand.
AACATAAATATTTATTGTACATAGCACCAGCACATCAACTTCACAAAAGCTGACACTGAATATAAAAACAATAAATATTGCTTTTCTTTTCTCTTACCTAAACAACAATTGAATAGTTTTCCGTTGTTAATTTGTTGAGAGAAAGAGGGAGCGCTTGTTTTTATGCAGATGATGTCCCTGATCAAAATGCCGTCCAATCGTGGTCTTTTTTCATATATATAAAAACTTTTGTCATTCGAAAATGAGATCATATACAAGTGTGAATTGAGATCGCGATTTTTTTCAACGATAATGCCACACATTTTGCCTTTGTTTTTAAGAGATCTTGCTTCATTTAAAATGTGAGGATGGGAAAAATATATTAAAATAAGATATTAATAAACTCATCAGTTTGCTTCCATTGTCAGAAAAAAACCTTGCTGCTGAGCACTTTATGGTTGGTGCAAATGAGATATAGAGAGAGTCTTGACATAGCTAAGATTGTGAAACTTAATGAAATGAAAATAAAATCTCAGTGGAAGATTATAAACCTTGTAAAAAAAAAAAAAACCCACAATCATTATTATTTCAAGAATAGCATGTTGACAACTGGCGTATTGTCGCTTCCCGCGACCCTGAATTAGATGAAGTGGTTAAGAAAGTGGATGGATGGCATGCTGACAACAGCATTTAGCTCAGAGCCTGGCCACAAGTAGATTTGCCGTAATGGCCAAAAGCTTTCACATCTTTTTTTAAAGTCAGATTTATGTCTGTGTATGATGCTAATTTATTCAAAGAATTAATTCAAAATATGGGGTAATACCCTGTGTTTTATCAAGAATGTTAGCATTAGAGAAAGTATGAACAAAGTCAAACTTCAGTCAGTTTTAACTAATTTAACTTCTGCACGACTAATTATGATATGTCTGGATACAAAATAACTTCAATAGCTTGACAATGCTCTCTGTTCCGTTTTGGCTCACCAACTGACAGACCTATTACTGCTTAAATTCACAGAGGACTTTGCAGGTGAACAATCCCTGTAGGGGGCCTGATCTTGAGGCAACATTTCTTTGAAATATGAACTGAATCTTATCAGCTGTGCGGCTGGTTTTCCATCTCTAAAATGTTACTACGCCAGGTTGTAAAGTTGGCGCAGCGGTATGCACTCTTCTGCGTCAAGTTTTATTTTTACAAATCCCAAAGTTTGCGTAGTAACATCCCTACGCAAATTCTAGGCCTGTTATTTACATAAGCAAGCTTTATAAATGAGGCCCCTGATCATTTAGTTTGATTGCATAAGAGCTAAATGGCACTACTGATTTTCATCTTATTTTGATACATCTGTAAGTTTTAATGAAATAGATTTCTTTTTAATTCGAACGAAAGGAATAGAAAGATAACCAAATATCTTTTGTTTTTTTTTTTTTATGTATTTTTATCTTTGTATCACTCTCTTCGTAGGTGGTCTGTGGAGTGTCTTCACATTGGGTGGCGTTGGCAGCAAAGCTGGGACAGACCAGGAACACAACCCCTTGCCATTATCCAATCAGAGCCTTCTGTTACTGCTGGTTCTAGCCAATCTGACAGATGGGCCTGACTGGCCCAACCCCTACCGCCAGGCTATTACATGTTTCAGAAATACACAAGGTAATACATTTACATGTTGCTTATTATTTTCTGCTGAACATATCTCTAATAAGTGCCAAAAATCAGTGAAGGGTTATTTGTAATATTCTTGACAATATTTACCATTCCCCATGTAGACACGTCTTCGCCGCCTGCAGAGCAACCTCACACTTTCCAGATCAATTTCAACAGCCTGTACACAGCTCTGTGTGAGCAGCAGTGTTCTGACCAAGCCACTCTACTACTGTACACCCTGCTTCACCAAAACACCAACATGAGGACTTACATCCTGTCACGAACCGACATGGACAATCTGGTGGGTGGAGAAAAAAAAAAAAAAAGATAAGCTAACGTGGATTTCATTTTTCTTGTCATAGCCAGATATTTTCAGCAAATTTGAAACAAAAAAGAAAATCCCTAAAAAGAACATTGTGTAAAAATCCATCTCAGTGTGTCTGTGCAAAGTTCAATGTAACATATTATGCAGTCCTTCCACACACATTGATATAGCCATGAAATCGCATAATCTTAGACCAAAGCCACGGTTCAGTGAACAAAGATGTATGCAGTGGCAGCTGGTGTTTTTCTGTCCATGTGGGGAAGTGCCAGTTTGTTCTTGTAGCACAATGGATGTGTAAAGGCATCTGGTGAATGAAAACTAATCTGTGGAGGCACATATGTGGATTGTAGACTTGCAAGCGAGGGTCTTCACACAACTTGGTCTTTTGGATGTGATCAGGAAGGAGGAACACCAACAAAACTAATTGTCATTTCTACCCTAAATTTTAATTAATAACTAGCTTGCTCTGTTAAAGCTTCACCTTATATTGTCTGTCAGTCTTTTTCAATAGCTCCTATGCATCCCCGTCATTAAAATATCTAGACTCAGCTTATTTAGCCGAAGAGTTGCTAATAAGTCTCTAGTTAGCATTTTCTGCTGAACTGTAAAGCACCACTGTACAATAGTATAGAGCTACCAGGATTTTGCATTGACCTGCAGCTACTTTGTTGAAATAGAGCCAATTGGATGCATTCCATAACTCTTTACATGTTTGTGCATGTCCAGCATGGTCATATCAAATTTTATCTTCAGTCAGACTTGCACAAAATCAGAGGTAAGTATTTTATGAGTGTAATAGCAGATCTGAAGTGACAAATGTTGAGTCTTCCCTGTTTTTTCTCTCAGGTGTTGCCTATCCTAGAGATCCTTTACCATGTAGAGGAAAGAAATTCTCATCATGTCTACATGGCCCTCATTATTCTACTCATCCTTACAGAAGACGATGCCTTCAACCGTTCTATCCATGAGGTGGTAGGTAGACGAGTTTTTATGATGTCTGTCACATCTCAGCTCATGTCAGTTAAATCGTTCATTATTTCCAGTGTTTCCGATTTTAGTCAATCACTCCTGACGTTATCAGCAAGAATGTGTCATCTCACTCTCTCTCTCTCTCTCTCTCTTTGCCTTCCTCTCTCTCTCTCAGGTACTGAAGAACATCACATGGTACACAGAGAGGTCATTGACAGAGATCTCACTTGGTAGTTTGCTCATCCTTGTGGTCATCCGCACCATCCAATTTAACATGACTCGTACAAGGGTACAGTGGACACATTCAGTACACAGTTCATGCCTCATAAACAAGACAGTATGGTAAAGAAATGAGTTCTGAGTTCATAGTTTTGTTTTTTTTTTTCCTCTGTGTCCTCAGGATAAGTACCTACACACTAATTGTCTTGCTGCACTTGCCAACATGTCAGCGCAATTTCGATGTCTCCACCAGTATGCTGCTCAGCGCATCATCAGGTAAGAACGTCAGTTGAATTGAGGATTTGTACATGACGTCATAAAATCACTACCTTAGTAGGCCAGCTTCTCCAGAAAAGTCTAGATTCACTAGCATAGGTTTGGATGCATTCTTTGTTTTCATTACTTTTTGATGGCAATTTCTCTTTCTGACAACCCCAAGCATCTAGATAACCAATCCAAAGAAGCAGGAGCTTTTTTTTCCGTTGCCACAGCACGTTTGATTGAACTTACAAGTACCATATGATGCCTTTTTCCCAGACTGAAAAACATGAATATAAGAACATCACTGGTCCATTTAAGTGGATAGAATCAAATCATGTTATATCTTCTATCAGAAATGAAATAGTTCAGGTAGATGATGTAAATGTACCTGTAATTACACATGTAGCCTTCTGGCAACTATGTAAGCATCACCTGCCTGCAAGCAGTGAGATGATCCATCTCTGTGTTTTGGTTAGCATCTAGACTACCTATCGCTACGGCTATGATTAGTCTGTCTTTTGAAAACTTAAATTAAAATAAATAGGCTTAATACATCAGTGGGACAATTAAGTTGCTGTCAAGATGTCATAGTCCTCTCCGTTTTTCTGCACTTTAAGGAGGCTACATCAACAACATCGGTATTCTCCAGGCTGTAGCATTGTACAATTTTTCCATGTCTGAGGTGCAAATGAATCTCACTTGATAAATTAGAAATTTGTCTGATCTGATTGTGGTTTCTTCATTTCAAGATCGCTACACTAATTAGGCAAAAGTTCAAGAAAACAAAGTGTTTCCCACACTCTTCTTATTCCCCTACGTGTTTTTTTCTGTAATAGCCATAAATGTAAAGTCTGTTTTTTTGTTTATTAGTTGTGTGCTTTGTCCTTTTTAGTAAATTCAGGTCAAATGTTGTATCTTTGATGTTTTGCATCAGACATTTTTCTAATGTACATTAACAGAGAGGACTGTTGTGAGTTGCATGCATTGAATTCAATTTATTTTCAAAGTATAGTTTTGCCTTTCAACTACTTTGTTTGATTTCCTCATGTCATCAGTGGGTATCAATTTAAATAAATACCAGCTCCATTTAATGTTGCCAGCCTCTGTTTAGCATCAGTCCTTAACTGTTGCTTCTGTAGCAAGAAAAGAGTCCAGAATGGGGGTAAAGTGCTGATTATTGTTAATGATTTATGTTGAATGTGCTCCAAAACATTTATCAACATGGGAACCTGACAGGGGCAGCAAAGTATTGAGAAAGCGTTGTCTGTGTTCAGAGAAAACCATTATGTAACATGAAGGAAATTAGGGGAAAGGGTTTGGCCCATAAGGAGACGGAAGAAGAGGACAAGGTCCAAATCTCACACACACACACACACAGAGACACACACAAAGAGCCATCAAGTCATTCATGTATGTTTGTTAGCTCCAGGCAAACAGGAAAGAATGTTTCCTTCCCTGAAGACGTGCACACATTCATGCACATTCAAGGATACTGTTCTTATCTCACGGCCTGTGTGTCTCTTCATATCTGTGACTCTGGTGTTTTGAGTCAGAGGGGAACACTGTCTGTGTGTGCATTTCTGTCCAGTAGTGATGTAGAGCAACTGACTCCATGTCTGATGATAATGATAATGATGATGACCGTGATGGGCTGGGTTGGGCTAAACTAGTTGGCTGGCTGCAAGATAAAGGGAATTTCCTGCCAGGATTTTTTTTTTTTTTTTGTCAGCCAGGCTGTGCTGAACTGTGCTCCATAATTAACTCTTGGAGAGAATCGTGGCTGGTGCTGTTTATTTCCAGGCTGCAGTGGGTTGATTTACCTACCCCAGCATGACCACTCATCTTCGTTATTATTTTATGTCCATCCTTGCTGTCCAACGACATTTTGTCTCTATGTTGCAGCTCTGTCTTGTAGTGCCTCTGTTCAAGCTCATTTGTTCTGAGGTCTTTAAACTTTGTAAGTATGCTGCAGGTCACTGTAGGTTAGTGACTAATGATCCTAGTCTGCATCAGACTAATTGTTTTCATAGATTAATCGATTCACTGTTGGTTTCTGGACCACATGCTTCTGAGCAGTTGATAGCCCAGTTTACATCTTAGTTTACATCTTATTTGGAAGGATAGAGTAAGTGTTAATTTACTGTCTATCAAATAAGCACTTATTTGATATACTTTTTCAAATTTGTGTTCATGGGAAGTCTTTGTCATTAGGTTAATATTTTTATTCAGAAGGTCTAGTTGAATTTTTTCTTGTGCTAATTCAGTTTTATTTTCTTCTTTTTTAAGTTTCACATCCTAAAAGGCCTGGATTGCTTCAACAAGCCAAAAATTTTAGTTTTTTTTCTTACAGGCAGATTAATTTAAAAATCAAGTAGGTGTTAGGCAAAAATGTTCAATCGAGACATTGATTATCAACCGGGGGGAAAAAAACAAATAAAAATGGAACTCGACTTTTAGATGTTGCAAGAGAAAGTCCTCAATAATAAAATGACTCCCATTTGTGTGGCCTTTGCAACTTAGCAGAGCTTTCCCTTGCATATAAAGTCTTTAGCGCACAGATGACCTTTACATCTTAATGATGGCAAGTTGAACAACATCTGTCATTACTGAAGTTTTACAACTGACTTTATGATCCTGACAGTGCTGCAGAACACTTTTGTTTCCCTGCTTCCTGGACCGTGTCCATCGCTGCCTGAACATAAGTGACAGATGGGACAGGCCAGCTAGTCAGACAGGGTATTGTTTGTTAACATCCCAGGTGGACCGTGGTTGGTGGTCTTCCATTTGATGTTGAAAAACTGAAAACATAGATCAGGTTTTTTTGTGAAGCTAATAAGGCCTTTGACATTAGAGCTGAGAATGACAGGTAGATCTCCACATAGCTGTTCGGATACCTCCTTTTGGCCAATTATCCTAAATAAAGATTGGTACATGGTTTTGCACATATATGGGTGCTTCCAGTGCTGACAGATCGACATGTACACCCTAAACGGGATATCAAAGCTCTCTTTGTGTACCTGTCTGAGTTTCTCTATCCCTTTGCATTCACTGCATACATCCCTCCTTTTTTCTCACTTCACTATTCTGAGACCTACTCTTCCTGAACAAATAAAGAGGGTATTAGGAGGTTACAGTGGAAACATTGTCAAAGATAGTTTATAATTAAACTGCCAATCTTTTCAGCAGTGGGTCTCTAATCAGGTGTCTGATGAAACCAAACATCAGTCGGTCACTGACGTGAGTACTGCATGAATGGTGATATGTGTACTGACCCACTTTGTTCTTACAACCCAAGGTCACTGATAGCTTTATGTCAACATCCATCACCCACCATCTCCTATGAATTTAAACTGATGGAGTTGGAAATAAAATTGAACAAAAATTGTTCATAATTTGTATCTTGACATGTCATTTTAGAAATGTTTTCGGGATTGCTTTGTTAATGCAAGAATGATCATTATTTGTTAGGTCTTGATAACAATCTTTTTTCAAATAAAATTTTTCATTAGCCCAATTCTTCATTGTTAATGGTACATTTATTGTAAAAATATCTGTCTCTTTCTACTTGACGTTTAGACTGTTCACGCAGGCAGGAACCTCAGACAGAACATCAGGAGTAATATTTAGCTTCTTCATATTGGAATTTCAGATATATGTGTTCATTTTATGACATTTTGCTGCCACTCGAAAGGTTCAGTGATATCTAATGTATCAGTTACTTTTGGTAGTATTGTTGGTCTTTTAATTGTTTACTGCTGTGGAAAAGACTGAAATCAAAGTGAACAAGCTTGTTTGAGAATTGAATTTAAGCCTTCTATAAGTATTCCAGTGCAGCTTTTGTCTAGAGTCTTTACCTGTACTGTTATTTTTTAGGTAACTGAGCTAATCAGGTTTTCATTAAATATGGCATCATTTCTGTAGCTTTTATACTCTTACACGTCTACTGAAAAACTGGTAGAATATCTAAGGATATGCAGCCCGAAAGAGGAGAAATTACAGAATTGGGGGACAACATATGTTTAGCCTGCATAATTTTAGTGTATATATCACCCAACAATTCATGTTACGTCATATCAGTTGTTGCCATGCAACGAGCAAAATACCCCACTGTGTTCATAGGGATCTCTCTGGAGATTTCACCCTTCTCTCTCGCTTGCTATCTGCAACAATTTTCATACTAAATTTTAACTGCATTTATTTATTCCTTCAGCTACATTTAAATTTTGTTTTAATTAATTCATACTTATACTGTTTAATTTCCCTTTTGGAGAATAAAAAATATCAAGTTCAATCCAGCAAAGCTGTGTATTTTTTTTTTTTTTTTTTTTGGTAATCCGCAGTGTTTATCATTCATGTGCTGCATGAGCTCTCATTCCTCTCCTTTTCTCTGTGTCTCCCCTGCAGTTTATTTGCTTTGCTTTCCAAAAAGCACAACAAGGTTTTGGAGCAGGCAACACAGTCTCTCAGAGGCAGACAGGGAGACAACACAGCCCTGCCAGACTATGTGAGTAAAACACAAACACACACTTGCTCTCAGTCTGCACCAAGTTTATTAATAGTTGCCAAATTATGTCTACATGGATAAGGAAGAGGAATTTGACATGGAAATTTGTGTCAGTTCAGTCAATGTAAGGTTGCATGTCTTTTCATTTGAAGTAGCCTGATTTTAATTCATTTATCCGTTTATTTTTTTATGGACAAAAAAAACATAAACTATTTGTTTTTAATGTATATTTTTTCTAATAATAATAATATTTCCATGTTTGAATATCTAATTTAATTTACATTTAAATATGATAAAACTCTGTTTCATTGTATGCTTGAAGGAGCTATTGATTTCCATTTCGCTGTTACAGAGGTTAATCTATTACTTGCACTTCTTAACGTATCATCAATACTACTGTGTGTGTGAGTGACAATAATTTGCCATATTGCTGTCAGCTTGACAAGAGAAAAACACATTTGTAAGATTGCAGGCTGAACCTCCAGATTTGTCCCAAACATCTACAGTATTTGGGAAAACTGTGCCTGCCTCCTCTGAAAACATCTAAAATCAGTTTTTAACTTGATCAAGGACAAACAGGCACAAACAGGTTATGTGAATGACCTTTACCAAGAATTCCCACTAAACTACATCAAAAACTAACCCAAGTTTATTTTATGTTGCTGGTTAAACACCCGTTATGTGACTGAATAGAACTACAAAGGCATTTTATAAATCATGACGCTGAATAAAAATCCAAAAAGTCTACACACCCTGATCTATATAACTATAAACATGTGAAAGCAATCAATTTTAAACAAATTGAATCCATTTCTTAAGGGTAGTAATAACCACATGGTTACAAGTAAGACAATGGGGTGTGCGAGGATTGGACCAGTTAATAAAGCAGAGACTTGGGACGTGAATACTAGTAGTTGAAATCAATGTGTACTAATTGTCTATAGGAGGTGCAAAAATACGGATCTTTGTCCTTTAGAAAAACACTGTCTCAATTGGTACAGCTACATGTTTTTTTTTATTTGAAATTAATAATTCCAAATTAAATAATTTAAAATTAAAATGTTCTCCTCAGAGTTTACACAAAAATATTAATTCCGAATTACGGTTTACATGGAAACACGGTTAACTGTCTTCTCTTAATTTGGACTTGACGGCTGAAGTGACGTATTACGTATGCCGGAAATACACAAATCTCTTCCTGCTTTTTTTGTGTTTGAATACATGGAAAACAACATACTATATATCATGACCATAGGGCGCAGTTTCAGTCCAGGGTGCTTTTTCTGTTTTTATAAGAGATAAAAGATAAAAAAGGCGCACCAGGTTATAGGGCACGGGCACGTTAAAGCATACCGGTAAAACACGCATGTTTACCTGATAATATCTAATGTCACAGTCCCCCGCCCCCTACTGTCACATATGAGTAACATTAGAAGACAGCAACATTTACCAGATTCAGAGTTGTTGGAGTTTTGAGCTTTCTGCACAGTATCTTCCACAATAGACAGAAGGTTTAACTTAACCGCGACGGAGTTCATGCCGACAATTATTTAGTTCTGTTCACCAAAATCAGAATTCAGGATGTGAAAAATGTGGGTTTCTTTTGGATTGCTTGATGCTGCTGCGTCCCAGCTTCCCTTTCTGGTCCATGAAATCTTTTAAACTTGATCCAAAGTAAACATGGAGTCCCCTGCTCAGACCATTTTTTTTTTATAGTGAATTTCTTCTTTTTATTAAACTGTTATTTTGTGTTCATTTGCTTCAAAAGCTTATTCACAGTGGCCACACTTCCTCTTTTTCTCATGCTGTCCTCTCCTACATCTGCTTTCCCAAAATCACACAATACATTGGGCGCACCGCACCATAAGGCGCTCAGTAAAAAAAATTTAAGGCTTTTAAGTGTGCCTTATGGTCGTGAAAATACAGTAAGAAAAAACGTTTTCGCTTCGGCTTTGATTATATTCTTGAAGTAATAACTCATCACTCCGCATGTGCGTCATCCGGACGGGAGAAGGCAACGAGCGTGTGCAGGATGACCAGAGTTAACTTGGAGTGAAATGAAGGTTTACATGATGAAGAAATTAATTAATGTGGCTTTAAAATGAGAATAAACCAGCCACTTACCTCAAACTTAAATTTAATTTAGATTTGTCAATTCATTTAGAGTTAGGTGTTTGTGCGGTCATCTGTTTAAGGTTGAACTTTTATTTGGAGTTAAAGAGGAATTAAAACTCATGTAAATGTGGCCCATGAAGGAGGTTGGAAGGAGAGACCTGAGTGATGGAGTGGGAGACAAACCATGAATATATATTAACTATTAAGATAAACTCATGAAAATGAAGTACCTAAAACTATCAGATTTCTATCATCTTTGTTAGAAAATGGTATTTGTCTGTGTAAATAGAATATATATACTGATCAAAATGGCAAGACAGAAGTTGAAACTAGAATTGAATATTTTAGCAACTAAGCACATATGAGTTAGACTTGATCTTTGCTTCCACATGAAGAGATCCAGAAGAATGAAACTTGTTGAACCCTTCACTTTGTTTTGCTGCTGATCCTGGCACATAACATATCAGAGCACTTTGATTTTACTGGGCCTTGGTCCCCTGTTAGTCCTATTACCCTGATGTGAGACTTAGTCTCCAAGTCTTCTCTTTTACAATGAAAAGAGAAAATTTGAGCCAAAGATTTGAATAAAAGCACATCGTTGGTGCATATCGACAGCAAGACTTCCATGCCATTCAGTCACCTCTAGCAACTCTACCTCCAATTTGATAGCGGCCATACTAGCATTTAGCTCCTATTTCACACTCTGCAGCCTGGACTTTATTTGGGTGTTTTTTGTAATTTTCATCTCTAATTCAGTCTTTAAAATGCTTATGATTTCTTGCTTACTATTTCTTTTTAAAGAGCAGCAAAACAGTTCAACCTTAAAGTCTGTAGAGGTCATGCTCAGGGTAGCAGCAGTTTCCTCTGCTGCAGGGTGGTTGCAACATGCTGAGTTGGGGTTATAGCTGGGGGAGGGATCCTGGCCTCATCAGCATAGCCGCCAGATAGCTCACACTTTTTGGTGTTTTAGGCAAATTCCACAAAAAGCTTGTGGAGCTAAGATGTAACGATAGAAAGTTCATGGAGTTCAGTAGCTCATATAAACACCTCCTACACCATTAGTCACTAAGCTGAAACACTTCTCTGCATATTTCTGCTTTTAAAAGTTCAGGATTTCCAATGGATTCATATAGTTTCTTTAAGATATAGTTTGAGAAATGCTTCTATTTGCATTCATGATGAAAGTCAAATGGTAAAAAAAAATGTATATCCTTTTCATGTTAGTTCAAAAAATGTATAAATGCATATGTGTCCTGAAGGGAAATGATGGGAAAATAGCTCAACATCGCAGAGGCAGACATGATACACATGCTGAATAAAGATGTTTCTGAAAACAAAATTAACCTACAGGTATAACAAATGGTTATCCGTTTAACTGTAACGAGTAGGATTCTTGATACAAAATCACAATTCACAGGCAAGGAAGTATCACGATTCCACAACTGCTTCTTTATTGTCCAGTATATGAGCTAAAGCTGCCTATGGTTCATTGTTAACATATCAAAGCTTATTTAATGCTGTCTTGCAGCATGAAGAAAATAATTAGGATAAAAGCTAATTGCGCTCCTCACATCAAACAGTATATTTTTTTTTTTTTTTCAATGAACAGAGAGTTATAACAACAAACAGTAATAACAAAGAAATATGCTTAATATTCATCTTTTAACTGAAAAATTGCTTCTTTTTCTTGTTCATAGAAACCTCTAGTTTATGCTGTTTCTTTTCAACATCTGAAGAAAAACTTGGCAATTTCACAAACAGGCATTTTCATTACACATTTGTAGTGCTAAAAAATAATTTTCTGGAATAAGATGAAACAACACCAAGCAAGGACCTTGCCATAAACCATTTTTTTACTATTCTGAATATGCTGTATACTATTCTAGTTACTTCTTTTTCTCTTTATTTTTTATATTGCTTCACACAGTTAACTATTAAACAATTTAGAAATGATCAAAATCAGCAATGAGGTGTGAGGAAAGGTGTGGTAACTACTGCCAACAAGCTTGCATTTCCAGCATTAGTGGGTAGAAATAAGTGATGCTGTTTCTAAATAAACAATAAAGCAGATCATGACAAAAAGGTTGCAACGCTTAGCTAACCAGTCTTCTTGCTTAGGGTAACACTAAGTTTCTCAGTGGTGAAACCATAGGTTTTAATGCTAATGCTAACTCGCCATGTAACATCTTTGTCTTATCTGTAAATTCTTCAGCTTTTACAGCATAAACTAAGATTTTACAAGCATTAACCAGTAAGAGCAGAACAGAAGATCAAGTCCATTTAATTTACACCTCGCCCCCCGATAAATATAACATTTTAATTTTCCTTTTTGACAATTTGATAAGTTTGTCATTAATATACTGATTAACATGTAGAGCAATTGATAGTTGTGTATTTATGTTCTGACTACTAGTAAAAAAAATAAGTTAGTAAGTAAAAAATAAGATCATGAAGAGCATCTTTACTACCGACAGAGTATTTACGGACATTACCATTAGCTACACCTGATCAGGACATCCTGTTGGTTGGCAGATGTTTGTTTTACTAATTTGAATTGTATGGCCCAGATTAAATGTGTTAAAAATAACATTTTTAAGTATAGATGAAACTTTCTTGAATCCTTTAGATGTTAGGGGAACATGCATATAAGTGGTCATTTATCCATGAGATGACTACAATGAGATCCTTTTCAAACATCTGTCTTTGCGCACACTTAAACAAAGTGAAATGCCATTATCCAGCTTGGTTTTTTTTTTTTGTTTTTTTTTTTTTTTGCTCCTTCAGGTTTAATTTCAGTGCTGTGCTTTACTTACTTGCATGTGTAATTACATACATATAGGACTTAACATACACAGTACTTGGTTATCATTGCGTTTTCTCTACTAAAGCTATAAGTCCCACAGTACAGGGAAAAGCCAAAAGACTAGCATGGAGTAAGAGGTTGATTTGTAGAGTCACTCTCCTTCATTTGTTAGACTCAGTGTGTTGCTCAAAGGCACGTGGCAGCATATTTCATGAGAATTTTGCAAGGATTTTCTTTTCCTTGAAAAGTGTCTGACATCCAGTCTGGGTCACAGACTTTTAAGCCAGAGTGAATAAACTCTTCAGATATAGCTGTTATTCTTCAACATAGACTACACTAACCCTATGTGACATTGGTTCCCATGTCTGCTATCCACATCTAGAGGCCAACTTTGAGTTGTATTGACATCTTCTGATGAAAGGGAACATAGTGTGTTGTTTACCTTCAAAGCTTGTGCTCACACATATACACACCCATGCTGAAACATAAATTGTGTTTAATTATGTCTTGAACAACAGATGAGTTTCAAACTGCGCCATCAGCTTTCCCCATGTGTCTGTTATTGCACATCTGAGCTGTGGGTGTTTTTAAGTGTTAAAGCAGATGTGTGGTTAAAAAGAGGGTGACCATTTTAGGCTAGTGTTGATTAAGACTATATTTAATAATAATGATAGTATGCATTATTATTCAAATTAATCCCACTAATTGAGCTCAACTGATCTTTGAAATTGATGTATGTGCCACACCAGAGGTTTTGTATTGCACATTGTCAATTACTCTATCTAACTTCACCTTTTTGTAAAGACATTTTTCAAGATAAACTGGTGCCACATCTGAAATCCAACTAAAATTGGTTTAAATGCTTGATGTTAAACATCTGTATTAAATCTCTGTATGTAGACTTCCTTTATATGCCCAAAATCTAAAATGTTGTGCCAACTGGTTTGCTTGGTAAAGTGTGGTGATGCTGTCTAAACATCAGTGTGTTTGATAGAATTTAGTTCAAAATATTATTGTCCTTTTCTAAATCAAATACAGGTAATTAACTGTAATGTGTAGTCATGGTAACATTTATAATGTTAATCCTTATGCAATAAAATTGAAAGTTCAGTAGACCTTATATGACACTTTACTTTTGCTGTTTAACTTGAGACATGTGTGACAATGAGGTCTTAAACTGATCACGAATATTAATAATATTTTAAGCAAACAAAACCAAAACCTGTTTTAGAAATACACAGAATGAAGGGTTGATATATGAACTGTGCAATATAAAGGAAGATAAACATGAGGTGACTGCCCTATGCCATTACTGTCTTCATAGACTGAAATTTCCATGGAATCTAATGCATAGTATTTCTTATCTGAACGGCTATAATGACCTCATGCTCTGGCTAGGGTCTATCATTGGTTTGAGAGATATGACATCTGATGGTGGCACCGCTGTCTCATCATGCCAAGTCCTTTGTTTCCTTCATCCTGGCCTTTTTCTTTTCCTTCCACGGTGGATGTGGCTGCATAATTGAAAACAGACTGTTGCGCCGTTCCTCACAAAGCCGCTCCTAAACATGAGAGGTGTGGAAGTTTAGGGAGCTAAAGGGAGAAATAAAAAGGAACAAAATGTAAGGAGAAAAGAACAATTGAAAGAGGAGAAGTGAGCAGGCAGAGAAGTGGTGGGTGTGGGGGGGGATGTAGGGTGGGATTCAGCGTGTTTTTGTGACAGGCATCTGGAAACAATGTAATTTGGCTGAGTCTGGATCTGTAGAGAGAACTAATGTTTGTTTAATGTGGGATTGTGCGGGACATGTAATTGCCCTCTTTACGACGGAGAGACTGAGAGGAGGATATGAAAAACACTGTCAAATGCTTTAAGCTGTGGGTCAAAGCTGGGTGCTCTCTGCTTATGTGTTCACATTGTCGTCTTTCTCTTTTTATCCTCATCTTATTTCCTTTCTCTATCTTGATGTCTGCCTCTCAGTCTCTGTCTCTTACATATACACAGTTAGAGCACACCCCCTGTCCCTGCCGTGTTTGTGCTGCTGTATCTGGTTAGTGTCAGGGAAAAGGAGTGAAGGGTTAGGGCCTCCTCAACCCCCAGGGAACATCTAGAGGTTCTCAATTCAAGCAGAGCAGCTGTCATGAGGCCTTATAGTTGCTCTTCTGGACCTCTTTTTTGTATGTATAGATTTTTATTCTTTTTTATGTACGAAGATGCACTGTTTTGAGGTGTATGTATAGACAATCCCTCAGAGAGAGAAGCATCTGATGTGTTGCATTTATGCTCCCAGTCAGTAATAATGGTTTTTGTTACTCCTTAGTCTCTTTGTGTGTTTACTGTTGCACATTTCTGGGAACGGACTACAAGCACATACACACAAACACACACTGCCAGAAGCATGTTGGACCACCCTGCTACGTGTTTATGTGTCCTGGTTGAGTCACAATCTGTGATCTTTTTTTAATAGCCAGACTAGACGCATGCATTAGCTTTGTAGCACCATTCCACTTGTTTAGGGGAAAAAGCAGAGCCAGAGGATAAATCAGCAGATAATAAACATTATGCCTTCTGTTTATTATCAGAGCTCTCAGGAATTTGCCACTTTTCTCCCAGGCTGAATCCTTAGTCATCCATTAAAGCTGCTTTAGTTTGTTGAAGTGAAAAACTGTCCTTCTGAAGTCAGACTAAGATGCAAGTGAGTAGTTTCCATCACTCAAGCAGTATAAATGTTTGTCCTGGAAATAGTTTCTTTCATTTGAAAATGCTTCCAACACAATCTTTTCTTTACTTGTTTGTGATTCCCTACTGCCTTAAGTGTGTTTACGCTGTCAAACATAGTTTACATGTTTGTTGGTCACTTTTGCAGTATTCAGGACTTTTTTTTTGACCTTTCATCATGATCAGAATTGTCATGTTGGCATAGTTCAGTATTATTCAGCACTTATTAACAATTCACACGGTACTGTTGTCATGCACACAGAAAAACATTTAACTGGGAACAAACCATATTTTTCTGAACAATTTTCAAGGATTTTTTACTATAAATACTGATAAACTCAAAATATAGGCCTTGGTTCCATCCATCATTGTTCTTCACTATTTATAATTTTCTCAGTTGGAGCTCTTACAGTTGTCTGTGTTCAGTTTAGGCTCCTCATAATTCACTCACCGATAGGAATCATATGTTTTTTCATCCATTCAGTCTCTGAAACTGTAAAATGTGACAGTTTTATCACCTGGCTATATGCTGACTTTCATCCATGTGCATTTCATCTAATTCCACCAGGCTCATACAGACTTTGGTGGTGCGTGGTGCACAAGGACAAAGATCAGTGTCTCCTTCCATACATCGTTTACCTGAACGTAGGAGGCAATTGATTGAAATGTGAATGTTACATTATCGTGTCGCATTTTGCGTGGTCTTATGATGTAGAGCCAGTTCTGCCACCAGGTTGATGTACATTAACCACACCTCAGAGGTTAGAGTGCATACACAGAGAGCTTCTTGTCATTCTGTAAGAAAATAACTAAAAGGGAGATATTGCTACAGCGAAGGTGAAGGGCACCTATACAGTTTAGAGTATTGTAAAAACGTTCAGTGTATCTTCCCACAGTTGAGATTTGCTCACGGACTTCTGTACATGAATACAACATGAGGATGAGGAGACCAGGTTTTCAGACAGATTTAGGTGATATTGAAGTTAGAGCAACATTAATAAGATGTGCATAATGTTTTATGGCCATTCAAACTTTTAAATGGATACAGCACCAATATATTTCCTCAGCTCAGACATAAAAGTTTATTTTCCGTCTATCCATCCATTATCTACCGCTTATTTTCGAATGGGGTCGTGGGGGGCTAGAGCCAATCCCAGCTGACACAGTGTGAAAGGCGGGGTACACCGTGGACAGGTCGCCAATCCATCACAGGGCAACACACATAGACAAACAACCATGCACACTCAGTCCTACAGACACCAATCCAGTTTATTTTTTATTTTTGCACATATGTGACTTTCTCAAATAATTTTTCAGTGGTACATGAGCAAAGTGGCGTGGAAACTTGGAGACAGTGGTACATTCCCATCAATACTCAAATTCT
This sequence comes from Pseudomugil tenellus, assembly GCA_037177515.1. Taxonomy (NCBI): domain Eukaryota; kingdom Metazoa; phylum Chordata; class Actinopteri; order Atheriniformes; family Pseudomugilidae; genus Pseudomugil; species Pseudomugil tenellus. Next base: position 9,105,193 of record JBAMHX010000021.1, read on the forward strand.
GTACACTGATTCTGTTTTTGGTACCAAATCCCTCAAAGTTTGTATTGTTAAACCCAAGTTGATGGATTCTAATAAAGTCATGGTTCTGTATTAATTGGATTAAATATACTGTATGTTTGAGTTTAAATGACTCGGGGTTTCAATTTATGGTTGGTATAATGTTACAGACCTTCCACAGTTTGTGGTTAACTAAAATGCACAAGGCAAAACATTAAATTAGATTTTTTTATGTTGCCAACACTAAAAAATGTCATGGGAATCGGAAAGACTGTCTACATGTTATGTTTACAAGATACACACACCAACAAGCGAACATAAGAAACACAGTAATGCACATTTCTGACCAAGAAACTTGCACAAAGAACCCAAAAGCTATGGCAAAATTCTTTCCCTGTCATGAAGTATCAGTCAAGTACTTCTTTTTGTTTTTTGGGTGTTCTTCTTTTTGGTGCGTCATCTTTTTTTGTGTTTTTTTTTTCTTTTTTTCAACTAGGCAGGAGAAAAAAAGGCTGAGTGAGGGAGGTTTATGTATGTGTGCTTGTTGGGCTCACTGTCCTTTTGGACAGAAATATTTGGTACCATGTTTTCTGCAGGGTCAGTGTTGGCTCTTTTGGTTTAGAGCTTCACGTACACCCAACCTCTACGGCTGGACTTTTGTAATTACAGTCTTCTGTGATTCATCTCTCTCTAAAGATTTTTACATGCTCCATGAAAATCAAGCAATTTGTTCTTGTTCTCGAGGCCCAAAGAAGAAAATGATGTCCTTTTGTTCTCACAGAGGACAGAGGTTAGACATGCAATGTGGGCGTGATTAATGTGAAAAACATAAAGCGAACAGTTGCAACTACCACTTTTTTACTGATGCGAGGTTAAAGGGATAGTTTTAGGGCAACATCGGGGTGGTGAGAGAGTACAAAAATGTTGATGACAAGTGGCATTTAAAGACACAGACACGTTCACCTGCACAACCTGCCCCGCCGTGGATGAATTATCTTTTTAATTATTTAACGGGTCAGTTGTTTCTTGCACATAAAGCACAGACTATATTCTTAGTTCCTGTTGCCATTTTAGTCTCCATCACTGCAGTTTCTTCCCTTTTCATGTAAATGATGTATGTGTTGTAATGATTACAGTCCAGCATTAAGTAAAAGGATTTGGTAAGCATTATGTAAACTTGTTTGATAAGAAATTGGATTAAATGGACTTTTTGTTTTTAATTCTGACACTCCAGCTTTAAAACAGTCACAAATGATCACATATATAAGTCGCTTCTAACCCCCTTTGCTCACTTTTAAGTTGATCATTATATCTTTTTCACCATCTCAAAGTCGGTGGTCTTGTGTTGTTCTCATTAGGCCATATCCAGCTGGGCTAATTTACTCACTGACCTCTGTTTTCAATCTCTCATCTTTCTGCTTTTTCTCCTCACCTGCTAAATGAAGAATAGGATCATCCAGTCGTTCCTTCTCCTGCTAGCCTTTTTCTCTGTCTTGTTCTAAATGTATACATATGTATCTGTCATCCCCTCATCATCTCTCCTTTTGTACAGTTGGAGTACCACCCCTGTAGGCAGCATGTGTTTATATTTATCTATTTTTCTGCCTCCAAAAGATATCTAGAGCTGTTCTGTCATGCCCTGGTCTTTTTGTGATCAATGCACAATAAAATGAAGTGCAGCTAGTTTTTGATCAGTTAGCATTGCCCACCTATCCGCTAGAGTCCTGCTGCAGCAGTTGGAATAATTTTTTTTCTTATTATTACACACGTCATTAGCATTCCCTGTATTTGTCTTCATTCTCCACCCAAAGCTCCCTTGCTGTAGTCAAGCCTCAGCAAACTAGCATGCTCATGAAAACTGATGATACAGTAAAGTATGTGCCTGAAATGTACTCAACCCTCCCTCCACACACAATGATGTATCTGTGTTAGAAAGATACCAGACATTGGAGGCTACAGTGAGCCTGAGGTTGTTCTCTGGGAGTCAAACCCTTGTCTTTTGCATCATTCTTTGTGCGTATAACAAAATATGTATTGTCCATCACGTATGAGCCTGTGGTGTAATGAGAGGTGCAGTAAGAGGTCAACAAGGATGCTCTACAAAATGGTGTGATTATGACATAGCCATGATGCCATAATGCAGGTCAGACAATGACCCATTTAAAAAAAAAAAAAAAAAAAAACTCCTAAAAGACCGAGCAGGATGCTGCTGCTCAGCCAGTCTGACCCTGTCTCTCTGTCCATGTGGCAGCTTTTCATTCTTTTTCATCCTTTTTTCATTCAAACCTTTTTCTTTCTTTTTTTTTTTTAACTACGCATGAATTCAAGCAAAACTACCTCTCAGTATTTTGTTTTGCACATTTGCTTTTCTGATGATGACACTCTTTTTCTGTGAAATGGTTTATATTGTAAAAGATTTCAGAGGGATCTGCTTCTGGAGGTTCATTTTTATATCTGTATTGTGTTTGGGTATCTCTTTTCAGCACTTTTTTTTTATATGTCTGGTTTTTCTGCCCTGCAACAGCCTGCAATAAGGAGTGGGGCCAGCCAGGGAATCACTAAGCTATTGGTTTAATGATGCCAGCTCCTAGTTTACAGGGATTTACATGTCTGTGCCTGTCCACACACAAACATTTGCATACAAACATGAAGGGCTATGATAGAATGGCTAGACACACAGACATTGATTACATCTGCAGACTCTGCAATTGTCAGACAGTTAGCAGAGGTCAAAAGCACCTGCAGACTTCACACATTTTGGCCCAGCTTGTCAAAGAATTAGCTGCAGGAGCTCACAACGGCATATGAACACACATTCTCAGCTTTTCCCGTGAGGTTTATGTAAATGGTGTAAAAACAAGTAAAATGAACCATGATCGTTGAGACTATAATGATAAAGTCAGTGGGTTGTGTTTTTAAGGGTGGCGAGAAAGCAGCATGGGTAGCAGAATGAGCGGTTGTGACTAAGGGACAATGCTGTGAGCTTTGAAAGTTGCAAATGAATGTGGGAGAATGAGCAAATAAAGAGATGTTAGGGTAAGACAAGGGAGGGACACAGGGAGAGATGAATTTAAATTAAACAAACCTAATGATAGCAGTCAGTCAATCAATTACTTCATGTGTTCTCTGCCAGTTTAAGGATGCAATTTGGGAGAAAACAAGTATGGAGGGAAAGAGTAGGAAGAGGAGGATGAACGGCCAAGATTTAAATCCTGTCTGGGTTTCAAGTAGACCATGGACCTCTTAATCTTATCCACTCGACAAACACGCAGGACCAGGCAGACGTCTAGCTAGCCTATTTTCATGTGACCTGAATTCCCCAGTGTGGCATTTTTTCCTGCCAGACTAATCTCATTAAGCTGGGTGCTGAGCTAGAGAACAAACACACTAGGCATCCCTCACTCCTACTCTGCTTTCCTCTCCTGCTTTTGCCTCCTCCTCAACATGTTCTTTGTCTCCATCATCTCCCCCTGCTCTCATCTTCTATGCTCCCATTTTTGTCGCTGTCTTCCTTCTTCCGCCTCCTCTTCCTCCTACTCAGTTGTCTCCCATATGTGTCCCTGCTTTTCTGTCTAATTATGGCCTGCCACTGCTGAACAGAAGAGAGCTGGTCTAGCTAGGCAGTGGAGTTGAGCTGTGAGAGCCACCTCTGCCTCCAGACGTACAATCAGTCCTCATTATTACTGGCTGTCCCGCGCCCCCCCCTCTCCCCTTCCACCTCCTTCATGTCTGCATGTGAATGTTCCACACACCTTCCTCCACCAGCTTGTGGAAATCAATGCAATACACTGTTGCATTTGTGTTGCAAGCCTAATTCACAGTCTTTGCACAGCAGAATATGGTTATTTACAATTATCCAAATCCCCTGGTTACTTTCAGGTGTGATTGTGTCTGTCCTTATGCATGATTTGAAAAAGAGAAGGGGAAAAAAAGAACTGAAGAAAGACCACACAGGAAGCAAAGTTATTTATAAGATAAGGGATGGTTTCCAAAGCAGGTCAGTAAAGATGGCATAAAGTGCTACCACATGCAGTTTTGTTACAGATGGTTAGCCCAGATTTTAGGTGGAAGCCTCCAAGCAGCTTGCAACAGTAGTTTTGCCAGCTTCCTGTTTTGAATGAGTTGCATTCAAAAGTCAAATTTCTTGGTCGAAACGGGTCATCATCAAAACAATGGTGGTTACCATGAAAATAAATCCCTGTAAGGTATGTCAGAGGGTTGGATTGCATCTCATCATGCAAGGCAGGCTCTCTCTTTATCATTGGGTTTCACAAATCTATGCAGAGCCAAGATTTAAATGTCTCGCCTACCACCTCATTCATCCAGTCTTTAGGGGACTTAGAGTAGCTCCTGAGCAATACAATTACATGTCACGCTTGAAATGCATCAGGATGTAAACCCAAAGAAAACTGCAAATGAATTTAGTCTAAGGGGAGGCTTCCTGTTAAGCAAAGATGACTCAAGTTTTCAGGCATAATCCCTGAACTAGTTTTTGCTGAAATACTTGTTCCAATATTGTTTTAAGTGCCCCCCTTCCCCCAAGTGCCCACACTTTGCTGTGCAGCATGAACCTGATACAGTGTGGTGTGGTCTTAGATCCAGTCCTAAACCTTAAACCAATGTGTCCTTTCCCCAACATCATCACCTGGTATGTTTGGGTCGGTGCTGACGTTGCCTGTGTGTCCATCGGAGTGCTGGGTTGTCTGGTGGATTGTTGGCATGCTTGGATGGTATCCCCGGGCCTGGGGGATGGTGGGCTGTGTGAGGGTGTATAGCCTTGGTAAATAGATAAAACATAGTTTTAACATTTATGCCTAGATTAGTGTTTATTTTTAGGCAATTTTACCCTAATTTGGCTTAAAAGATTCTAATCTTTATTTTTGCATTTCCTGAGGGGTGGTGGTCTTTGTAAGTTGATGCCCATCATTACTGAAAGCTATGCATCTGTAGTGAATCGGCTTTATGTGTTTTGTGGCGACCAATAACATATTGACATAACTATGGAAAATGATTAAGGAAACAAAACTACAATGACTCATTTATTTAAACTTTATGTCTTTGCGGACAATGTGAAACCAAACGTATTTATACATAAATACACAGATATCCTTGAGTAAAATAACTTTCAAACCACTTTTTGTGACCTGGCCTAGTATCTACAAGCATGTACAGAGTTTGAATGTGACTTCTAACCACACAGAGGACCAGCACTAAAACCTATAGTACATTCTCTGTTCAGTCAGACATACTGATTTCTGTTGCATTAAGTTAAGCTGCTTTTGAACGTTCTTGACTCCTGTGATCTCTTAGTCAGCAATTTGTTGTCTCACCCTCTTCTTGGCTTTTGACTGAGCCAGCACTGGCAGCCCTGTTCGGCCCAGGTTATGGTAGATACTGTCTACTGTCTGTAGTTCATTATAAAAGCGTAGGCAGTGTTTTATCGTTAAACTTCTCACGATTTTTCAAACTCTCTTTGAATTAATTTGGCTGAATTGTGACTCATTTACCTTTTATTATTATTATTATTTTTGTTTTTGGCAAGTTGAAGAGAAAATAAACCTGGGGTACATTGTGTTGGTAGTGTATGGATTGTTTTGTATTTCTAGATTTCTTTGGAACTGCATCATGCAGGATTCTTATCTTTGTGTGACTGGTAATTGAGAAGGTATGCAGTACTCTGCCCACAGCTTTCACACTGTCGGTAATCAGTTATCATCTCTAGAACTGTATTTGCCAATATATTTACCTTGTTTTAAAAAAATCTCTTTGAAGATTATTCATTTTCCCACGGTGTCTACAGTTTTGTTTCTTTGTGTGCCATCGCAGAACAGGCTAGGAGGGGGTTTATCTCATCACGGTGGCGCCTGTCTGGCTTGCAGACACATTGTTATGAACACAGTAACTAAAGGACCAGATTGAATCTTTATTCCTAAACCACGGCTTCCATTTTTAGATCATTTTAACTTAAGTGAATAAACATATCTATTTTCATTAGATGTATGTTAATGATTAAAGTACTGTTTTCCTGAGATCACAATGAAACATTTTAGGATGCACACATGCACACACTCATAAAATTTTTTGTATTAGAATGGGTTTATAGAAAAACATAATTTTATTCTCTTTTTGTTTTTGCCTCTTCAAAAAAGCACCACATCTGTCTTTAAGTTTACAGACTTAAGCCGTTTCCTAGATTTTATTCAGTATAATTAGGTTGAGTATGTCTTAATATCTCTAGTTCTGCGTGATCTTGGTAAATGTGCTAATAACTTAGCTTTTTTGATCATTAAAGGAGAGATGTTCTAAGAAAGCAAAGCAAAGTGAAGCATCAATTGGAGGAAGAAGTTAAGTTTATCAACATTTAATGCAGATATGTTTCTTTAAGTTACTGAAAATGATGATTTTCTTGTTGGTTAGTTTAGCAGATGCTTTTTTTAATCTCCTTGTCTCTTCATTATGCTTGCTTTAGTTAGCAGCTGGGTAAATACTCGGACCACTCATACCCAAGTAAAAAATCCCAAAGCCACAGCATTTTAAGTTACACTTGAGACTATGCATTTCTTTCAAATCATTCACTTCTATTATTTATTTTGTGAATTGGATGGTTGTTTACTTTTTAACGAGAATCAGATGATGCCATCGTCATGCCTGTGAGACATACAAAGTTGGAGACAGCAGCTGATCAGATTAGCATTTAGACTGGAAACATGAGGAAACTGCTAACTGGATAGTGTCCAAAGGCAACAAAAACAATCTACCAGCACTTCTAAATCTTACAGATCACTATTGCACAGCATGTATGAGTTTCTCATAAACAACACTATTGAAAGCAGGAAGCTATAATGCCTAGCCAGATTCTCAGACAGACCCCCTTCTCCTGTAGAGCTACAGTTGTTAGATTTTTTTAGCTCAGGGTTTTAATGTAGACCTTTATCTACTTTTTTTCCTAATTTTTCTATCTCTATGAAAAGCTACCGTGTGGCATTTTCAAAATGTCAAAGTACTCCTTTACACACCCTCAAGTAATTACAGCACACTCTCGCATGCTAGTTGCTCTGCTGTCACGGATTTGTAATGAATTGCTGCTTATTGTTACATCCTTTTTCATCAACTTCATCAACTTTTCTACAATAATGCCATTCATTTATATAGCGCTTTTTTCTCATCTCTCGATGACCAGAGCACTTTACAGATCCTGCTATCTACCCATTCACTCACACATTCACACACTGATGGCGGAACACACAGGCGCTAACCTGGCCATCAGGAGCAACTGAGGGTTCAGTGTGTACTCAAGGACACTTTGACATGCAGACTTCAGACAGAGTGGGAACCAAACCCATGACCCTCTGATCAGAAGTCGGCCACACTGCACCTGCACCACAAATCACACATGTACACATGTCTGAACGTACACATCATTGTAACTTAAAGCAGGTCTTTGTTTGAGTATTTAGTATATAATGCAGATCTTTATGCCTATTTGCTCTCTCAGACCTTCAAAACTATCACCTTTTATTGACAGTTGTCACTGACATGACCGGTTTTGTGGCTTAAAAGATCATCTTTCTACATTCCACCTTCTTTCCCTTTATCCCCATTTCCTTTCCTGTGACCTCACCCCCTCCAATGATCTGATCTATCAGGGGGGCAATCATTGTAAGACACAACAACAAGTGAAATTGGTATAATAGGAAACCAATTAACCTTTACATCTTCCCTCTCCCCCAGGCCCAGGACTTGAATGTGATTGAGGAGGTGATCCGCATGATGCTGGAAATCATCAACTCTTGCCTGTGCAACTCTCTACATCACAATCCCAACCTGGTGTATGCACTGCTCTACAAGAGGGAGCTTTTTGAGCAATTCAGGACACACCCATCCTTCCAGGACATCATGCAGAATCTTGACACGGTTAGTCACCTCATATATCGGAAGCTAATTCAGAGAATCTTGCTTTTTTCTAACTCTGAGCTTCACAAACGACTTGCTGAAATGTTTTAGGCTTTAGAGGTTTCCCCTCAGTGTCTTCTCTGTCTGTTGGGAAAGGGTTAAAAAGCCTGGCTGCTGTGAAACATACAGTATGTGATCTGCATTGTTAATGTGGAGTGTTAGGGCCAGTGAAAATAAGTTGTATCAATGAATTAATCAGTCCCCTTGTGTCAAGAGGCTCTTTCTCAAATAATTATTTAGAGTGTAGGTGGATTGGGGAGTAAGAGAGACCATGAGAGAAAGCTGTCATTCATTGCTGTAGTAGTCATGTATACGAGGAAAGGAAAGCTTGGCATGGATGTGTGCAGGATGGGGGTTGCTGCATATCTTGCTATGAGCTTTACTGCTTTCCATAAGTATGAGGGAGGCATGCTAGCTAGAAATCCTCAGTTAAGTCAGCCTCCCTAAGGCTATTCTCCGAAGCTTTCCCTGCATTGCAAATCCGTATGTGAGCATGAGATCCAGGATGAGAGGCTGCTTCTTTGCTCTTCTAAATTAACCCCATATGGGAGGCCTTCAGAGTTAATGAAGAGATTAGTATTAGATAGATGTAGACGCACACCACACCCATACTGCTCATGCACGGCTCGATGTGTTAGAATTCTCTCAAGCGACTGCGGCACATGAGCAGAGAAAACATTGCCTGTGGATGCATTTTTTCACTGTTGGTTTGACAAAAAAGAGCATTAAAAAGAATCAGTAATACATAGAGGTTTTTTACATTTTCTAACATCAAACATTTCTCCAGGGACACACGTAGCACAGATAAAAACACAAAACATATTTTCCTTGATTTCTTGTTTGAGCTAGAACCCAGAGGGCATCAGATAATTTGAGCTCCAGTGAAGGGCTTCTTTTTTAAAGTGGGATAAAAGGGGGGGGGGAAAGCTCAAGCCCCTTGTTGAATTTGTAATCTGTTTCCGCTGACTAAAAGCAACATGCATGCAGCTTTGCATTTTACCTTTTAACCTCTTATTCGTAACAGTTCCCAGTGACTGTTATTTAATTGCCAAATATCTAATAGTATAAGTAACACTGCAAAGTATAGAATAGATTTGATGAGACTTGCTGTTGCTAGGAAACCTGACAATTGATCAATACAGACCAATACTTTTAGGTCTGTCCTCGTAGAAGCAGCCATGTGCTGCTTCTAAACAAACATTGAAATACACAAGCTAGAGTTATTCCGCCGGGATTTCTCGGACATGTAACGTTAGCAGCTTGAAACATTCACCATTGTTATTGTTTACAGTTCAGCTCCGTCGGGTCAAAGCCTGTAGCATTATGTCATTTTGTTCTAAGATCTCCACACTGCACCCAGTGTCCTCACATTGGGTGTGGCTGCTGAAATATTGATGTGACAGCTCCAAACAGTGGGACAACTGGGAGTTGAAAATAAATCTTAATAAGAACATGGTCCAGTGTGTGACTTTTATGACTAAAGAAAATTGATTGAGACTCAGAAGTGCAACAATATATGATAGTTTCTATACTGAAAAATATATTTGCTATATTTTTGTTAATATTAAGTCAGAATTAGGCCAATAATGTTCCACTAACAACGTTTAGGTAATAGCTAAATAATTTATTTATTTTTAACTTTTGTTTTCAGCAATACCATTAAACTAGTAATGGTTTGATTTAACATTTTAAATGTAAAAACTGTTGCCAGGCTCGCTTTTCTATTTTTACCAAAGGCTTTGAAGATGTGAATAAATGCTTATATGAATTCATGCATTTTTAGGCTTTATTTTATCTACCTTATAATCACAGAAATTTATTCAACGATGGCTGGTGTGAAAGTGTTTTTAATTAATGTATTGATAGTGATTAAGAAAATATTAATAGAAATAGTAAATAAAAACTGAAAAAACTGGCCTCACTTACTGTAAGTGCATTTTTTGCCTTTTTTAAGATTTGTGAATTAACAAGAGTTGGAAACAGTCTTTCATATCCTTTCTGATCTGGCAAAAAAAAAAAAATGCTATAACTCACCAGCTGTTTCCAGTCTGAGGCGGCAAACAATAAAATCATGTGACTTATCAGGGTCTTTCCAGATATGATATCCCAGATAATCTCAGGTATTACAGCTATTCCTGAAGGATTCTGTCTGATTTTCTTATGTTTTTCACTGTTGTTGTTTCTTGTCTTTGCTATGTGTGCTGTGGTTAGAACAACCACTCCTTTTCTGTATTATATTCCTGTAATTACCTGATTCAGTAGCTAACTCATCTGGACTGTCAACAGTAGCTTCCTAAAGAGTTTTTATAAGTACTTTTTAGGAAGCTACTGTTGACAGTCCAGATAAAAACTAGAGTTTTTATAAGTACTTTAGTTTTTAGTTGCTGTTTACAGACTGTGTGTTCAACTAAATGTTCCTGACCTTGTACTGACCTAATAGAAACAACTAAGGTTTTGAGTATCTCATCTAAAGGCTTTAACAGACATAACATTGCAGATTTATACATCTGTTAAAGCAGCAGTCATGAATATTCCTCTTGGCTTCTTTAAGATACACTAAGTGACTTGAAGGTCCAATAAAGTAACTAGAAAAGAGTTTGTGCAGACCTTCTTTAAGCATCGTATTTCCACCAATATTGTGAATGAACCTTTTAAGATGTTTTTGTCCACAATTCCTTCGAGATCACGCCTAAAATTTCTTGGAATCTAAGTTGGACCAAACCCTTTAAAAATAAAATCCTTAAAATCTGCCCAGATAAACATGATTAAAAACATAACCTCCTTGGTGGAGGTAATAAAGAATATTTAATGTTTTTCCCTTGATTTGGCTTCTCATTCAGAAATGTTCAGAGGGCTTACGGCCCATAGAAAATAATGTACGACTGCTTTCAGAACTTTATAAAGTTGATTTGATATACAGTTCGGTTTCTAGAACATTTCTACAAGACTGTGTGTGTATTTTCTGCAAGTCTGTAACCGTCTTGTTTCTTGTGGTGTAACCTTTAGGTGATTGGATTCTTTAGTCAGCGTCTGGAGCAGGCTGGAAGTGACCTCTCAGTTGAGAGAGTTCAAGAGGTCATCATGAAAGGAGCACAGGCCTTGCCAAAAGACCGACTGAAGGTAAATCCCACACGAAGTAAAACGACAGGTGGAATGGGAGAGCTTGGAGATGAGGTGAGGCATGACGAAAGAAGAAGTGGCAGATTTCAGGCATCGTGGCTGTGTGAAGGACCAGAACATACAAAATATGCTGGATGGTTGAGTGATTAGTGAAGAACCCAAAATTAGTTGTCAGGACAGGTGAATGAGGAGACGTATGGGATTGGGATATGCAATGGAAAAGCCACTGGGACTTGAGACAAAAGGCCAAAGCCCAATTCTCATTAGCAATAATGCTTATCGTTGTTCCATCTCTGTGGGCCTGCTACATGCGAAGATGTAATGACATTTCAAGGAGATAGGATGGGGGAGCTAGGGGGCACTTTGTCATGGGCACATAAGAGTAGGGGGAGGGGCAGGGCGGGGACATAAATCTGCCACTGCGCCTCGTTACCCAGCACTCCTGGCGGGTTCGCTAACCCCTCCCCTCCAGATACTCCTCCATTAATCAGTGAGGAAATATGTAACCAGGGGTCTGCGCACTCCGCTCCTCACCAGCACAGAAGCTCTTAATTGCATGTTTCATCATGTGTTTCATGTTCTATCCTTGGCAGCTGGCTGCAAGGCATTTGTCTCACTAGCCAATGTGGAAGAAGGATGGCACATGGCTATGAGTCCATGTGCGCGCTCTGTCTCACTCTCAGTCAGCACCTTCAAGCGCTAATGTTGCAATCAACCATAAAACCATAGAATTACACACGGAGTCATGTAGATAACCCTGCAATGTCCTTCAGCAAGAGGGCTGCACCTGTAGCACACACTCATGCAGCTGGAACGCACATGTATGGGATGCATGTGTTAGTAAGAGGGGTATCCTTTGTCTGTCATTTGGATTCTTGTTCAGCGGATTTGTTGAGTTTTATATATATATCTGATGTGTAGTCGGTCTTTGCCAAAGTGTTGAGTCTCACATTGACTCCAACCACCTGAGTGCTTTCCAGTTCCACTGGGTAACGTGAAGCGAAAAGAATATAAGGGCAATGTCTCCTCCGGGAGAAGCCCTTGCCATCTGATGGTACCATTTCTCAAACAAACAGCTGTCTGTCCTCCTCTTGCTTCTCTTTATCTTATGAGCTCATCCCGCTACTCGGCCCTCAATCGGAAAATCTATAGTTTAGATTAATGCTGTGAAGAATCATCGATGAGTTGGTAATTACTCAGAAAAGGAAGTATTGGTGTCTCAATCAATTGTGGCTTCAAGGAGACTGCTGAGAGTAGAGAGATATGGCAGTGTTCTGGTATTTCAGGGAAAAAGCTGATTTAAATCATTTTATTTTTTGATAATTTATCATCTTTAAGTAACTTTCCAGAGTAATGAAAAATCAGCGCGAGTACACATATATTGCAGGCTTTGTTTGACCATGTGCTTGTTTGTTCTCTTGGCAGTGAAATTACAAAAATCCTATTAATGAATTTTCTCAACATGCGATGCATATTCCAGCATTGTCATTTCTGCTTTTCATGATGACACATCAACCCTGAGACCCTCCATACGTGACATTTCCACACACAATGCAACACTTTTTCCTTTGAGTATTTGACCAAAAAAAGCATTTACACAAAAGTAGACTGACAACTATTTGTAAGACCATAAACGATGCAGTGCACCAGCCAGGCCTCTAGCGAGCAGGAAACTTTACAAACACACCCAGGTTTGCGCCACATCCTGATAAACAGGACACAACAGACGCATTGCACGCAAACTACTAGTTATCATGTAGTCGATGCATCTTTGCTGACTGTATAAACGTTCTGCATGTTTTGTCACACCAAACCAAATAAATTAAAAACATGCATCTTCACAGAGACCAAACGGGGGTCTGCCATTAGTTTTGTTGGGTTTTCGGTCAAAGATTACACGGAAAAGACTCATCTTCTGAAAGTATCACTCTGTAGGTCATTATAGCTTTATGCATCCAAAACTCTGAAACCGTGTTATAAAGAGGTCAGAACACAACCAAACTTATGTTTTACAGTGAAAATCCTGTAATTCTGTCATTTTAAATCGCCTACATACAATATGTATCTTTGTTTATTTAATCCTGGAGTCCTCCTTTTCCACATAGCTTTGCGGGCTGCTGTGTTTGCGATTGATGATATTCTTCTGTATCATTGTTCCTCTGTTCTGTGTGTCCTTAGAAGTCATTTTTGTTGTTTATGTTTTCTCTCTGTGGGTTTTTCTGTAACAAAGCTGTCACAATTTCACTCCATGTTTACATTTGAATACTCTTTATCAGTGCACGTGAATTGTCATGTGAAATATTATTCCAGGGTTTACACCCATTATTAGTTATGACTAAATCTCCGACGTTCACCTGGATGAAAATGAATCTCGCTTTAATACTAAAGCAGCTGTTAACTATAATCATAAGTGTAGCCTGTAATTATTAATGATAAAATAAGTGATTTTTTTATTTGGTAATTATCTAATCACACAGTAAATTTGAGGTTTTAGGTCTGTTTATTTATGATGCAAATGAGTATATTTTTGTGTATCTGAATAATTTTTTTATGCTTAATCCAAGGCCTCAGATTTCTCCAAATTGCATTTGGGGCAAATCTTTGGTTTCTGAGACATCATTGTGATAATTCTGTTTTGCTTAATTGTTAATAAATTGCAACCATATATGTTTGCCATATACTTCCATCTTCAATAGAAGATTTTAGAAAAAAAAAGACATTGAGGTGTACGAACGGATACCCAAATTGCTGTATTCTTGGCTAAGTTTGCTTTGATTATTGTTTTTGTTTTTCTCTGGGAATCAAAGATAACTAATGCTTTTTTTCTGGCTTTGTGGACGTATCTTTCTGCAGCAGCCTCATACCCGATTACAGATGGCTATTTTACTTGTTTGTTAAGTTGTAATTGACTGAAAGCTAGCTTGAGTAAGGAGGTGCCACTCAGGCCGAAGAAGTGGTGCGAGTAGTAGAGCCAGAGCTTACCTGGTTCAACTTGGGGACTTCAAAAGAACTGGTTGTCGACCGACAGAGAGCCTAGTCGGTTCTGCGTAGTTACGCAATCAAAACATGTTTGTCTGCGTAACCCCCCCTACACACACACACGCCTTCGCATATGAGTAATATTATAAGACGGCGCAACACTGCACGCATCTCTCACTGCAGCTGCTCCTACATACGTTTGTTTACTTTGGATGCTGCTAAAAAGTCCAAACAGCAGCCAAAGTAAACAGAGGCTGCTCCTAGTTTTTTCATTTGATTTCTTCTCTTTTATTAAGATGTTGGTGTAAAACTAATTGTTGAAGTTTTCAGCTACTTTTTAAACTTGATTTAATTTGTTGATCAGCTTTGTGGATGCCACAGCCGTTTCTCCGACTGGAGCTACTTCCTGCTTTTGCAGCAACTCTAACTATTACTGACAAATCAGATTATTTTCGCTTGGTTCTATATTTAATTTCTTCTCTTTTATTAAAATGTTGGTCTGTGTTTAACTCCATGATAACTCCGCCCCCAGATGCGAAGGCAAGCAACGCAAGGTGATTCGCAATTCTGGCCCACCAAAGAGTTGGAGCCAAGATTGAACCAGTTTTTGAGAGCAAGGAGCCGGAGTTTGAGTGGTCGAAATCCACAAACTCTGGCTCCAAACTAAACCTGGAACTCGCTCGGTCAAAAAGCACCCTCAGAGTGACAAACACTTTTTTAAACAATAAAAGAAGTGCCGAAGGATAAATGAAAAAGAAACTCACATGAAAACATATTCAAACACGTAATTTGTTCCTTGTTCAGTCTGATATTACGCTACTGGTTCCGTTATTTCTTGTAAAGCTTTTGTTGACTTTTTTAGCATGACAACACAATCATGTGAATATCCTGGCAAAGACCGAGACAGTGATGACACATCCCACAGCTTGTGAAGAAGCAACTGCCAGATTCTTTTGTACCTTTTTAATCGGTCACATATTGTTAAACACAATCTAATAATACTATCCGAGCACATAGAAAAATGTGTTTAAAAGTTTCTTTTCTCATGCTGCGAAAGTGTAAAGAATTGACCTGTATTGTTAAATGTTATTCAGAGACAACGGTATGAACACAAGCCATTTTTATATTGGAATGGATGTGTTTCTCAACTCAGCATGAGCGGAGTTTTAATATGCTGTCTTAAACTGTTGTGATGACTGCGCAGTTGTCCTGACCTGACTGACGCAACAGATTCAGTGTTGTTTTAAGTAAGGGGAGATTGTAGCAACGAGACCACAAGCAGCCAGTTTTTAAGTGTTTAGACAAAGTTGCAGACATGCAAATTAGGTCCCAACTGAAAGAAAAGTAGTAAAAACCCCAGGGACAGTGCCCATTGGCTCGTGACTCAACTGTCTCGTGTGTTGTTACAGGGTGTGTGAGGTTGAGTGGCGTTCATAAGCAGCATCTGTGGAATGTGTTGTTTAGCCTGTCCAGCTGAAATCTGTCTTATTGAGCGTCGATAGTCTACAGACTCTCTGGCTCCATGTGAGGGCAAAGAGGCTACCAGCTGTTACTCGGTACCTGGACCTTCATAAGCCTGAAGACTAGCCACTACTTTGTCACACAAAAGTCAATGTGTATCTGTATGTTATGAGTATATACAAACTTTCAGAAAACTACATGCTTTCTATAGTAAAAGTGTCTGTTTTTATATCTGTTGTGATACATTTATAGGTGATCTAGGTCTCCTCTATTCATCTGCTACAAACTCAGTTGTGCTTAGTCATTAAAGTTGAAAAAAGCAACAGTTGTTTCAAAAGCAGCAGACCCCTGAAGTTTGGATGTTTTTGTTTTTTTAAGTAGCAATTGAACTTGTTAATGATATAAAAATAAAACACTTAATCCACAGTATTATGTTGATTTGAAAGAGTAAATATTATAAAGACCACTTCAAAACGACTTCGAGTGTGGTCAGGAAATGAGCACGACAAACACAAACAAAACCTGGAAATATTTTGGTGAATTTTCTGTGCGTGAACCGTAGATCGAAGCCGCCACTAACTGTTGCAAACCTGTGTTTTACACATCATACGCATATTAAACCAAAGATTCTAGATAAGAAGTTTCATCAAAGACACTATGTAAATGGTCACATTTTGATATATAGTCTTTCAGTGGTTGTGTGTGTGTGTGTGTGTGTGTGTGTGTGTGTGTGTGTGTGTGTGTACCTGCATGCAAGTGTGTTTGTGTGCTTCATTTTTACTCTCTGGCCGCATTCTTCTCTGTCTGGCCGAGCGCTGATAGCACAGCAGCCTGCAGAGGAGGAAAAGGGAACAGAGTCCTGAGTGGAGATACGAGGCCAGCCAGTCGGTGTGTGTTCAGGGGTGAGGGCCTGACCCGTCAGGACCCAGAACTAACTGATATGAGCCCAGGCCAACTGGGCTCAGACAGCCCAGGCTGAGACCAAAACGGAGGTATGCAGGGAGAGTTAAGGCACAGAACGCGTCCTTATGAACAGAGAAGAAATCACCGTAGACAGAAAAAGAGACCGAGATGATATTAATGATGAGATGTCACAGTCTGGAGATGCTCTATTTTTTTCCTCCTCCTCCCCTTCAAAAAGCACTCAGACCTGGAGGAGATGTTTTTTTATTTTTTTCCTGTTAGGCATGTGCTGATATCTAAGACTTCCCGTGGCAGAAAATCCCCCTGTGGCTTTGTCTAATATAGGAGTAAGAGGAAAAATGGTGGTCACTGTGATTCAGGGATCATTTTTCTATTTTCTCATTTTGTGCTCAGTGTCTTGTGGAAGTGGTCAAATGTGCACGGGAGACTATTTCTCTTGTGTTTTTTTTATTATTATTATTTTAAGTAAGTACTTGGTTTGAGAATTGCTTGTTTGAGGGGAAAAATATTTGCTTTAACTGCACAAGCTGCATCATCTTTTCTTACTGGTTAGTCTCATGGCACCTCATAAGCCATGCTTCACTGATGTCCTTATAGGAACAGGTTTGTTAAACGTGCCATTTGAAGACATTTAGAAGAATAATAAGAGCTCAGCTAAACTCTTAATATGTAACATAAAAGGAATTTGGGGATAAATTTAATTTGCGGTGGTGTTGTTTGGCCGTTAATCAGCTGGGAGCAGCGACTTCCCGGAGTCTTGTTCTCAGTTTGAAGTTTGCCAGGAAATGAGGATAGACGTAAGGAAGTCATTTTTCCCAGCCAAGAAATAGTCTGGCACGGATGAAAAACCACAAAAAGATTAAACAAATAAGTTTTTGTTGGGGGAACCTTGGACTTGCTACCTGGCTGACTTTTACCATGCTAACACTGGGCTCAGTGTGTCCAACCAAGCTAAGTGGAATGAGGAGGATAAGTTTCAGTTCACTGTGATAGACTGGTGGCCCGTCCACGGTGTACCCAGTCTCTCACCCAGTGATTGCTGGTATAGTCTTCAACCATCTGCCACCCCGAGTTGGATTAAGCACTATGAAAAATGAATGAATAAATGCAAGTTTCAGCTCATATTTAGTTGATGTAAAAGAGCAAATGACCAATTGTTCATGTCCAACCCTTCATGAAAACTTGTGCTTGACCTTTTAACACCTCAGTTTATTATTTTTACCCATTTATTTATTTGTACAATAGCTTCAAAATAATATAGTTTTTTTGCTTGCTCTGCATGTTCTTCATACACATGATTAGTCTCTGGATCGGCATCATCATATATTTGCATCTTAATAAGGGTAAATTTAATCTCTGAATGCTCTAAGATAGGAAAATGTTAATACCACACATGTTGACTGTATGTTGACAAAGCATTTGCTGATTAATGCTTTAATTTGCTTAATGAGTTCATTTAGCATAACTGGTTAACTTTCATATATAATGCTAATTAAAAGAAAGCAGACATCAATCTCATCCACCTGCGACCCTTCACTGGAATAAGCGGTTCAGATAATGGATGGAAGGATAATCTTATCCACAGCATGCTGTTTTTGAGGGTGCATGTTTCTAAATCAATAAGATTGTTTATATTTTTGTATATATTCTAATTAAAATGACATTTTTTTCATTCATTTTAATTTTTCATCTTTCATGCTGAAAAGTAAAAGACTTAGCTTTAATAGATGTCACCATCAGTGTCATATGATGAGTTGGTATGTTATGAGCCTAATCACCTACACACACATACAAGGCAGATATTACAGCTCCTGCATTGTGTTTTTCCGTCACAATGGCAGTGGTGTGTGTGGTCTAGTGTCAGTAGCGTGGCATATGGCCTGTGACCTCGTAGCCCCTCTGTCTGTGTCATTATGATACCGATAGTGTGGCTGTGAATAGAGCCAGTCAGGACTCAATAGAGCAGACTGGGCCCATCACATAAAGGGCACAGCGTCTGTCTTTCACCGCAGACTGATTACTGGACTCTGTGTGTCCACACACATGCATGTGTAGTCAGGGACATATAATGAGGTACCTTTATATTATTGATGCTCTTCTTCTGCTGCCTACCAGCTGTTAGGTGGGCTGGTGGATGCTTGGTTTGATGTTATTGGTGGGCTTGTTAGCCCACCTGCAGGTTTTGAGAAAACTTTTTCTGTATTTTTTTATGTATGTGTGTGTGTGTGTTAGGTTGTGAGGGGCAAACCAGATGTGATCCTGTCCAGATGTGCTCTTGTGACATGTCTC
>JBAMHX010000021.1:9135401-9157996 GCA_037177515.1 Pseudomugil tenellus
CATAGCTGACCCATGCCCCTGGTTATATTCAGCATCAGACTGGTGGCTGATTGGAGGTTTGGTTTATAATAAATAAAAACGTTATGATGATGCACAATATTTTATTAAAAAACAAAAACAACAAAGAAGTTCTGCATCTTTATGTGGTCTAGACTAAAGCCAAACTCATGAGCCAGACTGAAATGGAAAACGGTTGAATAAAGATGTCTACTTCCTGGAGTCTATAGTCACACACACACAAAGGAAAGGGGCTGTTGGAAGAGGGGAGGGGGCAAAGTACGACCGCTGCATGAAGCCACTTCCACAATCCCACTGACAGACCTTTTCCCCTGACTGATTGCTTCCAGACTCTGTTAAAAAACGCCGCACAGTCCCCCCGCACGGTTTGCGGCTGCTGCGTCGCGCTCCTGCTCGGCGCCAGTGGGGGATTCGGGGGACAATGCGGGGGAATGAACTACTGGCAACCCCCATCTGCACATGAACACACCTCTTTTCCCCCCTCAACACTGCACATCCCTGCCACCATCATTATCAGCCATCCACCCCCCATGCCCTGCAGCGGCTCTGTCACATTAACATACTGCTGACTGCACCTCCTCCCCGGGACTATACTGTCTGTCGAGGGAACTGGGCTACCGTGGAGTCGCAGACCTTTGCATAAATAGCAGAAACATGGTTTATTTCGGCTTTCCTGGATTTAATTTCAATTAAGCAACGAGAATGTTTTCAGAGAAGTGCAGATATTAAGCATCTTTCTCTCTTTTCAGAAATAATACTGTCTTGCCGTTGAAATGAGTGTGTTATGAATCCACCCGTTATAAAAACTAGCATTTCATATAGAAATGTGAATGTTACATATTCATACCACATATCTGCTTCCAAAATCACCCATTACCGGTTAACACAACAACAGCGGCCATGTCATGATATGGATTCAGCCAATGAGGAAAATAATAAAGTGGAGAGACCTTCATAAAGATCTACTGTCAGGAAAATGAGGAAATTGATCTTCAACTGATGGACTGTTCTGCTGGATAAATAGAGAAGAGTGGAAACGCTTGTACTACTAATAATTAAGACTGACAATTTCACAGGGCTCCTGGAAGTGAAACGTCCAGAGGGCGGCAGCAGCGGCTCCCCTTCTGTGTTTCGGACCGATGGTGACAGTCATTTTCCCACTGTGAGGTCTGACAGGCGCGTTTTCTGCACTTTAAACAAGAAGAATCCGAACTAAAGATCTAAAAACTCAGAATATTTAAACTAGTTTATACTCCAACCAGCGATCTGTGGGGTCGCTTTTGGCAGCATTAAAGTCATAATACAAGGCACAAAAAACTTCCTCCCCCCTCCCAAAATAAGCTATTTAAAAAGTTTCATTTGGATCTAAAACTGGCAGATTTGTCTTATAGGCTATAAAGTTTCTACACATGAAACATTGCAGAGAAATAAACCAAGACTCAGCTTAAATTATTATTTTTTATTTGAAATATTTTTTCTGATATGAAATTCATTAAATGAAATGCGCATTGATTTAATTGTCAATATATTTTAAACATTTGGAGGTGTTTTCTATTGGCTCTAATTATAAAATCTACTTCTACTTTTTCTTAACTTTACTTTTTTAAAATAACTTTCCCAGTGTGTTTTTTTCTATGTGTGCGCGCGCTGAGGGCTCCTCTACTCGATCTGTTGTTTGCGCAACACAATCACATTTCTTTTAAGCGACAGGGTGTCTAGACACACACGTGACCGGGCGCGTCAATGCGCACTGGAGACTGGAGACGGAGCAAGGGCACCCAAACCATCCGCCTCATTTACAGACAGAGAGCCCATTGCCCCCCAACGAGATCACTAGTCGGCTCGCTTTCTTCCACATTCAACCACGGAAACTTCGTGCGAGACGAGGTTGGATTATTTTATCCGAAGGGATTCGTTTGCTGAAATAGGTTATCAGACTCGGTGCCTGGACCCAAAACGAGCGTCTCTCTCGCTTTTCTGTGTGGCTTTACCAAACGCAACTCAACTCGGGAGAGAGATTCAGACGTGGATTTGCTCACTGGTTCTGTGTACGAGGATCAAATCCAGCCAGCGAACCACATCCTCAGCAGACGACTGTCAAATAGAGACTATAAAGGATAAAAAACAAGAAGAAGAAAAAGAAAGCCACCGTTAAATCTGCTGGAGAGTCCTTCTCTGTGCTCTCGGATCGAGGATTTTGTGGATTAATGCTCTTGAAGACCGATCGAGCTTCGGTTTTCACAGGATAGCCTAATTGCGACAACGTCAAGGCATAATTAGGCCCCAGTTTTACAAATATCCTCCACATTTTGTGCGCATTTTCCCCCGTTTGGTTAAGAAAAACACCAATCTGCTTAGAGTATTTTTTTAAGCAGGTCAGTTCTCAGCTCGGTTGCACATCACACATTCAAGCCACATGCAGTCTGCTCTTTAGAGAGGTCTGCAAGCTGCTGGAGTCGTTATGGTAAAGTCCCAAAACAGCGGAAGGTGATGTTCATTTATTCCCGGAGGGAAAGCTGACTGTCCCGTGAACCCTCACCGCTTTCCGCAGATCTAGTGTGCAGGAGAAAGCAACAGAGACTGGCGCATGCTACAGATTTCCTCTGCTTATCCAGCGCCCAGTTTTTCCACCGTTTTTTCTCAGGCTGCTTGTCATTGCCTGGACTCGGATCCCGGAATCTTCATGATTTGCGGACACCATGCTCGTTTTTTAGCCGGGAAACCCTCTTTTCGTCCCGCATGTTTAGGACCAAACGATCGGGGCTCGTCCGGCGACTCTGGAGGAGCCGTGCGCCCGTGGAGGGCGACGGGGAGACGGATAGAGGGACGCATGGCTCTGGGGGCTGCTGCATGGGCAAAGCGACAAAGGTGGCCAAGTCCAATGCAGGGTCGGAGGCTGAATTGAAGGCGTTGACCCACTCGGTACTGAAAAAGATAAAAGAAAAACAATTAGAGGTGCTTTTGCAGGCGGTGGAGTCCAAAGGGGGTGCCCGAAGCCCCTGCTTGCTCCTGCCCAGCAAATTGGACGCCAAAGTGGGTCAACAGTCTTACTCTCTCCCCATGCTGCTCTACAAAGTGTTCAGGTGGCCAGACCTCAGGCATTCCTCGGAGCTGAAGAGGCTGTCTTGCTGTGAATCCTACGGGAAAATGAACCCAGAGCTCGTTTGCTGCAACCCGCACCACATGAGCAGGCTTTGTGAACTTGGTGAGCATCATTATTATCACAGGCTACATTTCAGATTTTTAGTTTTACACAAAACAGTTGTGAGATAACGTTTAACTCCCAGGTGGCTGAGCCTCATGTTAAATTAAGTTCAAATTTAGCCACACTGACACAATGTCAAAGCGTTACAAGCCTCCTTTAGGAGTAATTAGCCTAATTCAGATGACATCACCTCTGTGGCACAGTGCTTTCTGTTTCCATAAGGTCCAACTTGACCCAAGTGGTCCTTTCATCTTGTCGAAATGTGTCCTAATCTGATTATTTTTTTGTTGGTATTTTTACATTTAAATGGTCTATTTTTGTGTGTGTGTGTATTTCAAATGTGTTATTAGACGTTAAAACACGCAAAAGGACGTAGATTAGCAACTCCATCAAAGCCCGCTTTCCAAACTAACAACCTGGCTGCTATTTCAACATTTCATAATTGGCATCTCTAAAGTGCAGAGCGACTCAGCCAGAGCTTCACAGTCTTTCCATGGGGAAGTTTCCAGCCTCTCTCTTTCTCTCTCTCTCTCTGTGTGTACTTGCTTGCTTGGCGTCCCGGGCCAAAAGAGGCCCGTATCTCAGTTTGTCCTAGACGCTGATAGTGGCCCTTCTGGCGCCAGGCGGCCCCCTGTTTATCTGCCTGCCAATGAAAGGCAATAGCCGCCCGGCTTCACTGCCTGCCGTTCCAGGCGGAGCTGACAGACACAAATCTTTTTCCCTGAAGAATGACAACTCTTATCATAAAGTTTAGATCTCTCCCTTGTTTTTTTCCCCTCTCTCATGCACTGCTTCTTTCCCCCCCTCCATACAGAGTCTCCTCCTCCTCCATACTCGCGCTATCCCATGGACTATCTTAAACCACCAGGTGAGCTTGATTTATATGGATAAATACATGAACCCACATGTTTCATTTGTTGTTTGCATTTCCTTTTATGTTTTTATTTTCATGACATTCAGAACTTAAAAGCAATATGGAACGTTTATGTTGCCGTATTTGCATTACAAGTCTTGCACTCTTCCTCTGCATTGCATATGTGTGTGTGTGTGTGTGCGTGTAGGAAATGGCTCCACGTTATGTTGTGATTTATGATAGCAGTGGTGTGGCACGCCTGGCTGGCTGGCCAATTCTGTCGTGGCTGGCAGCCAGGACAAGGCAATACAAAGTTGAGATACCAGCTATAGACTGACTGGCACATCACCGGGGGCAGTGTGCGTGTCTGACAGGGAGAGGGAGGGGGGTTTGTTTGTGTGTCCAGCTATATTGTGAATCACAGCACTGAGAGAGAGACAGACAGACAGCAACCTGGAGCCAGCCAGCCTTTATCAGCTGAAATGATCAACAGATTAAGGTTTAGTGCTTGGTTGTGTCACTGTCCACTTATGTGTTTAGTTTAGGTGGATTTTGGGGAATAGAAGAGAGTTTAAGTTTCATACTCAAAGCCATGTGATGACAAGTCCCCTCCCCCAGAAAAAACAAACAAACAAAAGCTGTTTTCTCCCTCCACCTGTGTCGGACTACAAAACGGGATCATGTTATGTCATTGCTTCATTAAAACACTTGTGATGTGTTAAATTTCACCCGATCACCAGAATAGACTGCAGAAAAAGAGGCTGTTTCTTTTTATGCCCCAGAGAAAATGACAAAGTCATAAATGACTGCGTTGGACTGTAAAGCCCTCCATTTTTAATTATCTCAATCCCTCCCTTGCTTCTTTGCTCATTTACCCGACTCAGTGTCTATCAATGCATAACGAGCTCAGAGTCAGCCGAGCAGCCAGTCAAGAGAAGGAGAAAGTGGCTTTCAGTGAGTGGAAACAATAGGAAGTCATTGCAGCTGTAGCTGTGGTTCTTGAGTCCCCCTCCCGCCCCTCACCCCTCGCTCTGTCTTTGTCATCTGTATTTACCGAGCTCTGGCAATATTCTTCCATTTAAAAAAAACAGCTCTAAAAACTTAAATACGGACAAAAGTGATGTGAAATATCGGCAGTGAAATCTTCACGCTGTAGATACTGCTGAGTTTGTGGAACTTGGGTGTAGCGTCTCTGTGAGTTCACCTGGAGCCGGTCCAGCAACAAAAGGAAACAAGACGGTAAATAAGACATGCTAGCGGGATGCAGACAAAGGAAATTATTATGCAACTCACGCTACCGCCCGGTTTCCCTTCTCAAAGTGAGCTGATACAACCTGGATTGTTGTGTGGGAATCGAATGTTGCCAACAGGAGCAACAAGTGCAGAAAAATCTCTGATATTTGAAGTATTTTATGTTTAAGTCTTTGAATGGAGGTGAAGTCTCTTCCTTACTTGCTTAATGTTTCAGTCAGTAAAGCTGCAGTTGTGGCTTATTAAAGTAGATGTTGCCCGTCTGTCTGTCAACCAGTGTCTGTGTGTTGGTGAAGGAAAATGTAAGAAGTATTGATTGGACAGTGGAGCATGCAGGAAGGTTAGCTCATGCAGATTTGGACATAATGTAAAAAGATGCGCTCTTCCTCCCTCTTCTGGAAGCTGTCAATCCCTTCCTAGTAGACGTTATTTCACTTTATGTCCTATATTTCTTTATACCAGGCTGTGATGAAGCATTAAAAATTCCACATATAAGCTTCAAAAAGGCAATTAGATGTTATAAATGATTGCATGAAGCGTAGGATTTGCAAGAGCGATGGATTTTATGATGCTGCTTTTATGATCCCAGCGAGCAGGAAGTGGGGTTATATGTGTCAGGGTGCCTGTCCTGCTCCAGCAGCAGCGGTCAATATAAAAGGAGCCCCGGACATAAAATGCTACCTTGTTTCAGCTCTGGGGAATATAAATCACACACTGTTTGGCTCCTTCTTCCTGATGCCCCTTCAACCCTGTGGTCAACTGTGAACTGTTGCCTGGGAGACCAGGGCAAGACGTATTGGCAGCCAATGAACGGAATGCAAGCTGGGTTTGTGCTTGTGCATCTCTTTTCCATAACCACACGGGGCAGGGTGGAGGGGAGCAGGGGCGCACGGTCAAACCGCTGCTGCGTGGGGCTCTTCTCAGCCAAAATGGAGGCTTCTATGTGTATGAAACAGTTGTGACCATCAGGATGCATCCACTGCTGCATGTGGCTTCCATTAGAGCATCCAGGAAAACTTTACTTTAGTGCCATTATTCAGCCAAAGTGGAGGCGACGACCGCCGCACACGGGGGTTCGCTGGATGAGAGGTGTAACGCAGTGCTGACATACAGCAAAAGGAATGTATCATTAGTGAAGCTACCAGTGCCGAGTCTGCTCCCAGCGGTGTGCTTCTCCACTCAGCGCACACACTGGTTCTGTTCAAGCCCAATTCAAGTGTCATGTTGGAACTCGTCGTGCATTACAGTGTAGCAATCGGATGCAAAATATGGGCAAAGAGGGGCAGGGGAAAAAAAAATGTTTTCTTTTCTTTCTCTGTTTGCCATAAACAGGATTTATAGGAGCTTTCAAGGCCTGTTTAAGCTCCGGGTGTCTCAGTGTTTTAGCAGAAACAGAGTGTAACACAGGTGCCGCAGGCATACTTCACTTACTTTTCAGGACGTCTTTGAAAGAGAGCAGGAAAAGAATCAATTATCAGGAAACTAAGACGCGGATCAGTCTTCTCATATTCGATCTGTATTTGGTTATTGAGCTGGGATCAAAATGTCCGGCTCCGGCGCTCGCCTCGGTCATTAGCAGAAAGGATACAGCTCTTTCTAAATCAGCAGCTCATCTATGCAGAGAAGCAGGGCTCACGTTCCTCCCAAAGCAGTGGATTATGTAGGATTATCAGGGGTGTAAGAAATTCTCTGCTGTGAGTTTTTTTCTGTGTGTGTGTGAGAGAGAGAAAGAGTGTAAGCTTCATCGTCAGCGTCTTCATTAGGCATTGATTTCACCCGAGTGATTGACAGCCTCACAGCTGCTGCTTGGCCGTCTCCCTTCACACATGCAAACACACACAGAAACACA
Source organism: Pseudomugil tenellus (assembly GCA_037177515.1). Classification (NCBI taxonomy): domain Eukaryota; kingdom Metazoa; phylum Chordata; class Actinopteri; order Atheriniformes; family Pseudomugilidae; genus Pseudomugil; species Pseudomugil tenellus. Next base: position 9,142,578 of record JBAMHX010000021.1, read on the forward strand.
CTGACTACTAACTCAAAGTGTCTCTTTCCATCTTTCTTAGATTCTCCAGACTCTGGACCTTCATCCAGCGACACTGGAGGAACGACATATTCGGCCCCTGTGGGGCTTTCAGGTAAGAAAAAAATCCAAACAAAAGCATCTCTTGTTTATATCACCCATTTTTTTCATGCTTTCTTCATATAATTTCCTCTTCTGTTTTCTTTCCCTTCTCCTTTGCATTCCTCCCAACACACACATCATCTCCCCTTCATACTTGTGATGATGAGGCAGTGATTGTGGGGGCCCCTGCTTCCCCTCTGTAATAAAAAAAGCCAGTGAAGGAGGGTGGTGTAGTTCTCCCACATCCACATAAATTCCTCCCTCCTGGCTCTTTGAACAACGCTCCTCTCTTCTCCTCTCCCATTCTTTCTCATCCCTTTTACGTATATTGATGTAATGGAAGACAAACACGCTGGGCTGTTGTTTGCAGAAGAATATGCTGAGTGCGTGTGGTATTGTTGAAAAGGGGGGGGGGGGGTGAGGGAGAAGAGGTTTCAACTGACATTTGAGTGTTTGTTTCGCTGCGTTTGCGTGTACAGGGGATGTCTTTGTAGACGGGTAACTCTCCTCCGGGCACTGTGTGGATACAAGTGAGACACAGGCTCCTTTCTTTCTTCCGGCTCTTATACAGGACATGTTTTGGGCTTCCTGAGCTTTTCCCCCATAATCCCCTTTGGCAGTGTCGCCTCCTTCACCCATGGCCCAATCTGCAGGCAACAGAATAAGATGATGCTCACTAGAGAGAGAGTTTGCTATCTGCTGCCTGGGATTGCTCTGCTGTGCTTTGCCTTACTTTGCCTCAGATGGTTTTCATTACTGGGCCTGTTTTATGTCAGTTGGTGTTTGCTGCCCATTTCCCCCGGCCTCCTTTGTTTGGTGGTCATGGGGGTGGAGGGTTTAGGCTGCCTGTGTGTGTCCGTATATAAGGGGAAGAGGTGGAGGAGGGGGAAGAGATCAGAGTGATGCTTAAAAGAGCAGAAAAAAAATCAGCCTGTCCTTTCTTCCACCTCCTCCTCCAGACCATCAGATGGACATTAAAGTCCTCCCTGTGTGCATTAACTAAAGACACATTTTAGACAGTTCGAACTGTGAAACCCAAGAAGTGGAGTCTTAACAGGCGCCCCCATGATCCCTCCCTTAGTTTTCCCCTCTCCTGGTAAGGCGTGTATGCCACCTCTCCTCCTCTTCCACGTCCTCCCCTGTTTTCCTTCCTGGCGTGGATGACATGGCAGAGGCAGCCAGCGCTTTAGTGAATGGGCCTCCTCAGTAAGAGCAAGAGAGGTAGAAAGGCTGGGGTATGATGGCTGAATCACTCTGCCCTCATGATTTCCCTGGCAAGCCAAGGGAGAAAAAAAAGGCTAATCCATTCCTCTTCTTCCTCCCTCCCTCCCTCCTTCCCTGCTTCCCGGCTTTGCTCCCTCCCTCTGGGGCTCTGACAAAAGAAACATGGCTCTCCCAGAGGCCCGCTGCTGACCTTCTAATTCACTCACTCTGCCCTTTTTATGTTCTTCTTCAGACATATTTACAGAGAAGAGAGAGGCTCGGAGGAGTGAAGAGAGGCAAAGACTTAAAGTCAGCAAGACTGTTGCGACTTCTTCTTTGCATTGTATTAGAATAATTAAGAACTTGCCCTCTTTAAACGCATGACTAGATTGGTTAGGCAGCTGCTATGGAGTTGTACCTCCGGAAGAGCCGATAGAACCCCCCCTCACCCCCATAAAATAAACCTTTATTCATCTAAGCTGGTCTGAGTTAAGGATATGGTGTCTGTCCATGTTTGTATGTCCTGGAAGAAGCCAAAATGATTCAGGCGGGGAGGAGTTAAGTGAACTGCGACAGCGACAAGCGCAAATGCAAACTAGGCTGCCTGCCAGGCTAGCAGCTCCAAAGCTCCCCTCGCCGGCTCACGTCATTCGCTTGGAACAGAGCAGAGAGGAAGGGAAGAGGAGAGGACGGCTGGAGCCGAGTGTCGGGGCAACGATCTTGGTTTAAGCTGCGGTGGGGACTTAGCTCAGAGGTTCAGAGGAACCTCAAGAACTGAACAGAGAGATGTACAGGGGTGGGGTGGGGGGGAGGATGTGAAATGGAGAACAGGTCAGGGTTAAGAGGGTGCTGGAGTGTTACTTATGAATATGCGGAGTGTTTTGAGTTATGTGTAGCTTAGATGGTACTTATGTTGCCAGTCAGGTTTAAAGAGGTGGAGATGTTTTGTTGTTATTTGTAAAAGGTGATTATAACACTTTTCTGGAGGAGGTTTGTGTGTTTGGACTTTATGTTTTTTACTTTTTATCAATATAAAACATGTTAAACACAAGCAGCTGTTCACAAACTTTGACTTTACAAAAATGAATATGCCAACATCTGATATTTACTCTGGTGCAATCTGATCGCAGCGTAAATAAACAACCAAACCAAGTCAGGCAGACACACTCGCCGGCTGCTTCTGGAATATATTTCTGATCATTACTGTTGAGGATCAATATCAAGCCACAGTGTACACACACGTCTTTAGTAGAGGTGTAGACTCCTGTTTGTGCCACACGCTTGAATGTGTAGTGTCGGTGTGTTATGTGTCGGTGGCATGCCTGTTGGTGCCATTGGGGACAGACCCGGAGTGCCTGTGTGTAAGAGGATACGTCCAGGCTGTGGTGACATGCACGCACACACACACACATTCGGACATATACACACAGGCAGGCAGATAGAATGACCCGGTGCGAGTCCTGGCGCGCAGCCGACTGTCACACAGGCGCTTCCTCCCACTGCAGGTTAAATTTAGGCTGAGTTGTATTCTTATACCACCAGCCAGTCACCTCACTCGACAGACAGTCGGCCAACCCTTCAGTCAGTCAATTAGTCATCCAGTGAATTGGATGGAAGTGTAACCTTCATCAGGGGCTCTGATGGAGATTAAATTTAGTCTTGGCACCTTGGCTCATTAAATCAAAGTAGCTCTGCTGTCACATGGAAGGCCCCAAAGAAACAGGCCACTTTTGGTGCAGAGAAAAAGGCCTGTGTGTTGTTTTGAATGTCCTTGTTATGATGTATTTTCAGGAGCTGAGGTTTCAACTTGCATACTGCTGAAATAATACCTCAGACAAGACTTTTGGATTTTTCCTTTTCTTCAACTAATCTAAAGTAATTAAGAAGGCAGCTCTGAAACAGAGCAGCCTCAGTCTCCCTCCTCTCCCTCGGCATTCCTGCCATGTTTGGGTTAGCACGAAGAGGAAAGGGCTGCGCAGGATATGACCTCATGTCTTTGAGGAAAAGGCGAGTGGACAGGGAGGCAGCCGAGGCCTCTTCTTGACAGAAAGCAAACACTGGGGGTGCACCAACCAGAAAGATGGGAGGCTGTGAAACAAGAAGGGGAGAAACTGAATGCGTGTCGTACTTTGGCAAAGAGAAAAATATACATATTGCTTTTAAGAGAAAATCAACCCTTTCTTTACCAAACAGGAGTTTTTGATCCTCATTTTCCATGTTATTGTTTATGCTTGAACAGTAAGAGGAAGGAAAGAAGAGGGAGAGAAGATGGCGGCTTTGGGTGGAGGGAGAGATGGCCAGCAGCTCTGTTATGTTCTCTGTAATTTGGAGTTTGTGTGTTAGCCAATGAGTGGAGAAGAGCAGAGCCGGGCCGCTCCGTGCTAGGCCAGGATCTCTCATTACTCCCCACTTCCTCTTCTTGCGCGGCAGCCAAGCCGCCTCCTGGCAAGGGACTTAATTTTGGTTTTGGCCGTCCTCTGTTCCCCACCCTCTGTCATTATGCTGCACAAATCGAAAAAACAGCACACAGAGACAGCAGAGGATGAAGGGAAAGGATGGCCTGCTTGCATGCATATGGGTGCTTCTTTTGCTTCAGATGCTTCATGTTGTTGCATTTACAGTTTAAAAGCATTACCGAGCTTTAGCAAATGCTGCCGGCGGAAAGGAGAGCTATGCAGATCTGGCTACAAGCCAGAGCTGGAGGGAAGCCCAGAACAAGACTAACGTTGTTTTGGTTTGCAGTCACTTTGTGGAAGTGGATTTTGACATTACCTCCATGTATGAAACTGGGAGCAAGAGAATGTGTGAAGGGGACAGGGGATGGGAGGGATTCAACCCGTCCTTAGAGGGGTAAAAAAAAAAAAAAATACGGAAATGGAAATAAGTGGAGCCATATGCCTGTAAACCTGTGTGTGTCAGATTTCTAGTGTGACACACAGCACGGCTCTCTCCACCCTCCCACCAGCTCATTCATGTAGCCAGTTTGTCTTTTGTGTACTCTGCGGTGGAGAGGTGCCTCTGTATATGTCAGTGACAGCAACATCCACATTTCTATCAACACTGGCAAAACCACACACTCGCAGGCAAATACTGACATCCAAAATTAATAACAAGCACACAAAAAACGGTAAAATGCTCAACCCACATGCAACTGGCTCTGCTGGATGTTTGCATTTCTCTAAGCAGTGTATGTTTTTTTTTGTTTTTGGTTCCCACAGTGTCTTAATGCCACAACAATGTAGATTATTGTTCAGCTTGTCTGTTCATCTGTCTTGTAGTGCCCTCTGTGTGTGTGTGTGTCTGTGTGTTTATGTGTGTGCTAAGGGCCTGAAGATACTGATCTTGCGGGTAATCTCCTGACTGGTGTGTTTGCAAAAGGGAGCTGATGACATCACTCCAGCCTCCCTGGCACCCTGTTTCCAACTAGCTAGTGTTTATTTGTGCTGTCACCCTGGGAAATCTGGACTGTAAAGAGGGGTGGTGTATATTTATATGTGTGTGTGTGTGAGGGTCAGCATAATGAAGTGCTGGAATAAGAACTCATTGGAAAAGGAAGAAGGTGTTATCAGGGATACAAAATGTCCCTTTACTGGATTTTCATAATAATGTGCCTCCGAATGGAAGATGCTTCCCAATTAATAATGAAATGTTTCCGAGTTTTATCGTAAGTTGAAGAAAACACAATTTCTCTGCAACATCAGGAGTTGCTGATTGTGTAATTGAAGCAGTATGTCTATACACAGAGGCAAACATACGGAAAGCATGCGCCATTTCTTTTCCTTATCTCCTCCCGGTTGTGGCCGGATGGTTCATGTTAAAGATGGCGTGTCTGCAGCTCATTCTCTCTGTGTTTCTGCAAGGAGTCAGATCTGCAGATAGTGAAACTATGCCACTCCCCTGTGTGGTTTTCCTGCCATCAGGGCTTATTTAGGTTTTCTTAAACGGGGGGAAGGACTTAACAACTTACGTAACTTGCCACCCTGAAGTGGCACTTCCTCTTTTTCAGTAACTAAACCCACCATCACCTATTTGCTCGACTATTTCTTACTGAAAGGTCTGCAATAAATATGTTGTATGCTCAAATAATGTCATGAGCCCAACCAAACATGTGGCCTACCTTGTGCGCTTTGTAATATTTATGTGCGATTTAGCATGCTGAGCTCTGAGAGATGTATCACTTTAAAATAACCGCCCAAACCTCTCTCTAGTCATTTCCTAGACACAAAAAAAGTGAGGAGTGAGCTATATCGTTCCATTACAATCTTTGATACACGCAATGACACAAAGCAGTACAATTGGATATGACAAGAGCATGTAATAGCACGAGACTATCTGATAGGACATGGACTTTACCAATGGGACAATGCTATTCTATGTTACAGGAAGTCAGTAACACCGGTAGCTTTGGGTAGCCAGAACTCTCCTCTTTTCAACAAACAAAAAAATAAGTAATAATTCTAAACCTTTCTGAAGAATCTATAACGTCTCTATAACGCCCTCATCCTACCATGCACCTGGGATGTTGCCAAGTAGGCCTAAGTTCATCACTAGTGGACAGTTAACATCTTCAGTCTGACTTGAGTGTCAGACACTAGTTGGTGGCAGTGATGCTTCACTGTGAAGTTGTTTGCAATCCATCCAATACACCCACACAACTTGTCTTCCAAAGCTCCCGCAATATGACGAGCGACCATCTTTAGTTGTTCTTGCCTCCTTCTTCTTTTTCCCGCTGTTCTTCATGTTTCTTTCACTGGTTGCATGTCAGCTACTGTGTCTCTTTAGCATTGTCGCATACATCAATTTACACTCAAACCATGCAGGAGAATGATGAAAATGTTGGTTTGTCTGTGTGTTTTCTGCTTCGAGCATAAGTGGGCGATTAGTCAGTGCTGGTTGGGACTGGAAACTTAATGCTTGAAAGCAGAAAATATCTTGATGTGTAGCTTTCCAGAGAAATGAGCTTATCAAACCTCTGTTGCGTGCTCCTCAACTCTGCTTGAGGCTGTTGGTTCCCATTCCCACCTGACTTGTCAATGGTTATATGGAATTGTGGATAATGTAGGTTACAGGGTTTGATGGAAAAAACAGATTATGATGAATGATTAGGATGATTTTTGCATTATTTCAGAGCAGTGAGAAATATTAAGGAAAAACCGTGCAATCCAGTTGATAAATAACGCAATTCAGTCAGGGATAATGTCCTTTTGTCGCTGGGTGCTCAGCTGCAAGACAAGCAACTAATCATCGGCGAGCTGACGCAGTCATTACCTCTCAGCATAAAAAAAGCATTAAAAAAAGACCTCAAACCAACTGCATGCGGTCTATGGTTTAAACTTACAAGGCTGCTGCGTTTTATTGATGTGAGACAAGGACAATCCTCTCCTCACTGCTACACAGAAACACAACTGCTGACCTTTCTCTAAAGTGGTCGCCGCCATTGAATCTCATGCTGAAGCAGAAAGCGAAGCAAACACACATCAGCGGCCCTCAGCAGACAGCAAGGCTGCTGTTGAAGAGTTATCTTCGCTCTGAAAGTCAAAAAAGAAAAATCAATGCGACCAAACATTTTGGGAACAGAAAGAGAGAAATGCTGGGCTTTGACTGCTGATAAACACACACACACAGCCTTAAATATATATATAGCATGGCAGCGAGAACAAAAGGAATGCCTCCAGCGTGACCCTTGACCTTTGGAATAGACTTTCTCCGGCTCCAGAGAGGGTGTTGACTTAGAAAATAAGGCACCGTGAAAAGCCCTTCCTCCCCCCCTCGAGCTGTTTCCTTCATGTCTTCTTCATTCCCTTTTCAGCTGCTGTGTGTGTCTGATGACGACAGGGTCATTACACGTCTGAGCTGAGACAGGCACACACAGAGCTCTCGGGGATCGATGCGAGACTGTCCTCAGGAGCCTCCGCACTATTTACCGATGTTGAAAGTGTTCAGAACTGAAGGTTGGAAAATGAGTGCGTGCATGCACGGCAGTGTAAGTGTGCTGACTTCTAAGAATAGCCGCAGCCTGGTGTGTATGCATGTGTGTGTGTTTGGAGTCAGACAGAGGTAATGATTAACCTTTCCAGACTGTTTCTGGCCCTGAGAGTTGCACCCAGTCTGCCACCCCCAACGCTTTTTCTCAGCTGTCCCTCCTCCCCTCAGCCGAGTCCAATTGTCTCAGCTAGCGTGGCGTCTGCTCTCTCAAACAACAGGGGAGCGTACACCGAGTCAAAAATGCCGAATTTGGCCTTAAAAATTCTTTTCACAGGAGATCTTATTGATAAGAGATATTTACACTTGTCTGCTATGTTGCAGTTGCCCACCAACCCCCAAATTCCTCACAGAACATAAGCTTATCATCAATTAACTACCAAAAAAAAACTCATGCACATTTTTTTCGTGCACATTATGCTGTTTTTGCTTCCACTTCATCTATAATGTGTAATATCCACATTAAGTCATACTACCTGCATCTTCCAGTTCCCTACATTGCATGAAGTGTTTACGAAAAGGGATTTTGTTGCTGTTATCATCTATTGTGAAATGATAAAGACACGTTAGCTCTTCTGAGTGTCTGGCTTTGTAGAGAAAAAACAGGAAAAGTCTTTATTCTGAATGGGGGGTTGCATGTGGACCCCATGGGACAAAGCAATATTGAACAGCCCAGCAGTAGACAACTGACTGAAGCAGAACGGAGAGGGGTTGAGGTGACAGATGGCTGCAGGCTGTCAGCTAGTCAGCTTATCTCCGGCGAGGAGAGGCCAGAGACACAAGAGGGCTGAAAGGCCGCAGTGCAGACAAGCAGGTGGGGAGGCAGACAGCCAACATGCAGAGGGACATACAGGCGGATACACAAACACTGCAGGAAGCATTCAGGTGCATCTAGGACGACAAAAACACTTACCCAAGATGCACCTGGAATAATGTCAGGCTTGTAACATGAGGAGCTGGACTCCTCACCGACGGTGGCGTTTAAAAATTAAAAATTCACTCGAACCAGCTCTCCACTTAGAACACAGTGTGTTCCTACAGGGCCGCTTGAATTATCGGTGTGTTTTTATAAACGCGTGTGAGTTGAGCAGCATTACTCATGTGAAGTAAGCTCATCTGATGTCAGAGCAAGCTGTGAACATGCTCTTCACATGGCGACTGCCTATCTCATGTTCCGTCTGCTGATATGCAGAACAGAACAAGTTTGGCTTTGTTTACCTGTAAGAGACATATGAGCTGGACTGAAAACTGCAGAAGCTGTTGGTAGAAACTGGAGGCATGGATACCAAAGAACATGCTGTTGTCATCCTGCCCCATCCAATGTTTTCCAGAACTCGACACAGATGAGATTAAAAGCCAAGATAAAAACCAATAATCACTTTTTTTTTCTCTGAGGGTGAACTCATAATGTTCTTTCTTTACATTGTGGTATTGTTTTGTGAAAAGACCTGAATACTCCACTGCTTTTCTAGCTGACCTTTTATGTCCCTCATCATCTTTTTTTTTTTTTTTTGGCCTAACTTCAAGTCTTTCCTTTCATCCGTCATTTTTTCTCTCCACTTTGCAGTGCTTACCTACCACAAGTCTGAATTTGTCAGAGGGAAGACGAGCCCACAAGACAGGGGAAACGGGGCAGTTAATATAGTCCTGAATAGCAGGGTGTTTTCAGGCTGCAATGACGGGCTCAGACAGGCAGCCGCTCTAATGACCTATGACGCCAGACTGTGTCTCTCACAGCAATAACACACACACACTCACAGACAGGGCCCCACAGGTGAGCCCTGCAAGCAAGTCCATAGCGCCCATCTCCTTATCAACCATGGCTGTTCATGTAAATGTAAAAATGTCAGGATCGTAGACTGTCTGACATATGCGTGAGACACAAAGACACTTTCTGCCTCTTATCTCTGAGATAAATTCTTCTTTTTCCTGCATTTAGTCTGAGGCAGATTGCCGGGTACTCAGTTTCCCGTAGCACCCCATGAGGATGGATTTACGATAAACTCCCTGAGGCTTGGCTCGGTCCAACTTCAAAGAACACAGCCCCTCTTGTTTTATGGGAGGCATGCTTTCAGTTTTGCTGGCCCCCTTCTCTCTCCTCTGTTTCTATCTTCTCCCAGTGTTGCCTCCTCCCCCTTCCCTGCGTCTAATGAAGGGTAATGACAGGCCAGGCTAAGTCCGCTTGGGCCAGCAGAGATCCTGCCGTATTAACGTTGCAGTTTGTCTCAGACGGGACCTTCCAAATTACCAGTTACATTCACAACTCCTGCCAGATGAAAGAGAGGAGGTTGAATTGGAAAGATGGGCGCAACTGGAATGACTCTGAAAGGGCTGCGTTCCCCCCTTTTTTCTCCCTTGTGTATTAATGCATCCCCTTAACCTTTGCTTGTCCTGCATATACAGAGTTTGTCTAAGGAACAGTTTATAGCAATAAGGTGATAACCCCCAAAAAGCTCAGGAGATGCTTAGATGCTCAGGAGAGGAAGCAAAGTTGCAAAAGTAACAGTAAAAATATGTGAGAAGCATTCCTTCTCCTCGCCACCCCGCCTCTTCTCTGTTTCCCTTACGCCTGACTGGCTCCCACTTTTCTGGCTGGGAGTAGCTTGGAGCCAGATTTCTGTGGAATAGAGATATGAAGGGAGAGACGGACGGCACAGGAGGCGCGCTAAAGGGGAGGAGGAGGAGGAGTTTGGAAACTGGAGCATGGCCAATGCTACACTTCTTTTACACTGAGGGGAAACTTTAGACTTGTGAGGCCTCGTTTGTCAGCGATTCAGACACCGAATTTCGAGAGTTAACGGCTCGCCTCACTCTTCTGCTAAACATAGTTCATGTGTTTGTGTGAAAGTCTTGCATCCTGGTGCTGCCACAGTTACCGAGGTAGCCTCATCTTTGTCAGTCAAAAGATGGATTTTAATTCCCTCCAGCATGGTGAAATATGTCACTGTAGAGACTATCAGGACAGCGGGTTGACGTCAGTCCACTGGTGGCCACGCCGCTACAAAAATACAGCGAGCCAGACAGAAGATAAGCATTTAAGGCTTAGATAAATATTGTACTGCGTGTGGAAACTTGTCTGACGGTGTCTCCGAGCTGATTTCCTTGTCTGAAGTCCAGGAATTCCAACACGGTTTTCCTGCATGGCAGAAATTGTGGATGACAATTCAGTTTTGGCTCTTGACTAAAGCAAATTCTCCTCTTCCCAAAACAGGTATAAGAAAGAAGTTGTTCAGATGTAACAAGATTTAGGAAGCTCTGTGGTTTAGATTTCGCTGACATCTGATCAGACATCTTTCACTTACTCATCCTCCTTCCTCTCGTTTTCCTTTCCATCTCTTCATTTTACAGTCTGATTATTTTCTTGCTATTTTCTCTAACCTAAACATCTCTTTGTCTGTTTGTCTCTTCTAGATTCCCTGGCATTGCAGGAGTCAGGTGAGCGGGCCCATTGGTGCGTGGTGGCATACTGGGAGGAGAAGACGCGCGTTGGGCGCCTCTATTCGGTCCAGGAACCCTCTCTGGACATTTTCTATGATCTACCTCAAGGGAATGGGTTCTGCCTGGGCCAACTCTGCTCCGACAACAAGTCTCAACTGGTGCAGATGGTGCGGACTAAGATCGGCTATGGCATCCAGCTGACGCGCGAGCCAGACGGGGTGTGGGTCTACAACCGCAGCTGCTACCCCATCTTCATTAAGTCGGCCACACTGGACAACCCGGACTCGCGCACTCTGCTGGTGCACAAAGTGTTCCCTGGATTTTCCATCAAAGCTTTTGACTATGACAAGGCCTGCAGTCTGCAGAGGCCGAATGACCACGAGTTCACGCAACAGCCGCGCACAGGCTTTACAGTGCAAATAAGCTTTGTTAAAGGCTGGGGACAGTGCTACACCAGACAGTTTATCAGTAGTTGCCCATGTTGGTTGGAAATCATCTTCAACACTCGATAGCAGCCGCCATCCAACCCTCTTCCGTTTCCTTACGACTTTCCGCAATTTCCTCCTTTTTTTGGGCCAGAGGCTCAAAGAAAAACTGAAGAAAAAGGATTTAGAAGCAGAAGAAAGTTTAAAATCCTTATGGACTTTGTTTAATAAATGACTGAGATTTAATTAAATAAGAAGTGAAAAATGTATTTTATGTTATATATAAATATATTATTAATTGTAAATATGAAGACGTTTTATATGCATCATTATTTATGTATTGTGCAATGTGTTGATGAGAAAAGAAAATAAGATGCACTTTGCTTAATATAAATGCAAAACAAACAAATGCCAAAATAAAAAATACAATAAATACTGTCTTGTTTAGTCTTTCCTTGAGAAATAGTGTTATTTCATTGAGTTTTACTGATGTTCTTTTTTTAAACCATGTTATTAAATCAAATCCACATCCATTTTCTAAAATCCCTCCTAATTTTGACTTCACTGTAACCCAAGTGAACATTGGTTTAACAGTGAGTTACTAAAGAACTTTGTTGTTCTGTGGATTTTAAAAGCATTTTTCTCCAAAACAAAATGACTCAGACTGTGACAGAGCCATAACTCACTGTGACAGTTCCTACATACTCGTTATGCCTTTTAAATTTGTCTGGAGCTATCTGAGGATGAATGTCCCTCTTCCTCTCCTGTCATTAACTGACTTATGACATCACCAGCAGGAAGCGGTAATAGCAAAATTCAGGAACCAATAAAATCAACAACGGTTCTGGCTTCCTGTAAGAGTCACATAATTTAAAAGGCTGATAAGAGAAAGGAATGTTGTATTTTAAGTCTATTTTTACACCACACCTGAGGAAGTTAAGACATCTTGGAAAGTGTACTGGAAAATTACAACTTTGAATAAGGATCTTGGATATCAAAGGATTGCAAGTGAGTATTTGGTTAGAAATGGTGTCCTGTTTATACCCGTTGGGATATCTAAAAGCAAGACAAAACAAATCTCCTTCTGACAAACATATTCTATATATGTGTGTGTGTCTGTCTGGGCCTTGTCCTGTTGCTAGTCAGATGGGTGTCTGCGAAGAGGATTACTACTGTAAGCCTGCTTTACCCATACAGTCTCAAAGCCCTACATTCACAAGACCCACTTTCCACGCCATCCACCCACCATTCTGTGCTCTGTTCAAGACTGACTCTAACTTGCAACAGGAATTTGGAAAAACCTTGTTGAGACATCTCAAAAATAATTAAAAAAAAGATAAATTGTTATATTGTCTATAAATTGAGATAAATTTTTTGGGCATTTCATTAAATGATACCCTCTTAATTCTACTAAATGTATCTGGCATTGTGTGGCAACTTCTCAGGAAACATATAGTCATATTGTTAAAAACAATAGGGAACTGTAGCTATGAAACTGTTTTTATTTGTGTGTTTATTTTAAAACCGAAATAAAAATGCTAACAAACAATAATATCTTATACCAAAAACTATGTCTATATTTTTGGAATCATTTTTCTTTACTATGATGCACAGGAAACTCATGGTTGTCTGTATGACTCTTTAGTAATCCCATACTAAAGCGGCTGTGTGCCTTATGTGTGAGTGTGTATGCTTGTGGCCTTATATCCATGACCCATGACTTTTCTCAGACAGGGTGACCTCGATTCAATAATTCCATTAAATGCAGAAATCGCCTACATCTCTGATACCATGTAAATGTTCATTACATGTGTAAACATCTAGGAAAAACACTTGAATAATTTTTAAGCTAGTTCAAGATGCCATGTCTGTTATCATGTGTGTTTACATCTGACTGCTCTTAAGAAGGAGAGAATAAGTTCCAAGGTGTCTGAAAGTTGAGGGAAAGGTATAATGAAATTATTTCATGGATAAAAATGTTATAAAGACTTTTGGAGACTGGTGTAACTTTCCCCCTCTTGTAAATAGTGAAGCCAATGGAGGAGGTGAAACAGTACCCCCTCTGGTAAATTTCGGTAACTGCAACAAGTTTGTGTAAAGAAGTTAGCATCTAAATGTTGTTTGTTAAATAAAATAAATGAAAAAAGATAAGTAAATTTACAAGCAGTGTCAAGCTTTAAGACATAAACATGTCTTACATGCTACATAAGTATTATGTCCAGTAACAACTGGGAGAATTAACCGAATAAGTGCAGCTAGCTATGCTATACTGCTAGCTATGCTATACTGCTACACCATCTTGCAAGGAATGCTCTCACATTACATCCTTGCTAAATTTTGTTTTATTTGTCTCAAATGGTCAATTCTACTGATGACAATTGCATGTAGAAAATGTTAAAAGCAGATGGCTCTTTGGAGGAAAAACCAAATCATATGTGTCAGAGCTGCTGATTAACAAGCCTGTCGGAGTACAGTCTGGTCCTCTGCAAATTTCTTTCAATTTAATCAAGGTACTCAAAATATAATTATTTACATGATTATTTCATAGTCATATCAACTGCATTTTCCTAGTCATTATTTTATGAGTAAGTGCTTTCTTAGAAGTTTTAATGTGTTTTAATATTACAACTCATTCCAAAGCATTTTCTTTTGCTTTAATTTGACTATTTTTAAAATCAAGTTATAATGATTATAGGATTTTAGAGGCTTAATAACCCAAACACCCAGGGTTGCAGGATATGACTACAATCTGGATTTTAAACATTCCAACTTTAGAATACAGAGTGTGTATTTTCTGCTGATCAAACCAAACGTACAATGAGCTGCTGGAACAAGTTTTCATGTTCAATCATATTTTGACATTTGTGGTTTGTGCTTGTTTTTAAGATGTGCAGGCGTCTGCTGTCACTGGATATCCTCCCCCCTCCCGCCTGCCCAATCTATTATAACCGATGTTCTTATATACATGTTAGGCTAGAATCGGTAATATAAGGAGACCAACAAGTCTTGAGTATAGTGAACTTTTTGTGGCATTTTTGCTGAAAATGTTTTCATTTATCATTATTCACAAAAAATGTAAAGGCCCAAACCAAAAACATGTCAAATAAATGACTATAATAATTTGGCTTAAAGAATGAGATTTTTCACTTTTTCCTGCAGCATTGTGCAAATAACTAAGTTTATCTCATAATGTCACACAATAATATAGAAATTTGTTTTTTTTGCATGAACTTCTGTCTTGGTGTTAAAAGGTTTTGAGGATGTATATACTGTATATTTGTCTGTATGGAAAGTGTATTGCTTGTGAATTTTGACCACATTTGACCCTGAGGACTCATATGATGCAGATGATAACCAATAATAAGAAAATTTCACAGGCTGGTCTGGGCAATTATAGAATGACGTGTTGTTGATGAGAGAAGAATATGATAGAACTGACACCAGTGGTGTTAACCTTTTACACATCTTCCGCATTTATTTTAACAGAAACTACTTTAGAAGGTTCTATGTTTAGTCTACTGTACTTCAGCTGCTTCCTTTTTTGCAAGCCTGAGTAGAAGACCTTTTGAGTACCTGACAAATCAGTTGACATTATGAGGTGTGATATGTCTTTACAGAACGAAATGCTTTGATTTTCTTGCTTAGAAATGTGTATGTGTGTATGAACACTGTAGAGGAGAGCCTCCAGGCCTGTCTGGGTGGGGTACACGGTGGCTCTTTAGGTTGTGCTGGATGTGTGAATGTGCCATGACCTTTTCATGTCTGGGATTACAGCAAAGCTAGATGATGTGGTGGTTAGAAGTGCATCCTCCCAGCTAGAAGGTCACCAGTTAGAGGCTCGGCTGCATTGGGATTCAAGTAGTTGCCTTTGTGTTCCCCTGTGTTCCTCTCAAGGCACTCCAGCTTCTTCCCACCATCCAAAGACTTGTCACTCTAAATTCTCAGTGGGAAGGAAATGGTTGTTGGTGTCTTAATATTGGCCTTGCAATAGATTGAGGACCTGTTCAGGGTTTACCTTGATGCCTAATTTCTGGGATGGACACCAACTTCTCTGTTACCCTGTATTGGTCTAATACAGTAAAAATGTTGTAAACATTGATTTGGTTGCATATTTGCGTAAATGTGAGTCATATTTTTATCTTCATATTATTTTCATATATCTCAATATTTCCCACATGAGTAGACATTTAATTTAATTTTTATTTTATTTTATTTTATTTTATTTTATTTTATTTTATTTTATTTTATTTTATTTTATTTTATTTTATTTTA
>JBAMHX010000021.1:9172543-9183006 GCA_037177515.1 Pseudomugil tenellus
ATAAATAAATAAATAAATAAATAAATAAATAAATAAATAAATAAATAAATAAATAAATAAATAAATAAATAAATAAGAAATCCAGTTATTCAGCTAGTTAAACAGCTATTATCAGGATTATAATTTTAGTGTCTAAATTGCCTGCACCAAAAGGAAAATAATGTGGTGAGGTGGACAACCTTTTCCCAATGGCTGGTTTAATGCAACTACACTGTGGTGGTGTGGAAAATTCTTGACCACAAGAGTGAAATATACCTATAAATTTACCTACCGGTATATATTTATGTTTTTGCGAGTGCCTGTATCTGTTCTTGCATGCATGTTGTAAATGAGGGTAAAGAAGAACCAACAGGAAAGAAAAGGAAGAAGAAGCCAAACACAGAGAGGCCAAGCTGAAGCTGGTGTGATTGTGTATGCGTGGACGTGACAGACACATATGACTATGCTTCACTGGCTTACCTCCGCAGGGAAGTTATATTTCATACATGACTGAACATATTTCCACACTCATCCTGAGGCTACATTTATTGTAGCTGGACTTTTCTCCGATCTGATCAGTGATATAAACTAAAGAAGTAAACAAATAAACATTTCTATAATCAACTGTGGTTATAGAGACATCACCAGTCCTTCTGTTGGGGAACATATCTGTTCTGTTGTATCTTGCTTCCTTTAAGGAATGCCCTGTTTTGCCTTTTTTTGGATAATGGAGGACCAAAATAATAGATTTGTAAATCGTTCTGCCTTTAATGGGTAGACTGGTTTGCAAGGACTCATCCTTCTATGTATTCTTCATGCAGACAAGCTCCACTGATTTGGAAATAAGTCTCAGAAACTAAGGTAGCAGCTCTTCAATTACCATGTAAGCCTGCCCTAAAGCATAATCTGATTTCCTTTCTGTTTCAATCCAAATTAGATCATAATTCACCTAATGAATATCATGCACTATTAAATGAGATGTGACACTAGCGACTGGGATTATAAACTCATAAACCACAGAAGTCCTGCTTTACTGACCCTTGGATTCGCTGTAGGTTTAAGACTACTGCATTGGCTTCTTTATCATTCATAAAAATGATACTATATGCATAGACCTGTTCTCATCTCATTTTAGATTCCTTTTGGTTTCTAATTGCACCTGCATTTTTTAAAGTGGCTGAAATTTGACATGTTTCCACACAGGCCATCTTGTCATGAAAGTTATTGCATTTTACATGTAAGGCTCTCAAGGAAGAGATTAAGTTGGTTATTTTCAGCTCTTCTGCCCCATTATTCCCTTCTTTTGCACTATTCCCTAAAGCGCCCGATCACCTTTCGGTGACATGTGTCAGTAAAAGCAACCTCTGCAGTGCAGTCATGATAACAGCAGCGTTTCTGTGTCCTACCAGCTGGGCTACATACAAATCCCTCAGACCATTTTGTGAGGCATGCTAAACTTTTACTGAACCAGTGCCCTGTTAACAGAGCTGAAAAACACATCCAGCTTGCAACACTGATTTCACTCACTCAGTCGATTAGCTGGCCATTGTGTCATCCAGGCGGCTGGTCTGCCTTTTTTTTGTCTGGAGGAACATTTCAGGTGGAGTTTTGGTTGTGAGTGAGCATTAGGGATTTGAGAAAGATTACCAAGGTCCAGAAAGCTGCCTTGGGGCTTCTTTTGCTTTTCTATAGAGCAGCGACTTTCCCTGCTACATTAGTGCAGGAAGGATGTGGTGTGTGTCGCCCTTTCTTCATCTGTCTGTCTTTCATTTGCTAAGTGGTTTAGACATGGAAAAACATGACTGCAGGGGCTCACAGTGATATCTAGGCCTCTTCTCTTGTCCTCTCTTCCGACTGTCCCGTGCTTTTCTCTCATTAGGAGATGTGTTTGCTTTGGATTCTGTGAAAGTAGCTGGGTATTGCTGACCCAGAACCGGACATCTGGCCTCATTATTCATACAGCTAATTCTCTCATCTGGCCACGAGGAGTTGCAGGGTACGCTGGCAAAACTGTGCAAGTTGGAATGACGACACATTGAGCTTTGCAGCTTCCTGGCTTCTGCTCTTTTGGGGTTGGTTATGTTGCGACATGGTTTCATAAAGGTGTGGCATTCTTGGGAATGCCATTAATTGTGATTATAGGTTTTAGGTTTTGGGTGTGTACCATCTGTACTGGGAACTGGAACAGGTAGAGTGAATTTTCTTACGTAGTGTTTTTGAGTTTTCACAGTTAATTTAGATTGTTTCAGATAATCATGGTGGAAAAGATACAGACGCTTTCTACTTGAACATTATGATGAGTATTATTGTTGTTTGCACTGTGAGATGTAAGAAGAGGCACTTCCTATTATGAGAGCAAAAACTATTTCAGATTCATTTATATAAACTCCTTTATGCTGAGAGGTACCATGGCAAACAAAAAGTTCCTTCATGAAATGTTCAAAGTGATTATTTGAAATCCAAGTAGAGGAATTGTGTCTGTGAATGTCTGTCACTGCTTCTTATATTGTTGAAACACAAGAAGGGCAGAATAGTCATGAATCTCTACCAACAGTGAGTTTTTCTGAGAGATAAGAAGATGAAAACTCTCACTTCTGCATTTCACATGGAACATTGTGCCATATTGGAGAAATGTACCAATGTTCAATCAGTGAATAGTGAAAACTACTGGGGACGTTAGGCTCATATCAAAGGTTCAAATATCACTTATTATTGTTCTATTATTGCAATATCTCGTAAAGCTTATTGCACGTCAACAGTGATAACACATGGTTCAGGTGAAATGGTTTCTAATAAATGTGTGCTATGAAATTGAGCATCTTATTTGTAATCTTAGAGGTTTTGCCTGATGGATGTCTTGTAAGTAATAAAATGAAACACAATGTTCACTGTCCTGCAGCAAGTTCACAGTTTGGCCCGATGTCAGCCTGCTGCCATGTGATAAATGCTCCTTTATTAAGTATCTCCTATGTTTGATTTGCTTAATTTGTGAAAGAAAACTCAAACAATAGGAAGGAATTTTACTGTCATTGATCAGATTTCAGACCAAAGCAGAAGAAGAAGAGGGGTTATATATATATATATATATACACTGGCATGTATATGGATATGAATTAGCATTTAGTTGTATACACATTTGTGTTTTTTTGTGAATTGGCACAACATAAGTAAAGTTGAGTTTACATTGATGAAGTTGAGCAAAAATGGGCAATATTATGTCTGCCAAAAGTTCTGCCAAATTCCTGTTATAAGACAAATCGTGTGAGTTTAACTGAAAAACTGTGCCTGCAGTATTTATCCAGTGTGATTGCAGTTTGACTTAACTGTATATAAATTGTTCAAACACACTAACAGAATAATTGTATTTTCTGGACAATGTCAAAATTGTATTACTTTTTTATGGTTTAAATATTGTATTTTAATATGGTTCTATTCTACACGTCCATTTGATTAATCCTGTTATACGGACTTAAAATATACTAATTATATTCCAACATATATATTGTAAATTCAGATTAGATCAAGAAATTATTGGGAAAATATTAAATTTTGGAAAACAGCTAAATGAATGTATCCTGAAAAGATATAAAATATTCCTCTCAGTATCCTGTTTAATGAACCTTTGTGGAATGAATCCTAAAGGTAATTTTTGAAGCATGAAGCTCACACTGGTCACTTTTTCTTCCTGTTTAATGGACCAAACATGTGCTTAGCTGCTCAAAGCTGCAAGTGTGGCTTGTAAAAGAAAATCCAAACATCCTGAATATTTTGTGCCCTATGCAATATATAAACAATAAGCTTTGCAGAGCCAACACAATCAGCTAAGAGTATCCAGAATAATAAAAAACTAAAAACAAAACTGGTTCGTTTTACCAAATCCCCCTTGCAGGAAGTGATGTGTCTAATTGAGAAGATTTTTAAAATGTACAGATCTTAGATTAACGGTTGCAGATGGAGCAAACTACCTGTTCTGCTGCCTTTAGATAAGATATGTGTTTGTGAGGGTGTGATGAACCGCAAGTGGTGGTTTTCACACATCATACAAACAGCTGTAGATATAAGATTTACCCTCTACACGGTACAGACTCAGTCTCACAAATATTGGGGCCTTAATCACACATTGAGTGTGTAACTTCTTTGTAAAATAAGTTGTATGCTTGTCTCTGGTGCCCTTCCTTTTTAAGTCTTCTCCATGCCCACTATTATCGAAAAGGTTTGTGTTTATATTTTATATTTAAAAGATGGAAACACTGAAACATGATATAGCCAAGAATCTTCACATGATGCAAAATCCTAATGAAGTGTAGAAAACACTGATGAAAACAAAAGAGGAGATTAGTCAGACAGTTAATATGAAATCCAATATGTGCAGTGGTGGTCGGTAGCCCATGACTGAACCCTGAACGTGACAGTGTGAGAGACAGAGAGGAAGGGGGGAGGAGGAGGTGTGGGGAAGTGACAGAGCCTAGTGAGAAATGGAGTGTGTGGTTGTGTCAGTGTCACCTCTCTGCACCAGAACTTGTGAGGGTGACAGCCTGCAAGAGAACAGGAAGCATAGGAGACTGGGTAAGTGTGAGTGTGTGTGAATGTTTGTAAGGGTCAGACATGAGTGGGCAGTTCAGTGACTCGCTGAGCTAGTTGCCACACTTTTATATGTGTGTGTGTTTGTTTCTTTTCCTGAAGTCATGTCTTTTTTGGAGATCACAACGGCGTTGATGTAATGCATTACATTTTTTTTTAATCGTTGCAGATGTCACTGAGCAGGATGTTAATAATGTGTTTAAGCACCTGGTTGCTTCCTTGTTGGACCAAACTGCTTTGGGATTAGGAAGCCACACAACACCAAATTTAGCATTATTTTTAAAGAAAATTTTTTTTTTATAAAAATGTAACCAGTAAAAAGAGAAAAAAGACAAAACCAGAGATTTCATTTGGTGATAGAAGCAGTAATTCTGCTTCAAATTATGTTCATAAAACAGAGAATATTAAATAAAGAAAAAATCTCATGACAAAACAATATGAAATTTTTATTCAAAAGCATACTTAATCAAAATGAAATTGTTATCAAAAGCAAACTTAAATATTTGATTTTTCTGCATACACATATGTTACAGTGCGCATTAACATATGACAGATTCAGGAGATTTTTATTTTATTTTAGTCTAATTTATTTAGCAATAAGGTGACATGTTAGCAGTATTGATGCTGGGTCATTAAGTGAAGCTGCAGGAATAATTAGAGTTCTTCCAGCCAGCTGCTCCCTTGTCTAATAAAGATAAACAGCAGCAATAAGGCGTGAGCCAACAGAACATTTCAGGCCAGCCCAATCTCCCCTGAAAATGAATGCATACATTTATTACATACATCCTGTTGTGCAAACATGCTAGTTTCGCAATGTAAATAATTTCATGGCATTCCTGGGCTGTTTATTGTTTTGTTGGTTAGTGTTGACCTGACATGACATGAATGGCAACACAAAAATATCAAACACACAGACTTATAGACATGTTTTTAATAAACAAATTAAAATAAGTTGTTAATATGTTGAAGGCAAAAACATAATGGATACAAATATGATTTACAAATGTAACAAATTTTTAAGTGGTTAATGGTCTTTTATTTCTTTCATTGACTGATGTTGACTCTGGTGTCAACACATATGGTTCCAACTATTGTATATTGGGGGTATAAGTATTAATCGTTGTGCTGGACTTAGCTGGGAAATTTGAAGACAAGAGAGTTGCATTTTATGAATTCATCTTGAATTTCATTTAATGTCTCAATCTTTAATATACATTTTCCAAATGTAGACTGAATCATGTAGAGAAATTCTAACCTCATCCACTTACTTTTAATAATTTCCAGTTTAGTCATACTTAACAATGTTCTCATTGACAGTATACCTTTATCTCCAGCTATTTTCAAGTTATGGCCTTTTAAAATATACCTGTCAAAAATGTATATTTTCTTCCAAAAACTCCGGAGCCTAAAGGGTAATGTCCTAGCTTGTTCTCTCATGATCATATGTTACAAGTGACAGCTCCGTATGTGTTTTCATGTAAGGATGAACAAAAAACACAAAATATCAAGTTCTACTAGCTTATTTTTTAAAATAAATCTTTTTATCCTACATAGGAAATAATTTATCATGTGATGCTCATGCAGTTTAGTGTGAAAATGCACCTGGAAAAAGTTTATAAAATAGGCATTTTGTTTCCTATCATATCATTTACTTGCCTTGCTAAAATAAACCAATGATGTTAATTATTATTGTAGTTCATTTGAATTGATCGTAACCTATAAACTGGATACATTATTGATAATATGTCTGTCTCCCAAAACAGACTTTCAAGATAAAATCCACCATAAAACTGTATTTGTAACACAGAAAACTATTCTTCTGTATTCATGAATAGTCACCAACCAGCAGACAGGATAGTGAGCACAGCTGGCAGCCAAGTGTCAGGGCTGTTGTGTGTGTCTGTGTCTGCATGTGCATGTGCATACACACATGGCGACTGCATCTAAAGCAGCCTCTGTTGTACACTCATGGCACCATGATTCAATTATATAGAGCCAGTGCTTTGCCTGAATATTAATCTGGGGGTCCAAACTTAATTTGTCTGGCGATGGGGGAACACAAGCCCATCTGGCTGCATGGTAAGTGTGACTGTGTGTGTTTGTGTGTAATGGGGGGTTGTCCTGCTATTGTGAGACACAGAGGGACCTGTCACCCTGCTCCGAGGAAGACAGATCCGTTTCTTGGAGGCAGACATGCGTACAAACACTTAAAACAAATCTAAAAGTAAGAAACATTTTTTTTTTTTGTGAAAAAGAAAACAGATTCAGCAAAGCGCTTTAACGTATTGAAATATCCACTGACATGAAAATGCTGACATTTGTATGAGTGAAGTTTAAAAAAATCAAAACAAATACTGAAAAAAATCTCATTTTAAATGTGAATCTAAGCTTTGCTCTTTATTTATTTTATCATCTAAACCCTCTTTTTTAGCAAAATTACCCACTCAAACTCTTTCAAGCTCAGCTGTTGTAAGTATACAGCTGCATGTGTGTGTAGATGGATGTCCACAACCTCCTGAGGTCAAGTGGACACCCCTCCTCCTCCATGTCACATGGCTCAGAGTCTTTTGGGACTGGAGGCAGTCGGCCCCAGGGCACGAATGCAACCTCTCCTTGACCCTTACTGTGTGCAAGTGACCTTCCTCTGACGTGTAAGGTTAGCTTTTATACTGTTGCAGAGGTCAAAGGCAGTGAGTGGGTTGTGTAGAGGGAGGCATTGAGGGGGGGAGGAGTGCTGGAATAGAGAAAAAGATAGGAGCTGGGACAAAACGCAGAGTGCAGCAGTGAGCATGTGTGTGTGTGAGGAAGAGACAAATGGGGGGTGGGTTGAGGAAGTTAACAGTTCATCCAGGCTGTCTCTCGCATTGGGCTTTACAGATATGGCTTGTGCTCCGTCTGCTTTGCTCGTCATCAAGAAGTCTGCAGGGCAGAAGGGAGGTGATAATGTAAGGAGACAGCACAAACACACAAGGACACTTTGCCTTGAAAGCCTGCAATACAAGAAAAGCCTTCCATTACATTTTGCACGTGTGGGCTGTGTTTTGGTTTAGTCTCTGTGTGTCTTTTTTTGAAGGTGATAGACTGTGTAAGGACAAGGTGCAAAGCAAGTGGATGAGGAAGGTGGACACGTCAGCTTACTGACTGCCAGTGTCTATTGTGTCGGTCTTTCTTATTAAGGATGAAAAAGTTCTCATTCGAATCTAATGTTGCACAATTTACAGCTGCTAGATTTAACATCCTCTCCATGTAGCCACTCCTTTGCTGTCTATTCTGCTTGTTAACCTCAAAATTAGCTGAAATATAACCCTCCAAAAGGCAGCATTTCTAAACTCATAATCAACAACATACCAGCTTTTAGTGTTAGTGTTAATTGTCATTTATGGAAAAGTCTTATGCTCCATTCTTGTTTTGCCTGATTGAATTCCAGTTTAACTGATCCAGTTCTACCATATGGTTTTAAAAGTAATGTAAGATAAACATATCAGTCCCGAAAGACAGCAACGTGCTACCGACCTTTCTCCAGTCTGCTGTGACCCTGCATTGGAATCAGCTGGGAGGGTGAAAACTGGTTGTGCAAGGATGGATACAAAATATAGTGAGTGCACATGTTGTTTGTCAAAGGGTGGACTAAAACATTGATTTGAATTAAATGTAATAAATTTACCACACAGATTACACATGTAATTTGGAGATTCTTTTATTTGCACAGTCTTGATTTTACTTTACATCTGTGCATTCTTGGAATCTGACTGAAAAGGAAACCGAAAAGACTATCAGTATTCATAATGATGAGATTTATGAGACAGATCCAGGATTCTAAACCCCATTTTTAATGTTTTATCCTTAAAAGCCCGCATGTGCTATTGCATAGTTTAGATTAAAACGACCAAATTCAGTCCTACAAGGTCTGCAGTCCTGCAGATCTTTATTGTGTCCCTGCTCCAACACACCTAAATAATGAGTAACTATGCACACTACAAAAACTGGCTTTAAAAAACAAGAAACAAAAATTTTTCCTTGAAATAAGATACAGGTTCTTGTTCTGTTGGCAGATAATTTATCGTATTTCAAGGAACATTAACCTGTCAAGAATTCCTAAAATGAGTAAAAAAAAATCTTTAAAAACCTACTAAGTAAGAATAATTATCTTACGTTTGAAAAAATAAGCATATGTGTCCTTGATGTTTAATCTTACTTAAATTTTAGTTTTTGCAATGCACAACTTCATATGCATTTGGATCAATTTATTTGAGTCAGGTGTGTTGGAGCAGGGACACATTAATAACCTGTAAGACTGCTCAAGTAAAGTAGCCTGGTTTAGGCGATGAACCACAACCTTCATATGGAACAAATCAACCACTGTGCTCCATTTCAAACAAACCATAAACAAAAATAGCATAAGCATTTTTCTAACTGGTAGTCAAGTGCCTGACTTCTTTTCATTGGAGGTCAAATGCATGGATGTAAGGTTACTTTTAATGGTTTCTAAGTCATACACAAATACACTTTCAGCTGTGGCAGTCAGCCTGCAGTGCAAGAAATGAGTGTTAACTATATATCAGCACAGTCTGTTCTGTAAAAATCAAACAGCTTTTTACACCTGCATGTTAATTCTAACACATCGGTGTTTCCCTTGGCTCTGAGGTGAGTGCTAAGACAAACTGAAGCTTAATTGCTTGCCTCGCAGTCACACTAGATGTTTGGAAATTAACTCTAAAATATACATGTATAAACTGTGTGTCGACTTGATTATTTGGAGCGACAGCTTTTATATGAGGAAAAAACCAAATACTAGGGATGTTGGTGATCAATCAATAAGTTAATCTGTCTGTCTGAGAGAGGCACAAATGATGATGTGCAATTACATCCAATAATGTCTCACCATAGGCAACACAGCAAGATTGTCAATACACAAATCAGTTACTGTAAAGAAAATCAATCGGGACCATCCGATTGTCTAAAAGGTTTGTCAATAAAGCTGATTTTAAAGGAGCTGGTCCTCATATTTGTGATCAGGTCGAAGTTTTATAGTTAAAATTAATCTGCAGCAATCAATGACAATTTCACTGACAAATTTATTTGTTTTCTCTGAATACCTAAGGTGTGCAAGAGTGCTTCTTCTGTACCATGCACGTATGGTTTTAATATCATAGCGTACCACTGCATGTTTGCGATGGAAAATAAACGTAATGGTTGCAACGTTTTGCGAGTCTGGCTGGAAGGAAGAGCAACGGAAACACACTCAAGCTGTGAATAGGTGGTGAATCTTTACTTGCACATTATCCTCTAACAATAAGTTTATGTGAAGCAGAAGAAACACGTGTGAACAAGACTGATCACCTTGAGTGAAGAGAAGCGATATATGCAGTTACCATGACAATATGCTTCCAAACACATACAGCTCTAGTAGGAAAAAAAGACTGCTTTATTTGGATTTCTTGCTTTATTTTCAATAAACAAAAACACACCACTTATTCACAGACAAAGCCTACACTTGTGTGCACAGGATCTGTGTGTGTGTGTGCTCGGTGGGAGCTTGGAGTCATTACTCCAAGACATTTTGCCTAGTTGTGCTGACACCAAATAATGTACCTATTGTGGCGTCCAGTGCCGCCAATCTCTGTGTCAGCCCCTGTGTCTCTGAGTGAGCAAGGCCTCACAGTCGCCTGAAAGGGGAGATAAATGGGCTTTTGTCTGAAGGCCTCGTGTCTGAAGTGCAGCAAAGAAGGCTCTGACACACATACACACATAAACACACTGATCTAACATCTACTTGTCAGCTGGATACTTTCAGGGCAGACAAAAGGCCAGACTGAACAATTATGTCTACATATTACACACACACACACACACACACACACACACACACACACACACACACACACACACACACACACACACAC
>JBAMHX010000021.1:9185190-9199908 GCA_037177515.1 Pseudomugil tenellus
ATATTTAATATGGTAACTATAAATGTACCATCTCAGAAATAATAAAGCTTTTGCAAATCTGCAGAAGGAAAACCCTTTAATTTGTCGAGAAAGTATCACTGAAGTCCTTCTGTTTTACCATATTATACTTATGCTACAAACTAAGAGCTTTCTCTTTATAAAAAAGAATGTATTGATGCTCTTTTGTTGTAATTTCTTCTGTCTCATCATTAAAGATTAATATGAAAATATGTTGTGAGAGGTTTTCCACAATTCCGGCTTGACTTTTTCAAAACAACCCTCACATTTATACACACAGGTGTCATCTAAATCAGCTGTTTCCCCTTAAAGCAGCAGAAAGACACAATGTTGAGCTCAAGTTGCCAGGGAACCATAAGATTGCATCCAAGGCGCCTACTGCACCAAGGGGGTTTGCCGTTATTAAGAGCAACAGCAAAAAGAAGCAACAATGCAAAGAGAGGAAGAAAGGTTGTGGAGAAGGATGTAGAAAAAACAAGAATAAAGCATCTCATTCAGCATTTGTTTGATTGCAAGATAAAAGACTTTGGAGCAACTAACCTGCTGGAAGAGAACCAGACCAAATTAATAAAGCTGCTGTAAATAATTTAGACACTGGCCAATTGTTTTACTCTCATTAATTCACTTTTAACTGTTTGTCTGTTTGTAAACTTCAAAGCACGGCTACCACAAGCAAACCAGAAGCGTTGTGGTGAACCGAAACTCTAGTAACAATACTGTTAATTAGATGAATTAGCAGAACTCTTCTCTTTGTCCATTGTGATCACGCTTTCTGCTCTCTTTGTAAGCAATCAGCTGTGGCACATTTATTAATCCTCTCTGTGTTGCTGGATCTTAGTATCAATTCTTATAAAGTCTTAAGCTGATGAAAAGGCCATAGTGTAGAGCAGTAATTAACTCCTTTGGCTTTGTGCTGATGTGCAACAGTCCTTCTTTGAGTATACAGAGTCAAAAAATGCTTAAATTTACAGTTCTGGCTTTCTGGTAAAGATGTTCTCAGCTGACTGGTGTAGAGTCATAGACTGTATAAAAAAAAAAAATAAAAAAAAGAGTACTGCCATCTCTCACCTAGCTGTTTCAGTTCTCACTGTTTCAGGAGTTAAACTAATGAAATTTAACCTTACTGAATATTTCCATTGTGGTTGAATTCCTCCATTTTTAGAACCCTAACTTCCATTGAGGGCGACAGAAATAGTAATCATATTAATAATCAGGTTCCAAATGTACAAAGACAGCTAATACAACTTCCTAATGGTGCCCAGGTGGGCATAGTGTATCATTTTAGATATGTGGGTCTTATGTGGGCTCTGTGCACGTACTTCAGCTCTTAAAATGAAGACAACATAGAATAAGAGAAAGGGGGTTGTATCATGAGTACTGTTTGATTCCTATGATTCACCGTCCTCTAAATTGTTCACTCAGCCATAAAAAGAAATGAGGAACACAAGTGTAGCATCCTGAAACGCAGCATCACCTACAGACGGGCCTACAGTGATCGCTGGATCTTGTGGGCGTGCTACACTCACCAGCCGAATTTCCTCTTAGTCACACATCAAATACTTACACACTGCCAATAGGGAAAGAGTCTGGGCCTTAATGGTGATATTTAAAGCAGCACTTTTCCAAATATGTTCTTGTATTTTCCTTCACTGGAGTTTCTTTGTGTATTCCAACAAACTCATTGCTGGATTTGTAACTGGATCGTTGCATCGTCTGCTTTTCTACATGTTTTATTTTATAATAAAACGTATCTGTATAGCACATATAAAACAACCAAAGCTGAATGATGTGAACTGAACAATCTTCAGAGGGAAATGATAAACAGTAAAACATGTATTTAAGAATAATACATTTTGTGTACTAGTAATAATACTATTAATAATAAATAGACAAAAAGTTTTTTTTTTTTTTTAAATATGAACAACAACCAAAGCCTATGAAATATAAATTAGATTAAAATGTAGCATTCAAGATATTTATGCGAAACAATGCGAAATTTTACCGAAAGCCATCGAGAACAGAAGTGCAGTTAAGAGTTTGTAGTACCAGGAAAGAAACAGAGCGGACTGAGAAACCGTAAATCAACGGCGTTACAGAGTTGAGTGCTAACGTAACACATCTTAAGGTTTTCAAAGAGAGGAACAGCTTAATCTTGTCATTTGGCTTAAGAGTTGTGTTTATTTAATGTTGAATTAGAATGTAGAATAATGTCTTGCCTGTTTGTGAATATTAATGTACTCATCCTTATTAAAGTGAAGATAATTGTTGGCATATAGTGATTGACTTGAGAAAAACAGGATTTGAAGCTACAGTTGCTTATCATGGGTGAAGCAATGGAGTAAAATACTGTGGTTTAAAATAATAGAAACAAGCTGGAGTGTCTGTGTGAATTAAAATCGAGCCAAAAAAGGATCTTTGAGGAATTCCACAGTTTGGTTAATTATTTAACAAGACAAAGAAAGATCTGTCTCTCGGATAAGAAGTGAACCACTACAAAGTGATGTCCTCAATACCTACATAAGCAATTTTAAACAATGGCTCGATCCACAGTATTAAATTCATAGATAATGCAAAGGAATGAATAGGTTTAATTTTGCTGAGTCTAACAGCTGCAAGAGGAAATTTAAAGTAAATTCTGTACTATGATACAATTTGCCCTTAAACCAGATTAAAAATCACCCATTATTTTATCTGTATGTAGGACAACAATTGAGAGTAAACTATTTTGTTGAGCATTTCACACAGAAAAGGAAGTTGACTAGTCCATTTACCAAACTAGAATTATTAATTACTTAGATTGTAGGACCAACTTTGCAAAAACATCTTTAAAAATGGATGTCAGGAGGAGAGGTAGTGGATTCTGTACCTAGCATGACAACACATGTTAAAACTCAGTTTAAGTGTTGGCATAAATCTTTATCCTCCAGTTTTAAATCTTTACAAATCATGTTTATTTAATTGTAGATGCTTTGCTAAAGATCTTTATCTCCGTGACGACCAGCTGAGAGTTGTTCTTCAGATATTACATTTCTTTGTTTCTGTCCACTGCATTATGAATCAGACAGATTTGTCAACTCCTGCCTAGAGAAGAATGTCCCCTGGAAAAGCTGGAAAAACCTGGGATGTGTTTCTAAAATAAAGAAAACAAAAAGAATGGAATCATTTGCAACATATTTAAACCCTGTGATTTAATTTAATAAAAAAAAATATGCACATTAGTTTTCCCATCATTCTTCAGAGTAGCACTCTGGCTTCTCAGCAGTTTAAGAGCTCCTTTATTGTACTCCTTTCATAACATGCCAAACTTTTTCAGTGCGTATCATGTCTAAACTGCAGGGAGATCTGAACTTTTATTACAGAAACATGCAGAATGTGGTCTAACATTGTCTTGCTGGAATGAACAAGGCCTTCAAAAAACAACAGGAAAATTAAGAAGGACATAATCTATATGGCAGTTAAATGTTTGCAAATCATTTTCTATTTCACCTCATTTATGAGCTCATCCTGGTAAAAGTGACATTTCTGGATCCTGTTTGGATCTATGTTTTTCATTAGTGTGATGTTTAATTACATTTGTGGATGCAGTGACAAACTGATAGTGTTGTTAGGTGTTACCAAGCCTTTCTATTCTAAATATACTGGTCCCTGAGGCATAAAGCGCAGGTTAAAACACTTAACATCTACAGTCTTGCATTGAGTTCTCGCTCCTGTATGTTTTGCTGAAGGGCGGCTCCTGAGTATTTGAAGTTTTGAGAAAATATGTCTCACATGTGTCTTGCTTTGAAGCATATGTCTGAATGAGTATGTGTACAGAAATCCCATATCTGATTCTCCATCTCTTCCTGTTTAAAAAGGACTTCTATGCTCCTGCACATGTAAAAATCCTGCAGCATGGAGAGGAATGAATGATAACTTTTGAATCCGCTTGAAATATTTTAGGTACCACTTGCCAGCTCTGCAAAATGACATGTAGAAAAAACTAAACGCAGGTCTATGCAGAACTCTTTAGCGGTCCAGCAGGTCGTCACAGTCTGCTTTTGTGCTTATTCAGGATATGATTACTAAATAAGTACATATGCACTGAGTGGATTTACTCTTTTGCAGTGACACTCCACCCAGTTTTGTTCTGAGTGGCTGTTATTATGCTATGAAACAATACATAGTGTGATAGCAGGGAGGTTTAGCACATTTATGTTGGATTCAACATTAGCGTGGATGAGTCATATTCAGTTTGTGTGCTGGGAATTTGTTTGTAGTTAGTTCATTTTTTTTCCTGTTAACGGTTTCTTTAAAGTCCTTAAAGCAAATTTGTGATGTTTGGTTATATAAACAAAATTGCCTTGGCTTGGCTTTCCATTTGCATGTGTGTGTAATCAGTGCCAAAAGAGGCTGAAGGAGAATCTGCGCTTTACACACAGAGCCGTACCTTGTACTAGAGTTCATGTGATCCCCTGGCCGTGCTCTGAGCTCTTTTATGTGTGTGTTTACACACGCAGTATACTAAGAACACGCCTTGCACAGCATGCCACCTCACAAATCAAAGGGCTGCTGGCACGCACGGCCTGTAAAAGCAGTGGAAGGCAGACAGCTGCAGCAGTTTGGATGAAGACACACTCAA
This sequence comes from Pseudomugil tenellus, assembly GCA_037177515.1. NCBI lineage: Eukaryota > Metazoa > Chordata > Actinopteri > Atheriniformes > Pseudomugilidae > Pseudomugil > Pseudomugil tenellus. The sequence continues at coordinate 9,189,827 of JBAMHX010000021.1, forward strand.
CGTCCGTTCTTGCTATCCCTGCTCTTCAGGGCGTCCTTTGACACACCATCTGACCTTCACGGACTTCTTCTTATTTATTTATGGTTTCCTCCAAGAACAAAACCTAGTACTTAACTCTCTTTTTAACTAATTCATTCTCCTTTCAGAAGTTTCCCACTATCTGTCACAGAAGTTCAGGTTGCTTAGCGACAGGGTCATGCTTGTCGCAGCATGTTTCCACATTGACAGTCGCTAGGCAGGATCGTGGCAACAAAGACATCAGGTGTTACTTCCCACTGCTTGTCTGCGGACACTTCCATCGACCTCCAACGGCTGCGTTTTGTGTGTATATGTGTGTGCGTGTACAGTATGTGTCTGTTCACTTCTGCTCCAGTGAGCAGCACAGGCTCAGTGGATGCTACCCTCGTCCCTTTACCATCTCTAATTATGGGGAGCACGTGTATGTGTGTGTTTGTGTGTTGATTTCTGCTTGATTGATCACAGCGGAAGCTTTGCTCATGCCGACTTGTCAGCCACAAAGAAAGACACACTTCTGGGTGGCTGGTCTGGTCAGGCTAGAAAGAGTCTCACACACACCCACACTCTTTTAGTTTCTCACACATCGCTGCTCATAAATTACAGCATTCAGCAGAGATGAGAAAGAGAGATAAAGACACACCAACTGATTTAAGAATTCCTCTCTGTCCCATACTGACATGTATTCTTTTAATGTTTTTCACCAGGGTTACCTTCCATTTTAAACGTTTCTTCAATTTTTACATGATTTTCTTTCCGGTGACACCCTACTCTCCCCTCCTTTCCCTGTAATGAATATCCGTCTGTTGACATTGGCAGCATGCGCACTGCTGCTGGCAGCTATAAAGTGAGAACGGCCTACGGCAGCACGGTTTCCCACCAGGCCACTACTAAGTGACACAAGCTCCTGAGCAACAAATGCATCATGCATCCTCCCCTAAAAACAAGCTGTTTGAGGACCTGTGAATGGTGTTAAAGTGTGCAATTCACATTAGACCTCTAAAGATGGTGTTACAACAGTGCTGCATTCATATAAACGATTGCTGATAGGGTGAAACAGCTGCATTGCCCAGGTGAAGGAATTATTAATTATGATTTAATGTAACCATGATGGCACAAGTTTTTATTTTATTTTATTAAGTCTTTATTTTGTTATTTTAACAGTAATACGCAGGAAGATCTGGTATGTGGAGCATCCCTTTGATCTAAGCTTCGATATTTCAGCTAATGTTGGTTGAAATACTTTATAACTAGACGCCTCCTTTTTTTATGCTGGAACAGCTGATGGATTGTTTTTACAGTTGGCTTCCTATGGCATAATTACCTACACTAAACGTGGACTTGCTAGCAAAATCCAAGGAATTGGAGACATTTGCAAAGCAGCTGGGTCACCATCAACCTTGCTGGTGAATGACACCGAGCTGTTGATGCTCAAGGATTACCGAAAGAGCTCCTATTGTCTTTCCCTTTTCACTCAGAATTTGAATGAAAATCTGATCAAATAGTTTTTTTGGTCTCTAATTACTGAGGAAAGGAACTTCAGTGTTTCATTGGTTTGTCCTGTATCCTAGGAAACGATCATCCTTTATGTTGTGAGATAAAAAGTGATGCTCGATTGGTGTCATACACCTTTACTAGATGGAAGCAAAAAGACAGTAGCAGAGATGAGCTGTCTGTGGTATCTGTAATTTTAGTAGATTTATCGATTATTTTTTTAAGTACCAACCTTGAAAAAGTATATAGTTTAAGTGATATCATGTTATTATATGTATTTCACAAAGTTAAGCAGAATACTTTGTAAAGTACTTGTTGAAGATCTTTGGATTGTTTTGATCCAGTTTACAGGATTGTGAAAGTGCAGTCAGATTCTTATGATCTGAAGTTCTTATAAACATCTCCTACCATCTTTTTTTCAGCTCATCGCAGTTTCCAACAGCTATCTTAGCTAAAACTTGAGCACGACTTTGATTATCACGCCCCCCTTATAGCATTCAGCTTTCTTTCCAACAGCTCTAGTGTCTGTTGTATTTTTCTTTTTCAAACTATTTTAATTGGCAATAAACACATTGTAATTCTGTATGAGGCAAGTGTTGATTGCACAGTTAAAAAGCTAAAGAATAATGATCCAATTAGCATTTAGACTGGTTCTCAATACAGTTTGTTTTTACGATCTATGTTCTATGTACCTGATCGACTTTCACCGTCACATGTTATCTCTTTACATAAAAAATAAACATATGAAGAATAAAATTGTGTCTGATTCTTGGTGTAGTAGTCTGTTTGTATAAAATAATCCCCGATATGTGTTTGGTTAATCAGTGTAAACTTAACATATCCATAGATTTCACCTCTGTGTGCTACTTTCTGCTTTTATTGGATGCTATCTGTAAACATTTATTGCCGCTATAAATCAGACAACTTCAATAATTTGATAACAATTTGACTCGAGATTAAAGTCAAAGCTGACATTACAATCTGGAAAAAAATATTAATATGAGTACCATGTTGGTTGGCATTATCTTGGCAGTGATTTTTAATTAATGTATTAGTTTGATTTTTTTCATGTTTTCAGATTAATTAAATCCATCCATTTCCAGCACAGTTACGTGATTCTGGATGTGAGTTGTGGTTGCAGATGCACGTCGTCCACTGCCACAGAAAACAATAAATTGGTTCGTTTGCTGACTCATCAGGTACTTCACAAAAAGGGCCACTGAAGGGGTTAATTCAGGAAGAGAGCAGGTCATGACATCACTTCCTCCATTACTGCCTGTCCAGGAAGCAGGAATATGACTTTTTTAACAGAACAGAAATCACATTTCAACTAGTTCTACCAAAAAAAAAAAAAAAAAAAAAAACCAAACAAATGCACGTTGTAATTCTTTGACGCTTGTTTTTATATTTCGCTAAGCCTTCAAATTCTGTTACATCCTGTTTCCCTTTTCTCTCTAATTGAAATGATTGAAACAGAAGCAACAAACAATAAAAGCAACCTGATGATGCAGACACAACCGACAACTTAGCTTAAGAGATTTCTTTTAATACAATCTTGCATGATTTTCATTTTATCTGCTAACTCTGCAGCTAACGCAAGTTAAGATTTAATACGACACAAAAATACATGAAAACAGGTGGCCAAGATAGAACAAAATTTCTAAAAAAATCAGACTGTGTAAGTAAATCCAATGACACTATTTTTAAAAGTAATTTATAGATCAAAATTAGACACAATAATTTCTCTATAACAACTACCTGAAATATCTGAATTCAAATATAGTCAAGTGAAAATCTGGTTTTTGGGGAGTAGAATAAACTGCAGCACGGTAGCTGCTGCTGAGATGGAAAGGTCAAGAGAACAAGCTAAAACCACATTGTAGCCCACAGTTATTGATTTCTCCCACAGCAAAACATGCTGTAGAAAAACATCTGGGGATGCTTCAGTGTGTTTTAACTGTACTGTTTTTACACAATATCTGGCCTCTGTACCCCCTCACACAACACAGAATGCTTCCTCCGGTTTGCCTGCGTGTTGATCAAACACAGAAACATGCAGGCTGTGCAGTCAGGAGGAAACACACACAAGCAATTGAGGTCTAAAAAACATAATGCGTTTCCAGAGAGACAAAAAATATGAGACACATCCACCAAAAAAAAAAAAAAAAAAAGATTGTAGAATTCAATATGTGTGCTGTTTGTGCATGCAGGAGTGTGAGGCCTTATCTTAATGTGAGCATCCTCCCTTCTCACCCTTTGGTTTGCCATGAAGACCAGCAGAGAAACAACCAGCTTGTGTTTGGCTTAAACAGGCGCCAAAACTGCAGTGAGTCACATTGCACTCATGAATTCATTCATCTTTTAATGCCAGCAGAGCGAGCAGATCAAGTCTTGACATGGCACCCTGCTGTGTTTATTCCTCCAGCCATATCAAGGTGGCAACCCCTTTATTAAGAAATGCTTTCTTCAAAAGGTTTCCATTAAAAAATAATGGCATGAATTACTCATACGAACTAGACTGCTTATTTAAATCACTTAACACTTTATAATTCTCTCAATATGTCTCTCATTCTGTCGCCCTGCTTGCAGGCAAATGACAGCTTTGTTGTAATGTGATCTGCAGTATCTTAAGCGATATAGACTGCAACAGCATGGTGGCCGACATGATCCCTCAAGGCTAACATGCCTGTTCGACTATCTGTTCGCACAATGCTGAGCCGTATTAGCTGCGATGCTAATTATCGGAGGAAGCTGGCTCGGTCTCTCTTCACCACCTTCAATGACTCTTTTTAACAGCCTCAGATATGAGCTCAGGAATAATTTCTAACACCTTGTTGAAAAGTAACTACAGCACTTTTCATTTCTGACCTCTTTATTTCTCATGCCCAAAAGTGTGTCCTGGTCTCTTAAGGTCTTACAACTTCAGATGGTACACTGTGTCTTTCATTATTTAATCAGAACTATCCTAAAATGCAGGAGGAAGGTGTGGAAAAACCCATCAGCCTGTGAGTTAGTAGCTTGTAGAATCACATTATCTGTCTCATTATGGAGACATTTTGGCCCACATGTCTTTCTAATGTTGCTTCAGTTCGTTGTGCATTACAGATTCAGTTCACAGGTTTTTAATGAGGTCGAGGTGTGTATTTGGTCTGGACCACTGCCATATCACACCATCTTTATTTCCTTTTTTGAGCCATTTATTTGAGATTTGCTGCTGTGTTTGGGATCATTGTCCTGTTTCATGCCCAAGCTCCAGCTGTCAGACTGATGATGGACTCTGCTCGGCATGGATTAAAACATACAGGATTACATTACATACATTAGTTGTCTGATCTTGGGGTGAACTTGCAGAAGTTTCTCCTGAAACAACTGACACCCATCTTGAATGCTTACTACTCATTCAGATTGTTGAATTAATCATTTATTACTTAAATGGGCAGCAAACATGTTTCCCTGCGATTATTACTGATGTCTTTCTTCCTCTTTCATCAACAACTGAATTTTTCAGACCATCAAGCTGATAAAACCTGTGATATTTATCCTCTTAATTCCTACTTTTATGCTATTGTAATGTATTTGGAGCCGGTTGTAAGAACTGATAACGACCAGGTGAGTTATCTTGTCCCAAAATGATGGTCTTAAAATTGTGAGAATAAGTTGTTTTTCTTGTGTATCCATCTTCTAAAATTGGACATTCTGAATAAAAAAAAAAAGCCGTTTTTGTGTCCTTCATACTTGGATTTAGAGAAAAAGAAAAAAAGAAGCTTCCTGTGCAAATTTCCTCTGAATACTTAAGCGTATAGGATGATGATGATCAATGTGGATGAGTGTTGAAGGACATCCTATAGTTTTGAGGTGCCAGTGGGGAAGCAGCCCCAGCATTAAGAGCTCCCAATGGGAGGTGCACAACCATGGCGCCCCAGGCACATGTCATTGCTTACCAAAGGCAAATCTTTGGCCAAGGACATCAGCCGCACTCATACATATAAACATACTATTCTTTTTCACAATTCTGAAGAACGGTTTACTTAATGTGCGACGATGTACAGAAGGCAGGATGGAAATGAGGAGCTTCGGCGTACACATGTATGAATTGTTTGTATAATGACCTACTGTGGTGCTGGGATTAGTTACGCAGGTCATCTGGTAACCAAAGAGGCAAATGCGTGTGTGTCATTGTGTTTCTTTTGTGGTGTGTAATCACATTTGGCACCATGAAATTTCTGTGCAACACTGCTGATAATCAGATAAGAAAAAAACACATATACACACACAATATTTTTGTTATGTCACATCTTTCCCCCTCTTGTTAGTTTATTTTTCATTTGCTTAGAAAAACAAAACAAGAACTCACAGGTGACCTACTGCTACCGAACGAAAAGCTTCTCCACACTCCCAATTGTATTTCAATTTTCACCAAAGTATGCAAATGAAGGGGCATCTCATTTTGTCGAGTAGGTCATGTGACCCGAGCAGAGGGGTCTAAGGGCACACGTGGTGGGGAGGCTCCAGCGCCACACAGGCAGGGGACAATCCCCACCTGCCCCAATCTGCTGCGAGGGGGAGCCGCTCTTTGCATAATGGAAACTGATTGATGGTTTTTTTTTCTTTTTTTCCCAATTTCACAGAGTGGAACATGGTAATACCACACTTACACACTTGCTAGCAAGCTAGGCATTACTGTCCATACGTCCTCTGAAAAAAACCCATCCGACGGGAAAATTATTTACATATAAATGTGATACATATAACTTAAATAAAGTCAGAACGACACGAGAGCAAGAAAAAAAAAACTGATGCATACACACAGATGATTAAGATGCTTCTGCAAAAAAAACATTTGAGAGCTTTAAATCATCCATTTCATCAGATGAATCTTCTGAGCTAGGATCTTCATTCTTGATGCAAGACATCGAAAATAATACAAAACACTTCAACAGCCCACAGAGATCCAGTGGGAAACTAAGTATACATGTGCATGTTTATTTGAATGCGACTACTCCCAAAGTTAATTCTGGATTACAGCCAGTCGTCCAACGCATGACAGCGCTGATGCATGATCCCCCTCCATTTCACTGCTGTTAAATACTTGTAAATATACTATACGCAGATTACATATAAAGCCCAGTTACACATGGTATATGATTGGCTTGGTACGTCAATATCCTAATACAAACATTAGCTTGAACAAGGGTCACATGACTAGCGAATATGAGGTCAAACAATAAGAAGTTTTTCTCTTCAATGACATCTTCAAATACACAGTTTAATAGCAATTTAAAAACAAAGCAGGTTCAAATAAAGTCCATGTTGAACACTTTCAAAATGTCCACTGCAAAGAATGACTTGAAAAGGAGATTTTCAAGCATTTAACTGATATTTCTCTGTGAGCCATGCTTTTTTTTTTTTAACTCTTTTTTTTGTTTCACCACTTCTTTTCTTTAAAATATGTAGTTTTTTTTTGCAAAAAACACTGATCACCAAAATCCGTTTGAGCCCTTCGCATTTTCTTTGCTGCCACAGAAACAAGAGCTCCTATTTAAAAAAAAAAAAAAAACCTGACAAGGCCACTAGTCAATTAAAACATCCTGAAATTCCCTCCTATGCTCAACCCATTTCTTTCACTACTCAGATTTAATATTTATCTGAAAGTACTGCTTCAAATTGAAACGTTTTTCCTATTTTCTTTTCAATCTTAAAGCAAAATCGCCTCAAAACAGTGCAAAACAAATGAATCCTGTGCAACAAGGCCTACTGCTATAACATCATACATACATTTTACCATAAAAATGAAACCTCAATATGAAACATCCATGATAAAAATCAATCAATGATTGGAAAATATATGATGGTCATAATGGTGGGGTTAACAAAGCATGGACATGCAATGCTTTACGGAGGAGAGGAGACATTCCCCCGCAGGACAAAAACAAAAGAATTATCAGACAGTCTGCTTTAGTTTTTTTTTTTCTAATGCCGCCCCAACCCTCAACCCCCAATCAGCAATATTTCTACTGCTTTTGTGGGTAACTAGGGTGCCAGTGGGGTGTGTTCGGAGTGTGTCACCTCACAGGGGCTCAAGCAGCCATCTGCCACCCTATTCTAGCCAGCCTGATCCTTATCCTCAGCCCAGCCTGCCCCAGCAGGCCTGCTGTCTCATCCCCTCAAAGGGGCTTCCTGCTGGGGAGGGGGTTGTGGTGTACAAAGGCAGGGAGGAGCTGGGGAGCTCTACAGCGAGGCCTTTTGACCTAGTCCCTGGCCTGGCGGGGCAGACAGCCCAGACAGACAGCATCGTGTCTGCTCCCCGCCGCCTCCTCCGCCTCTCTTTTATCAGTCATACAGACCCCAGGGGCTAACGGAGAGACAGGGGAGAGGGGGGGGGATAGATGGCAAGAGGGGAGGGTGGTTTGGCAATAAGGACAATGAAGAGACTGACACAGACCACCCTGACCCCCACCTCCCCTTACCCTTCCCTCCTCCATTCATCTGTGGGTACAGATCTCTCCATTCCCGACGGACAGGCTGCTGCCCTCTCCTCCTCTCCTCCTCTCCCCTGCATGACCCCCTCATTTGTTCTCCTCCTTTATCTTCCAACATTCGCAGCCGGCCGTGCTCCCACAATCTGCGTGGCCAAGCACGCCCCTACTGGCCACATACCAGTGAGTGTTCAAATACGCCATATGTAGTGTTGCCTTAGTGGCCCAGAGATCCCAGTATGGGAGCTCATGTTGGCGGCAGTGGTCATCTGTCTTATGGAATTTATAATTAAGCTCAATAACTTCAGACATAATCTATTTACGCAGGCAGGAGCGGAGTTACTTTTATAAATGCGGCTCATTTTCTACTTTGTTGGGGGAGATGGCAACTAGGCAGTGGTGGTGAGCTTTTGGATGGTACGGTTATAGTACTGGGTAGTGAAAGCCTCCAGGGGGGTCCAGCGGTGTGCGTGCAGCTCGATGACCTCCATGAGCAACGAGCGGGTGAGCTGCGATTCAGACGGACACAGCATCTTGTCCCTGACGGCTGCTAGGAGCTCCGTCATCATCTCAGGGAGCTGCTCCTCCAGGAGACGCCCTGCGCTCTGCAGCTGAAGGACACAAAGAAGTGGGTGGTGGAAATGAAGAATGGGGAGGTTGAATAAGGGTGTGTGTGTGTGTGTTCCTTACTGAAAGCAAGACTAGATGTCTGGCACCTTGCTATTGTGAGTACAGTCAAACAACAAAGATTCACACACCCTCTGGCCATGAAGCGGTGTGTGGGTGAGCATCTGGGAACTGTTTTCCTTTCACAGCTCACCTGCTTTTGCTCTTTGTTCACATAACCCAAAGGCTGTATTTTGTGCTACTAAAGGACAATTCCAATTTATTTCAAAGTGCTGCATTTCTCCTTGATGTTGCTATTGTGGCTCTACGGAGCAGGTAAGGTGACCATTCAAGCATCACAGTTTATATTTGATAAACCGGATAACTGACTTTACTCCGATTAAAATCTATTTTTTTGAAAAAAAAGGCATGTAGTTGCTGTTTCGTGCAACTTCTAACACAGAAAGTGCAAAATTAGACACAAAAGGCTGCAGTGAAAAGTCCATCGAGTTAAAAAAAAAAAAAAAACAGATTTCAAAGCATTTAATAACCTAACCTGGCTTGTGGACATATTTGGCTTCTTGTTTAACTGAAAGTAATTATGTGTGTCGGCATGCGTGTCTATCTTTGTAGGGGGACCAAGTGGACATTCGAAGACATTTTTGCAAAGTGAGGGCATTCCTCAGAGGGCTAGTTGAGAGGTTAAGACTTTTTTTTACATCTTGTGCGTGTGTGTGGTCCATACCTCCATTGAGCAACACAGGACGGCATCTTCCTTAACATCCGTGGACTGTAGCAGCTACAAAAGGACAAAAACAGACACTTTATGACCACGGTAGGACAGAAAAGAACAAGAATCCAAATACATTGACTTAAAGTCTGAGTGAGTGAAGGCCATGAGATGTACAGTATAAATAGCATGTGTATACTTTGATTTAAATCAAACAGAAAGATTAGGGAAGTGCAAGTGTTTGCATGTGTTAATTGTCTCATAAGAGGAGATCTAATCCCAAATGTAAATATTTTCTGGATTAACATTTAAAATCTGGGAAGACAACAGAGTAGCCTTTCAGTCTGACAAACAAGCCAATATAATACATCAAGCCTCGCTTTACACACACACATAAAAATGCACAGACACACTGTAAACACACAGAATAGCCAAAGACAAACAGTAGAGCCAGTAAACATGCTGGTTAACTTACTCCCCCCCTCTACAATGTGGCCCCATGCACAGATGGGCATACAAGTCTGCAATTGGAAATGGTGACAAATGAAAGACAACATCCCACATTCAACTATGAACATCCACCGTCAGACTGCAGCAGAATACTTTCTGTTTGGTTGTTTTTTTTCCTTTGGATGTGTGTGTGTGTGTGTGTGTGTGTGGGGGGGGGGGGGGGGGGTAATTCCAAGGTTTCTTTCTTCCCCACAATTTTTTTTCCAAGGGCTTCTTTGACTAAACTGAAAAAGGGAAGGGAGTCACAAGAA
>JBAMHX010000021.1:9229433-9253051 GCA_037177515.1 Pseudomugil tenellus
TATATATGCCTTAAGTAATAACAATTTAGTGCTGCAACTCTGCTCACTATGAATGGTATAGTGTAGATATAGTGCAACTACTAGTGTAGTAGCGCATATCCATCTAATGTGATTACATGTTTAGAAAACACCTTAAAAATACTAATTTAAAATAGCTTTACAAATATGTCGGTAGCATATCTGTCTGGATTTTAATGTGTTTTAATGGTTTTTTAAGTGTTTTATAAATTAAAATGTATTAGTAATATTATTATTAGCTCAGCTTACTTGCTTAAAACATTATATGTGTTAATATAAAGTGAAGGCTTTCTGCTTTGTGTTATTTCTGTAAAACAATCATCTCAACACAATCATTTTAACAATGTGACTTTGAACTTTAGGAATTCTACAAACTATTAAAACATTCATACATCATTAAAACCATTTGTAGTTGATGCATTAGTCTATCTTGTTCCCTCAGTGAGGAACATCCAGGGAACGGACAATGAGACAGTGGACTCTGTCCTGGGTGTTCACCTCAACAGTAAAATGGACTGAACCCAAAGCACGGACGCACTGCACAGGTAGGGTGAGAGGGCTCTACTTTCTGAGGAGATTGCTCTTTTAGGGTGAAAGGATGACTCTTAAGAACCTTCAACGACCTGTGATGGCATCATCCTGTACGGTGGAGCGGCAGAAGGGAGAGGTAGAATCAGGAAGACCATGTTCTGCCCTGGATTCAGCAGGTGACAAAAGGCTCCTGGCAAAAACTGACATCCACACTGAACTATAGGCGTCTTTCCACACGGACCAAGTCCACCCGGCATTACACCAGTCCACCCGGATTCAGAGCGTTTCCATTGCGATTTGTCGGACCATACTGGTACACTTTTCGGACATACTTTGTAGTTGGGCCAGGCCTGTCGGGCCGTGCGGGTAGCGTGAGGTCTGCAGGTTAATTGGTTTGCAGCGAATGATGTCACCACACAGAGATGTACACAGTAATGGTAACTGCCTCTTCAGGTGGTGTTGTCTTGCCAGACTTCCTGATTTGTGCCGTGAGTTTACTACTCATTATAAACCCTGAATGAAAGTAGATGAATGTGCAACAAAATAGATCATGTGCAATTATTATTTCTATGACATCATTTCAATTTTACACTCTTATGTTATTTATGAACATAATTATATATTTATATCAATGTTTTTTACTTATCTGTCAGACCATAAACAGCATATATTCATTTAACAGTGTATTTAACTTTATAGCTCTGTAGTAGTTTACTTAGCCTAACTCACAGAATTTAGTTGCTCCTCCCTGTGTCATTGCAACAATGCAACTAATAACTAATAATAGGGACTAATAAAAGTATTTCTTATTCTAAATCAAACCTGTTATTATTAAAAATGGAGACATGATAAATATGTGATAAAAATTGTGAAATTCCTACACTGTGTAAAATGTAAATGTAACATAATACAATGATCTGTGCATTTTTTTTTATAAGTTGAACACACTACGAGGAGAAAATATCTAACGATCAGACTGTTAAACCTTATAGCTTTTTTTTTTTTTTTTTGCAAATATTGATTCGTTTTAATTTTGATCCCTGTCTCACATTCCAAAAAAAAAAAAGCTTTGACGAGGTGCATCAAAAGGCTGGTAAAGTTGAGAAATGCTCAAGAACACTCCTGTCTGGAACATTCCACAGGTGAACAGGGCAATTGGAAACAAGTGAGCATCATGATGTATAAAAGAAGCCTCTCCAAAAGGCTCAGTTTTTCACAAGCAGGGAGGTTGTTCTTCACCACTTTGGGTACAACTGCATGAGCAAACAGTTAAACAGTTTAAGAATGTCTCTCAATGTAGTAGTGCAAGGAATTTAGGGATTTCATCATAACAGAACATAATACTGTTAAAGTTTTTCAGAGAATTGAGGAATCTCAGCATGCAAGCAACAGGGGTGAAAACCAACACTGAATACCTGAGGCCTGCAATCCCTCAGGCGCACCGCATTAAAAACGGACTTCAGTGTGTAAAGGATATCATTCACATAGGCACAGTAATACTTTGGAAAGCCATTATCAGTTAAACAGTTTGTTGCTACGTCTACAAGTGAGTTAAAGCTCTGCTGTGCAAAGTGAGAGCCATATATCAGCAACACCCAGAAACCCTCCCAAGCGCCTCTCGCATGGACTCACATAACATTTTTTGGACATCATGGACGTCTTGTCCATTTTGAACGGGTAAAGGACAATCTGAATTATAAGCGAAAAGTTCAAAAGCCAGCATAGTGTTTGTGCCCATGGCTCACAACTGTGAAGGCACAAAAAGGCTAAAAGGTACGTACAGTGTTTTGGAGCAACATGCTCCATCCAAGCAATGTTTCTTTTCGCGAATGTCCCTGCTTATCCCAGCAAGACAATGCCAAGCCATGCTACGCAGATGTTGCATGGCTTTGTAGTGGAAAAGGTGCTAAGTCTGGCCTGCTAGCAATCCAGACTGGTCTTTCACTGAAACTGGGTTGCGCATTACAACAACGACTAAATTGTCAAGCAACGGAAGTTGTTCATCAAGCTGGAATAGGAAATAATTCCACCTACAAAGCTTCAACAATTAGTGTCCTCGTTGCTTATTGAGTGTTGTAACACAGTGGTAAACATGTCCTTGCCCCAGTTTTCTTAGAATGTGCTGCATGAGTGAATATTTTCATAAAAAAAACTATGAAGGTTATCAGTGTGAACATCAAACATGTTGTGTTTGTTTCGTATTTAGTTGAATGCACTGATTTAAGGCAAAATCTTATTGGTTTCAACTATTTAAAGCACCGAGTAGCATGGCATGAAACGTGCTTTATAAATATATAAAATTTGAAATTTAAATAAAAGGTTAAAAAGGTTTGCAAATCGTATTGTTTAAAATGACATTTTAGACAACATGCAAACTTGATTGGAATACATGTATAAAAAATCTCTGCTATATCTGGGTTTAATCTACTAACAGGCAATGATAAAAAAAAAGGAAACACTTCTAGGTAAACCACTTGCTTGCTATAAAACTTGTTTAAATCCAAAATGAACTTGCAACTTTGCCATCACTAAACTTGTAAACTGTCGGCAAATAATGTTTTTTTTTAAATAAATAAAAATTATTTGACCGCAATATTTGATATTCTGCCCATCAGAAACATTTTTTTTTAATCAGTAAAATAATAAACTGCATACTCTGGGTGCACATGCTTCATTTTTTCCAAGCAGCCAAGCGATACGTGGCATGGATCCACAGATCACATACTTGCTCTCTGACCCCTGGCTGCTTCATTCATTACAACATGACATTGGACATGAAAGGAGTGTAAGTGTGTATGCAGGTTGACATTCCAGAGAGGCCACAAGAGGTGTAGCAGAATCTCAGGGCTAAAGGAGGAAGCCTTCGCTCACACACACACACACAAATGGGATGTTTTCCTCATCCCAGAGCTATTTGGACATCTATTCCGGCTTCTGGAAAGAGGAAGTGAGTGTTAGCATGAAGTGTGGAATGCAGACGTGGATTTTGGACTATCGAGTCCCACCATAGAGCAGCGTGAGGTGTTAAAGCAGGAAAGAACCATGCTACTGTTTTTGTTGGGGGTATTTTACATTATGATTGGACTAATATTTTTATACAGACACTCAGCGGTCACTGTGGAGTTCTGGGTTAATCATTTAAAATGCCCAATGGAAATAACATTTAACTGTAACAGCTAGTGTGGGTAGATGATGGTTAACACTCAGCTTTGAAGCTTCTGGGCATCTCAGACCGCACAGAAAATTCACTTTTGGAAAGGTTCATTTAGAGTATATAATGACTGCGTTGTTCGGCATCGTGGTGTTTCGTGGAAAATTGAAACTTTCAATCCCTTGAGGACGATTCAAGTGGTTAAAAAAATGACTGAGTGGATGGCCTCATTAGAGTAAGAAACAACAGGCCATCACGTTGCCACCTTCCCTGAATGGCAGAGCTCTGCAATCAAACTTGCCAAAACCTAAAACGCCTAACATTTCAGCAGGCAGTGAAAGGGTGATTGGATGCGGGTAGTGTGAGTCACAAACGGCTGAATAATGTCAGGGAAAACAGAAAATGGGACACATCTCAGTGTCTCTGACCTTACTGTATCCCAATGCCAACACATATCCGATCTCAGGCACACCAGACAAGCACAGTTGACCCCCATCTTACTTTTGGCTCCAACTGAATGAACGGAAACAGCAATCTTGGAGACCTATATCTCAGTACCTTAACTGGACTCATCTTGGCTGAGAGACCATGGAAGGCAAAACAAACAAAAAATACATGACTGCTCAAAGGCCAAAAGGGGAAGGAAAGAGGAAGACACTGCAGCTCAAACACTATGAAAGAGGGAAAACATTTTGGCTCAGAAAGCAGGGCAGGAAAAAGGGGACTGTAACATAGGTAACCTAAAGCGAATTCTGTCACATCCATAAATAAAAATTCACATACAAAAAAAAAAAAAGACAAAAAATGCCTAATAACTTATGCATAGATATGGTTTACACAGCCACTAAATTAACTATATATTCCCGAAACATCATACCTAGAAATAGTATGTGATGGTATAAGAAAGTGTTATGTACACCCTTTAGATGACTCGACATGTGAACAGGAAAAACATATCATCACGTGGCAAATATTTAGTGCACTAAATATTTTAGTCAGACCCTTAAAACTTAAAGTGACATTACTGAGTGGGTATTCTGCAATGTAGCTCTTGTAAATTTTCTACATTACTGTCCACAAAGACTGTCCAATACATAAGTTAAGGTGTATTAAGGAGCACATTTGCAGACTTATGGGGATGTTTGGATTTTTAGAGCAGAATTAGATTAAGAAATACTTAAGCATGGAGACAGATACAGATAGTCTCTGTGCCTCAGAAATCATATTCATGAATTTCTATATTATTTTTGACTGTCTTCAAATGTAAAATGTTTGATTTATCTTTAGGGGGAGGTGGAACATTTTAGTCGTTTCAGCTTCTCACCACTAGATGCCACAAAAGGTTCATTTATAAACATCCAGTTTTATTACATTAAATAAATTAATTAAACTAAATACTAATCCTGTGTTATATTTGTTTTTTTAAAGAAAAACATATACCACCTATTTGCTTTTATCCATTTACAAGAGTCTCGAACAGTGTTGTTATTTCACCACAGTTTTGACTCCTTTGGTACTACTTTGCTTTTAACAGTACAACTTGCTAAATTACCACCAGGAGTCACCCTTCAGCCACTAATGGCTTATGAATGCTGTTACCTAGACAGGCATGTTCTGCAAACCTCTTTCAGAGTGAAAAAAAACAGCCCAAATAGGTACAGCTAGTTTTTTTTAAGACAAAAATGAGTTACTCACAGAGCGCAGATGAGGTAGGAACATTTCTATTTCATTCATGTCGATGCCGTCGTCATCCACAGATGTGTTTTTGCTCAATCTGAAGGAGAGTGATAGGTGAGGAAAACCACTGAAAGCAGACTATAAGGACCAGTAAATCTAAACAACACAGTGATATAGAGATAAATCATACCCCTCTTTATCAATGTGTGGCATGTGTTTTGGCACTCCTCTAAAATGTTTCCTATGGAAATGGCTGAAGTCCAGCTTCTCTGGCTGCACGTCCCAACCTGCACCTCTACAACAGCGAGGCAAAAGAAATGTTAGAAAGCTCATGGAAAATACTGCAAGAGTTCCAGCTGATATTGATATCTGACAAATACATATTTTAAACTACACTTAATGTGAACATTGCTGAAGAAAAGTGTAGCATTAAAGCATTTCATTCATCTTGCTTTGTGTCTGCACAATGTTATCATTTTATTTACTCATAAACTTTCCATAATAACAAAACACAAGCAAGTTTCTCTGCAATCGATGAATGCAAATACAAATAACATGTAATGTAAATTAGTTGCTATGTTGAGATGGTTTAACGTGATAAAAAGATGGAGCTCTAATGTACAAGGAGGATTATTTATTTCAGATTTTGGATGTACACGCAGTAAGGTGGGACACAGCCTTGGTATATAGATAGACATTTTGGATGTGTGAGCTTAAATGGAGAACAGGGGAAAAATAGTAAGATGCTTTCAAAGGTTTTTGTAGAAGTGGTTAATGTCATAAATAAAAAATGTGCTATTGCCAATACTAAATTTTTTATTTGACTCATAAAATAAGAAAAATATGCGCAGCTTGTTTTGTAAACATCTACAAGGTGAGCTGTAGTTAAAATAAGTTATATCTTTAATAAACCATCTAATCTGAACATCAGAGAACAGTAGAATTTATACAGGTGCACACACCAAAATAACAGATATTTTCATTAAAATAGTGCAGTTTTCATCACTCAAACTGGCCCTAAGTAGCAAGAAGTTATGGTACTCTAAAATACACATGCTCCACTGTGTCACCGGAGATCCCTGTGGTATTAAAGGGGTTAAAAAGACTAACTTGGCATTTTTGTAATTGGATTTGACATTACTTTCATAAAAACTACTTACTTAATATTTGCTAATATTAATAGAACATTTAGTTAGCCATGACAAGAAAACTATAAGTAAAACCATCAATCCATCAAAATATCCATTCAGGAAAGTTTAACACAGAACAGCAACAAATAGCTTAACACTACTTGTGCATTAAACCAGTAGACATTGTAAGATCACCCAACACAACATGAGCAGGAAAAGACAACATTTTTGGCATATTGCTGATCCCAACATTATACATTTATATCCCTGATCGTGGAGTTTCGGGGATATGATGGTTTTATCATGACCGCCGTCACCGGATATCCTTCTTGTGAGTAACTTTTCACAATTGGATTTTGATATTTGGTATACCTGTTTATGTCCCCAACGGGGAGGACCTGGCTCAAATTTCATTATCTTGGGATTTATTGTTTTTTTTTCACCAGTTATTTTTGGCTATATCTCTGGATCTATTTGTTTCATTGACCTCAAATCAAGTGCAAATAAAGGTTATGAGCTCAGCATACCATGCTGGTTCAAAGTTTAAACACCAGGTGGAGATTTGTGACTGAACATGTCCATCTTTATATTATTGTGTTGTGTCTATTCAAGAACTGGGAAATAAGAGGATTGGGGGTGTTCAGGTATATAAACCTAGCGGTCGCTTCTGACAGCATAGGCCTTGTTATTAATGAACGTTTTCACACTGTTACTTCCACTTCTGATGCCTGGTGGTGAGTTCAAGAGGTTCCATTAAGCAACACTTCAGCTGCAGATTCAATTAAAACAACTGATTTCATGCATAGATTAAACATAATCATTTAGAGTTTTCTAATTGCATAATATAATCTATCAAAGCTTTAAGGGGTTGGAAAAGCTTGAAAATACTTCATGAACCAATTCTGGACCCTTGATATAAACATTCTTCAAATAGATTCTTCTGATTCATTTTAATGTGAATGTAAACAGAAAACGTGTCCATGTTCTTAGCTAAAATACGATGCAGGGGTTTTCATATTACCTTAAAATGTTACTTGTTACCAGACATATACACAAAAATACTAATATATTTTAATATGTACCAATCTGTGGAAATTAATTTTTTTTGAAAAATATTTTTAAAATAAGGTAAATAGGCAGGTTTTCCATTTTTCTGATGCAGTTTCAAAAAGGAAAGCAGAAATTACCAAAATTTTGCATGTGGGCAGGCCTGCTTACATCACTCATTCTGACAACTGCATCATCCATTGCATGCTCAGATGTGCTAACATGGCCGGATATTAGGTCAGTGAAGCAGCTTTACAGATGTTACTATGGCAACCAGTCCTCTCAAATGTAGCTAATATCTAGCCCATTTTTCCACTCCTCTCCTTTCTGCCCTTTTTTTGGTTTCACCGATAACTAAACTGGATCAGCTGACAAAGCCAGGTCGAGAGAAAAAGCTGACCAAAGCTGAGATTGTGTCCACATTGGTCATGTGACCTTCTAGAAACTATGTTTGGAATCCAGAGCCAGCAGAAAGCACAACACAACGAGTCACGTGAGACAGTAAGGTACATACCCAAGGGAGTCCATTGTGTTGGCAGCCCATATGTCTGTCCCCAGGATATCAAAGGAACCATCCCTGTTTCCGTTCTGGACAGAACAAATTTAAAAAAAAAAAAAAAAAAAAAAAAAAAGGAAGATGCACATTTATTTTCAACATTTCATCCATTGCAAACCCAAGTTACTCATCTTTTAGATATTCCACCAAGTTAACACTCAATCTGTAGACTTGTTAAAGACAAAATGTGAAACAAAGCAGATTGAAAGATTAATATTTTCATTTGACAATATGTTGGACTTTATATCTTCCAGAATGCAAATACCAAAATGTTACGTATGCAACACGGGTATTCTTAAAAACCTCCTGAAATAAACAAAACTTGACTGTTTTCTTTTGTTTTACATCAAATAAAAAAAACAGTTCTGTGATGGCAGTCAACATGAGAGAACAGATAAACTCAGACTGATCATTTTTATACCTTGGCAGGACCTTTCAGCTGGTTGTTCCGGCCCCTGCTGCCAGAGCGGGAACCAGATCCAGGCCTGGATCCAGAACTGGGCCTGGAACCTGTGCTGCCATTACTGCTGTGTTCCCACTCATCCTGTATGAAAAGAGAAAATGAAAGAAAAAAAAATAATAACTCAAAATGCTTTTCAAGTAATGAAGTATGAATGAAGCAGATCAACGGATTTTTGGATGAACTCAACTTTATTTATAAAGGTTTATAAAGTTTTATAAACTGGCCTTTGATCCAGTATGAGAATCAGGTTTTTGTTTCTATTTTTATTTTCTCATATTGTTTTAGTGTCTTTGTTTTTAAACGCTTTACTTTCAATGTTTTCTACTTTTTTTCATCGTTTCTTTTGTCATTTTGCTGCTATTATTTTAATTCAGTCTGCACTTTAATTTAGTCCCATTTCAATGTTCAGAATTTTGTGGCAAATGGCATTATGTTAAAGTGTGTTATAATTAAAGCTGAGTTGAGTTGAAGCTGTTTAAAACAAAGTGGAGTACAAAAATCAACCAAAGCGACAACAATTGAAACTGAGATAAATAATACAATAAAATAAATGTTTATTGCTTCGAAAAAAAAACTATACAAACAATTAACAATTCTAAAAAATACAAAATTCAATTAACAAGTTGAATTAAATTTAATAAAATGTAAAATCACTGTCAGTCATTTGCAAACCAGATGATGTAACTGAAAGCTGGCAGCAGCTGGTATTCTATGCATGTCCTCAGGCTGACTAATGATCTCACTGAGGCCTGTGAACAAACAACACTAGCCTCTTTAGTGATATGAAACCATTTTTTTTTAAGGCTTCAGCTCCAATCTTTTTATCCCCTGAACATTGGGATAAAAGTGTCTATTTAGAGGAGAAACGGAAGATACAAATAAACAGGGTTTAAAAATGGTAAAAAACTGATTCTGCTCACTGTTTGCTCAACATGCGTTTAACTCTGCAGCATCGTGGTTGTAGTAACTCATGTTCTAGAAAGGCTAGTTTTTAAGTTAAATGTCAAAACTAATTTAATATGAAAAAAACTGGTACTTTGGTTTGTGCTGCAAAATCAGAAATAATACAAGAACAATTTATGCTTTTATTAACTTATGTCTAATGTCCTTAATCACTGCAAACTGAAAACACAGCAAAGGAACAAACCCTGATATTTAGCTGCCTAATTGATGGATAATGTATTTAGTATTAATCATTTACTGGCTCAAACATCTCAGAGTCCCATGACAGCCATTAGGATCATCATACTCTTTAGTGCTGCAGCTGTGTGCAAGCTGATGAGTTGTGAACTGCCCAGGGTGACGTTATCACGATCTTCTTATCATGCGGTCTCCCATCAGCTGTACAAGTGCAAGACTAACTTGAACATCCAGAACAGAAAGTAGAAAAACCTGATAGTTAATGCGCTGTCATACTCCAGCGACCTGAATGTCTGAGAGACAGACAGTCAGGTGGGTAAAACTCTTCACTTTAATAAAACTATCTGATTATCACAGCCAGCTGTAACAGTTTTTAAATGCTTGCTTACAATTTATAGGGCACACTGATCATTCTGTGCAACAGTTAGAAATAATATATTGCTGTCAGTTCTGATAGCTTGTTTTTGTTTTACTTTTTCAGAAATGTTATTATGTAGACAAAAAACAAACAAAAAAAAATGTAAGTGAAAAAAGGGTTCGCACAAATTGAGTTAATGCCAGCCCAAGAGCTGGTCCTAAATGACTGAAAAATAAAAGACAGCTCTAATAATATCCAACTTTAAAACATGGTATCAGAACATGCCATTCTTAGGTTGATATATTATACCCACCACAATTTATCTACTAAATATTTGCATATTTAGGAGTGTTTTTTGCTTCTGGTTGTTGAGCTCAACAATACAAAGTTAGAGATGAGGTAATTGACTATATAATTGATATAATTCGTTTAAAAACTTGCAAATTGTGGTGATTTTGAGTTCAAACTAATTTAATTCCCAGCAGTTATATCTATAGCTAAAGAAAATATAGTTCTTGTTTGATTAGCTGATAGTTTCGGGATGGATTCTGCTCTAATGCTCTGTAACGGGAGGTTAGTGCCAATAGTATGTGTGGATTGTTAGCTAAATTATTGAGACAATAAACATGACAATAACAGTCCTCACATCCAGGTAAACATGCTTACTGGTTTAGAGGAGCCTCTTCCTTGTGATGATGTCCAGCTACCATCTCTCTTGTCGATGCAATCATCTGACCACTGGAGGAAAGAAAGAAGGATGATCTATCATTTAGGACGGTTGTATTTTTTAATATATATTTTGGCCTCAAAATATTCACGAGACCTCATTTTTAAGGATGCTAAGAACAGAATACATCTATGATACTTTATATTAAGGCTGTAAGAAAATATAGATATACCGATATATCGCAATATCTTTTTAGAGACAATATATTGATATGCTCATGAAAAGATAGTTATTTTGCATATTTTTTACTCATGACGCAGATTCTAATTTCTTTATTCATTTTGTACAAAACGTGTTGCGTTTTTTTTAATTAAAGATTTTTTAAAAAATTTCTGAAATAGACATCCCCCCTTGTTCTTATTCAGTAAGTTGGGCATTTTCTAGGCTGTGAGATTTTCTGACTATTGAATTCTGGTAGCGAAAAATGGCTATTTTTTACCTTGTTTAAAGCATCACCATATATTTTATTGCTACTAGGGCTGGATATTTATTCACATTTCAAAAATCGATTCAATTCTCATGCTTAACATTTAGAATCGATTTTCACGATCCAATCCGATCTGTTCTGATCAGATATGGATTTTGTTTGGTGTAATTTTTTTTGTTAAATCATATGTATATTTTAGTTATGAAACATATTAATACTACTTTTATATTGACATTTAACAAAAAAATAATGAAATGTCAGAAGTTAAAGATGATTGTTGGTTTGTAGAACATATGAAGAGATTCATGTCTTATTCTATGTTGTGTGTTGTCACACTAATGCGTGAATGAAAGTCAAATTTCACCAAGTAAATGTTTTAAATAAATCCATCCTTAGGAATTGATATGAGAAAAAAAAAAGACCAAAAAACTTTCACCTGTTCTTCAATATTTTTCTTATTTTACACATTTAGCTCAGGATGTCTGAGCGCTTTACTACAAAATAGAGGACAAACTAGCTCACAGTAAGTTTCTACAAACAGCAAAGATGCTTACAGCTGCAGTGATGGTAAATACATCTCCACCTTTGTCTCTGTTGATATATACATGCAAAAACAGACCAGAATACTGGTTGCTGTTCTCATGCAGGCTATAACTTTCTGTGTGTTTCTGTAAACACCACCAAGGTCAGTAAGCAAGTCTACTAACAGATACGTGAGCAGGAAATATAAGGAAATTTTCTCCAACCTGTGGAACCTTGCCACCATTGTCCAGGTCCAAGTCTCCATCTGCCTTGTCTCCCAGAATCCCCTGCACCTGATATTCCAGGACATAGCTGTCGATAAAGCGCTCCAACTCTTCTATCTCCTGTGAGCGTGTGCTTCCTGCCTCTGATGATGCAGATGCCACCGAAGAGTTCTCCATGGCAACTGTTGTCGTGATGGGTGAAGGGGGAGGAGGAGGAGGAGGGGGAAGGAAAGTGACCTGGGCAGAAAGCAGGAGAAAGATGAAATTAGAAGATTTGATAAGAAAAAAAGGTTTAGGTTAGGACCGGAGAAGACAGCATGTTTACAGAAGACGCCCCCCCCCCCCCCCTTATCATCAAGATAACAACATAAAAGAAAGTAAATTCTTTACACTTCACAACAAATAAAACGTGCAATTAGCAGTATTGCAGTCCGCTACAAGCAAAATTCCCTATTTAAATATGCAATTGGCTGATTGACTAAAACTCTTATCTTTGGCTGCAACAAAAGTTCCTTCTCTCCCATCGTTCCCCTTTAAGTCCACAACATTCCAAGGAGGCACATGTCCCACTGCTACCAGGCATCCATACATACATCACTTGCTGTTAAACAGTAAGACTGTCCTGGTTGCAGGTTTTCACTCAGAATCAAATCAGACCCATCTCGCTCATCTTGGCCAATTGCTCGGCCCAAATCATTTCTTGAGGTTAACCTTTACACACTTTTCCCTGCCTCCATTTTTCTATATTTCTAGCTTTACCTTGCCGTCTCTCTCTCTCTGTCTGCCTTCTCTGTCAGAGTGTTGGATGTGATCACCTGACCCCTGGCCAACAGGGAAACAGCTTCCCGCCTGCCTGTCTATTACAACTAAGCTCCTTTACATCATGGGCTTGATCAGCAGCCATGCAAAGAGGATTTATGGCTGGAGCACGGAGAATGGTATCTGCTGAGCCCTGGGGACTCGCTGGGGAGCCCTGTGCATTTCCAGCCAACAAATCAGCTCCACCAGCTCTAAAACCTTTGTTTTGATTCTGACCAAAGGTTGGTCTGTCTACATCCTCAACACCCTGTGCAGCCTTTTTTATTTGACACAAGCTGGATTGTATGAACTGTTGTCAAATCTAATCAAACAGCAGTTTGTAATAAGTAAAAACATTTTTTTATTTAAACTAAATAAATTGCTTCATACTTTATTAAAAGACAAGAAACACTGATAAACGTGTGTAAAACTGTTAGAAAGAGTTAAGAAGTCCGGGAGGAAAACAGTCCATCAGTGGATATTGGCTGAGGTTGATCCAAAGCGAGTCTGTAACCTGAACCAGTATTCCCATCAAGGTCATTTCAGAACCTCAGACTCTTTCTACTCATTTTATTGTTGCTTTTTCATATACAGATGAAGTAATGCATTTATCTCTTCACATTATACACCAGGTCAACACGTCCTACAGCAGTCTGATCTGGTGTCTATAATCTAGCCATGTTAATAGTACGGCGTCATCAATCCATATATGATTAGCAGCTACTATAGAAGGTTACAAAGGCCTGTAGGTGTTTTGAAGCACTCCTCAAGAAGACATCAAGAAACTTGTAATATGGAATCGGAAAGAGTAAGAAACCATCCGTTTCATTATGAAGGATGACCACAGTGCCAGCTATAAAGTCTGCAAAACACTAATTTTATGACCAGCAGCATATCTCAACATGATCTTAATTTTAAGTGATGTCATGCATTTCATGCTCTTCACATCAGTCTATCGTGATGAGTTTATGATATCCTTTACAATGACATGAGGAGCATCATGCCATGCCAGGTTACAGCCTGCTTGACTTGTTGATCAACTCTCAGTGAAAAAAAATGGCCAAGGAAAGAATTTCCATTCTATTGCACTATTAGCATCTCGTCTGGAAACTAATAGAAAAAGTATTTTAATATACTGCAATAACAAAAACACAACAAGAATGTGATTACATAGAGCAGCAAAACATCTCCAAGAAAACTTTACAAGTCCAGGCGCCTTGTTTTTACTTCTTTGATTAAAATTACCTGGAAGTGTAAGAATCTTCATCAACAGACTCACTTAATTAACCATAAAAATATCCTTTACAATCAGATAAGTAAGCGCTTTAGACTTGCTATTAGTGTGTCATTAATGGAGTTGCGAGACAGTAATTCCTGCATTGCTTTAATGAACGTGGTTGCATTTATCAATAGTCCTAAATTAAACATTAGCTTGATGGATGGATGTTGGTTGTGGCTGCATCCTGGTTAGTTGTCCTTCTGTTCTCCTTCAAACACATCATAGAGTTGCTGCCTGAGGGAAGCAGATGCCAATAGTTATTGATCCCTTTGTAGGTTCCAATAAATAACAATAGGCATCTTTTCATCTGGGTATGTCTACATTTTATTAACTGTGCCTTTACGTGCTCACTGTTCATGTTCTACATCTGTTCAAACAACGTAAAATAAACACTAGTCCTGCAACAATCACAGAACTGACCTCGTCTGTCAAACAGGATTCAAAGTCCGATCAATCCTGCAGTGTTTCACAGCAAATTGCTTCAAATCTGCAGCAATCTGGTAAATTCTTATGCAATCCCTCTGGGCCAGGGATGGACAACTCCAGTCCTCAAGGGCCGCAGTGCTACAAGTATTAGGATTTTTCCTGCTACAAAGCAACCGACACACATCAGACTTAATTAGTACACTTGTAGAGAGCTTGACATCATATTCTGAACATGTCTGCTAATTACCCGTTGATTTGATTCAGGTGTGCTTCAGCAGAGAAATTTCCTCGAGGACCGGAGTTGTCCATCCCTGCTCTAGGCTCTAATAAATGGTTTTAGGTTATCTGGTGCTACTTTTGCTTTGCTTTAACAGACTAAGTATATAAACATGTTCAATGTTCCTCTAGTGTAGAAGGAACATGTTTCTATTCTGAAACCAGCTTAACCCGACAACTATCACTGTATCATCAATGTAGGGTGCAGGAGAGAGGAGAACATTAAAGCAAGAATATAGTTTGACCAAAACATAGAGGTGGCTTGTATTATGTCTATAGGATATGGAGAAATAATTACAAAGGAAGACTACGGGCCGCATGCAGTCTTTATCTAGAGAGAAAAAAATAACTTTTTTTTGGTTACAAATGATAAACATAACTCAGTAATAATCTGTGAGACAAGCAATGAATGTTTTAAATGTGAGTTTAAAAGCCGTTCTAAGCATTTTTAGAAAAGAGAAACATGCTTGAGAGAGCTTTTCATGACAACTGTTAGCAAAATACACCCCAAGTCACAAGTCATTCTTATGTAGTTTAAATGCATTATAAATACACAAGGTTTTGCATTTATTCATACATTTTAAGCCGACTGAATCAAGAGAAAGTGTGAAGGATATTTTATTTCATGCGATCAAAAGTTAACAAAAAGCTGAACATTTAAAATACGAATGCTAAATATTATTATTATTGTCATTTTATTCATTATCAAAATAATTCAAGTTCTCTTTTCTGCGGATCGATTGTTGCTTCACTTAAAAGTTAAAATAAATTGAATATGTGCACTAAAAGACAAAGAGATCAGTCAGAAAGAAAAGCTCCCACATGCTGATGCATTACCAAACATACGGCCTATGGTTTGAGGATATCATGTCATTGTAGTGTAATATATGCAGTGCACCACAGTCTGCTCTGCAACTTCCTGACTCCTCCGTTGCCCTTTCCTGATTCCACACTTTCTCTCTCTCTCTCCTTCTGCTCTGCCAGCTGTTTCAACAAAAAGCTGCTTGCCATCCTGTCAGCCACGCTTTTAGCATCGCTGCTGCCGCAGGATTCACCCTGAGCAGACATCTAAAGTTTTTGCTACTCCACATGAAAATGTCTTAATGCATGTTCCATTAACTTGTTATGTCATATAATAAATAGAAAATCATTAAATGACTTCTCTACAGTACCTCTAATTTACTAATAGATAATCTGCACCAAATTCTTCCTTTAATAAGTTGGACAAACTATTCACTTTGTTTGTTTTTAATATATATATTTATTTAGTGATGTTCCAAACCAAACATGTATTTTGCATTTTTTTCCACATAATGACACAATAGATCATTTCTAAACTTAATAGCACACTTCAGCCCTGCTGTTGAGATCAGGATGGATCGGTTTGGTGCAGTTTGGTTGGGCAAATGCTGATCTGTTGTCTCTACAGTCAACTCTACGTGGTAGACGGGGTTAAAGCTGAATAGTAACAGTTGTGTCAGCTATGTAAAAGCATGATGTCACAGCAGTGCCACGGCTTCCTTAAATTGTAATAATGAAGAGTGGGACATAGAAAGAAGCAATAAGAATGGTGAACATCGAGCAGTTTTTGTTTCTTCTTCTTTGCTTGTGGCTTTAAACAACAAAGAAAATCTGGGGTTCATCCAAACACATGCTGACCAGCCATAGATTCCACTGTGCCAAGCTCCATCCTTTAAGGCAGATAAGAGCGGATACTGAGCCACTGTTCCTTATTTATACCTTTGAAAATGTAAGAAAAAAATTGTGTTGAATATAGAAGTGACATTGGACAGGAATGGGTTTAATTTTTAGGCACTGGTGGAATCAAAGATGATCTATAAGCCACACACCGCTTTGTCAGAACCAGGCGGCAATCTCTGGCTGCCGATGGTGACGCCAATACGGAAATGGAAATACTTGCAGTTCACCTCTCACCGCTAGATGACTGGCTGCAATAGCGAGCAATGTCCATAGACTCCCATGTTAAAATGTCTGATTTCACAGCTGAAATAAACATGTTTACAGAGTGGCTCGAAAAACTTTTCGGTTTAATAGGTCTAATTTTCCGTCATATAAACTCCGGGGGGTGAATTTTTTTCTATTTTCGATGTTATTTTCTAGTTTTGATGTTATTTTAATCGTAATTTTAAAGGTGTGTCCTTTTGATTGATGTAGGTTGGAGTGCTATTACTGGTTACAGTTGCGTACTTCCTGCTGGGGCCACCGTGATGGAGCCCTCTCAGCTCTACCTTTTCATCCATTTTGGGATTTTTTGACGATACACCAAGACTGCAACGGTAGGATCCGCCTATTGGCTTCAAATCTGCTCTTCAGATACCTATGGGTCATGTGACTCATGCACTGTCCAGTATTTATACAGTCAAGGGTCAGAACAGTTTTTTATAACCAGTCACCAACCATGAACATAATTGCCAAAGGTATTCTAGATGCAACACCAACTGTGTGCAGTGAGGTTCTGAGACATCTCTGATGCTACAGTGCAGACCGGAACAACGCCTCGGGCTCAGCTCCATTCAGACAGATGCTAAACTGGCCAGACATCCACAGCATGGCACCAGACAACACACTGTTTCTTTGTCTCTGGGACAAACAAATAGTAAACAATCATTGTAGTATACATACAATCAGATATTTATCAATGCAATATTTAAGATTTAGATAGCAAATTGAGAAATTACATCTGGTATGTAATTAATAAAGTCAGGTGGTTTAATAATTTTTGAATTGCTCACTTGTTTTTATCTGCCAAAAACACGTTGTCCACTTTTATTATGGATGCTAATTTGAAAATGAATAGAAAGACAGCTCTGAACAGTGTAATCCGTATGTGGTTTAATTAATTTGATATCAGCAAACAACCAGGGAGTAAGGAGCATAATCCTTACAACCCAAACAGAACAGAACATATGACCTGGTCATTACAGTCAGAGTCAGTCAATGTTCTCACCCCACGCAGGGAGAGCTGATAATTAACCTAATCTGGTCGTCTACTTACTGCCTAGCTTAACTTGCTCAAAACACTTTAAAAACGAGAAATGCACTCGGTGAGCGCAGACCTCCGCCAAGCTTATTATCAGAGCTTATTTTAGGGTGATACATCTGTCAGAGCTCAGTCACACATGATCTTTGTCAGAGTGAAAAACAGCAGACAGAACTGGCCTGTAGGAGGCGTCAGCTGCTATCACATGAGTGCTTATCTCACAATGTTGAAGAATCCGTAAAATCCTTCCTGGACCCAGACGGTGATCCGGATCACCTCCAAAATTTAATCACTTGTTAATCTTCCCGTTCTGGATATATCCTTAAAATTGCATGCGAATCAGTCCATTACATTTTGAGTTATGTTGTACATAGACAGACAAATAGACAGATAAACGCTGTCGATTACATAACCTCCTTGGCGGAGGTAATACTTTGAAGTACTAGTTGTTACGTCTGATCATGCAACACTTTACTGTAGTAGATCTAGAGCAGGTGTGCATGAAAAAAATCTATTAGATTTGAAGCGTTTTGAAATGATTACAAGTCAGAACATATTGAAAATCTTTCAACTTTGATTTTTGTATCATTAAAGAGGCAAAACTGTCCATCATAAAGTAAACCATTTTCGCTAAAGAATGCTGTTCTAGATTCTGTATTACACGAGCCAAACTGTCAACACTGAATCTGTTTTGTATGTTTTTTATTCTCTGGGTAAAAAGCTCCATTTTCATCATCAGATTCATATTTTAAGATTCAGGCAACCTCTCACTTCCATTTCATTGATAAAAAATATTTTTAGAAACAGTCCATGGTACGTTTTCATTTCAGTCTCACTCTCCTACCAGGCTGTGAAAAGAAAAAAAAAGCCAGCCAACACAAATGGTTTAAAATGATTTCTTTAGTAGTATTTCCCTGCTTGTTTCTGAACAACCGAAGAAGAAATTTGATGCTGTTTGTAACCTACTCCCAGGCAGTATATCTGCAAAAGGCCACTAAAGCAGAAGAAGAAACTTCCCAGAGGGCACAGAGTTAGCTGAGTGACCTGGATCCAGAGGGACAGACCAGTAACAGATCGACTAAAAAGGCCACACAGGAGGTCAGGGGGATGTATGAATATATTTATATTTATAACAATAGCCCCATTGTCTCCGTTTGTTCCTGAAATGACCCAATAGAAGAGGATTGGGAATGTACGGACTGGTGGAGCTGTTGAGATTGTAGCTCCACAATTACACTTTGTTCAGATCCATACACACAGTAATAGCAAACAATTGGGGTGCAGTAAGCTGCTCACTGGCCTCCAAACTTGGATGAGGCAGTAGAAAGACCTCAAACCTGAACAAACAAAGGTTAGCCTGCAGCATAGCTGTGACTCTTACTAGCCAGGCCTGAACACATGACATGATGATGTAAACTCTACAACTGTAACCACCACAAAAGTACTCTGTATTTCTGCTTCATGTAAAGACCTCAAGCTTCTACTAGAAGCCACCTCCTGGTCTCTCTCCCTTATAAAGCTGCTGGATCTCTGCAACGCCGTGTGACTCAGTGTGTTCCACTTTTCTGCAGATTACTCCTACTCTCTCCGTCATGACTTCGCTCCCCCCAGAACATTCCTCAGAACGCTGCACGCATATAACTAAGATGTGATTCACAACCTTGAATGCTACCTGTTGTTGCTTCTGATACACGGGGAGATGTGTACCTGCAGCGGCAGCAGCTATTTCATGCGCTTGGACTGCAGATCACAGGGGTGATGACGATGCACTGACACTAGCTGAAAGGTCTGAATCAGGCTCCGGTTCAGGTCAAATTAACAAACCAGCGAAAAGCTTATGCAGCTCACATGAATTGGCAAAGACTGCATGAAATATGGTATTTTAACTGAGGATATGCTGATCATTGCCAGACTGCTAGAATTTAAAGTTATGCAGCAGTTCCTGTCAGAAAATTAGGGATGTTATTACTCAGGTGCAGTAAAACACACTAACCTTTTCAGCAATAGTAGACTCAAAATCAAGCATAAGGAAAAAATCCATCAGCACCTGTATTGATCAGGTATTGAGGATATTAAGTGCATGAAACTGATTGACAGATAATGCATGTTCAGTTTAGTTACACAACTGTTGTGTTAACAAAATCAGCAAGAAAATGAAGAAAAAGAAACTAAAAAATCCACATGCTTTCTATATGTTTACAACTTGTCAACACTTTATAGTTGTGTATACAACTCTGAAATCTTGCTTTTAAAACAGAAAATGTACTTACTGCTCTGGCTTAAAAGGATCTGCCACTAGTAAAGTAGCATAAAGCTGCAGTTGAGGTGCCACAATATCAAGGAAAACTGTCAAGTTGTTTCACTCCATTTCCACATAGTCAGCTACCTTGGTGTGCTAAACGGAGCCAAGTGCCACAGTAATGTGAGTAAAAGACATCTTTCATTCAAAAGATTATGGTATTCGCTAACACTGTTCAGTTCTCCAATAAAAAGGTTGCCAAACATGACTCAAACAAATTTGTTGCTGCCTGTTTGACAAAGTCAGCGGGATCACTGTCTTGTGACTTGTAACCACATGCAAACTTTCTTTTATCTCCCTAAAGTCACTCTGATCCAATCATTCACCCATCAGTAATAATCCGAGGAATTTCATCAACATACTATGCTTGACAGTAGCCTAGAAGTCAAGAGTCTTGTCTTTCAAGAATATATCCCTCAGCTGGACAAGTTTATTACCAAATATTGTCTGATTAGTGACCGATATTCTGGTTCTTGGAAGCAGAATACATACAGCATCAACATAATGTCGTACTTATGTGTTATGCAAGCAAGCTACTATATGAGATAAGCTGCTTTAGCTGTTTCTGGTTTAAAAGGATTGATCAAATACTGTTAAAGATCACATATCTGTAAGAAATGGCACTGGTTTGCAAATGTCCAGCTACAGTAGCAGCTGTGATCCAGGTTCTGTGGTAGGGGCCAGCAGCAGAGACGGGCTGATCTGCAGCTAGCTCTGCTACCTTATCTGATAATTAGCATAAAAAACATTCTAATAATTCCTATAATACAAGTCCAACATGAAGTTTCTGAAACAAGAGTGGTAAATCATGTGGATGATCCATCCTTGCATCAGCTACAGGTTTCTTTATTTTGCAAGTATAACCACGCCCATGCTGCACGGCGTGCTAGTGCTGTATGTGCTTGTTAGCCAAGCAGTGTCTCCTTACAGTACAAAACTGATTAAAACCTTCTACACCACGGTGTCCCCCGTGCAGGTAACAAAAGCCACATCTGGATGAGCCTCCACACCCTGGTGTGTCTGCCCGCCTGTCACCGGTAACAATGGTGACGCAAGCTTCGCAGCTAACCAGCCTGCTAGCATTAGCGATTAACTACAACTGTCAACAACAAGCCACAAATAATGGATTAAAACAACTCCCTTTCACTAGTGAAACACCAAAACCTCTGCAAATATCAGCCAAAACATATATAATCTCATGTGGATACAGTTCACAGTAAATGCTGCGTATCTTATAAAACTGTAAACTGGTTTTAATACTGAAAGAACTTCCAATAAAAAGACGCCTTCAACCGGCTAAAAATTGGGATAAATCCTTACCCAAAGTGAGATTCTGACTCCTGGAGAACCCGGGATCACCCCCTGAGATCAAATCCTCCGCGTCATGTGTGTGTTGATAAAAAAAAAAAAAAACAAAAAGAAGGGAAAGAGGATTAGCTATCTAGTGGTAACTCCGACATCCCACACAGGAAAACCAGAATGCAGGAATGTGACGCGCAGTCCGGTCAGTTGGCCGCGTTGACACGTGCATTAAGAGTGAAGCACTATGGGAACTGGAGTTCTGATAAGCTACTCAAGCAAACAAACAAATAGATACAATTCCTATTGGCTGTATTAACCTCTGAATGAATAAATAAATAAATAAATAAATAAATAAATAAATAAATAAATAAATAAATAAATAAAGTGAAGCGAAAAGTGCTTTACATTAAACGCAAAAAAGAAAAACAATATCACTCAACGTATCCCTCAAATCGAGAATGCAAGTCACCCTTAAAGAGGTTAACACAGCCACATGTATATATGTAAAATGATGTCTCGAGTGCTGTTGTCCTTCATTAATTGTTTTTAGAAGGTAAGACACTGGTAAACTAAAAGATGTTTAGATAAGATAACATTTTAGGAGATTAAAAAACATCATGCACAAAAATAAAGGTCTAGTAAAATAATAAACTAAACAGAATAAAATCAAAGGAAAACAGGCAAGTTTTAAGCTGTCTCTTAAAATGATCAACATTCCCAGAAGCCCTCAGGTCTTCACACTAAACACTACATGTCCCCCACCACAGGGATAAACAAGACACCAGCCCCCCAACCACCTGAGAGCTGTGGGAGGTTCATAAGCTAAAAGCAAGTCCAATAAATACTTTCGGCTAAGAGCTTTAGAAACGAATAAGAGTATTTTAAACTAAACTCGGAAGCAACACAGAATATTTTTATCCTGGTGTACTCTTTCCGGTTTTTGTCACCAGATGAGCAGCTGAGTTTTGTAAAAGCTGCAGCGGATTTATAGTCTCTTTAGGAAGACCAGAAAGGAGAGCATTATGAATCAGTGTCTCTGCATTGGCCTGAGAGAGAAACTGTCGCACTCTGGAAATGTTTCGGAGACGTTGTTTTTAATGTGTTATATTAAATCAAGATTATGATCATAGGCAACTTCAAGGTTCTTCACATCTTCAGAAGGATTAAAAGAAAGTTATTTAAGTTTTAAAACCAGTTCCTCTCTGTGAGCTTTGGGACTGAAACTTCACTTTTGTCCTGGTTGAGCTGAAGGAAGTTTTCTGCCATGCATTTCCTAAGATCTAAAATACAATTAAGAAGGTTATCTATACAGAGTCATGTAAAACTGTATAACTGTATGATCAGCATAACTAGGGAAGTTCATGCTGTGTTTCCTGACGATGTCCCTAAGGAGCAGCATGCAGGAGATTAAACAGAGTTGGGCCTAAAATAGAGCCTTGGGGAACACAATGCAGAATCTTGTAATTCCGGCAAGATGACTCATCAATGCTTCTAAAAAATTCTGTCTGTCAGATAAGATCTGAACTAGTTTAAAACAGTACCACAAAGGCATCCCAGTTTTGCAGGCCCAGCATGCCATGATTCACAATGTTGAATGCAGTACTAAGGTCAAGCAGGACAAAAACTGATCATTTTTTTTCTGTCCAGATTAAGTCTGAAATCATTTACAACTTTAACCACTAATGTCTCTGTACTGTGTTTATCTCTGAACCCGGACTGGTTTTTCTCAAAGATATTGTTGGGTTTTATAAAACCATTAAGTTATTTTAAAAAAGTTTTTCCAAAACATTACTTAAAAATGATAACTGGATACAGGTGTCTGTATCTGTTAAGATCAGAGACCTCTAGATGTACTCTGTTCAGAGTGTGCCGAACGGCAACAGTTTTTCTCCCTGCTGGGAAGACACCAGTCTGAAGAGAGAAAGGCACAATATTTAGAATATTAGTTTGAAGACGGAATCTAAAAGACAAGTTGTAGTTTTAGCCGAGAAATTATTTTACCATCTCGTCATCTCAACCAGGACAAAACTGTCCAGCTGTTTACCCAACGCATATACAGGCACTGTACTGTTAAAATCAAGAGACAGAGTTATTATTTTATTATAGAGTTATTATTATAAGCAGATCTAATAGATTCAATCTTCTTTCATATAATGAGCTGCAAATTCCTCACATGTAGCATCGTTTGCTGTCCCACCTGGGTTTTTAGAAAGGTTCATTAAAGGTTGATGAGCTTGCCTTGCTTGTTTTACTGATATATATATAT
>JBAMHX010000021.1:9281021-9291455 GCA_037177515.1 Pseudomugil tenellus
CCCCCCCCCCCCCCCCCCCCCCCCCCCCCCCCCCCCCCCCCCCCCCCCCCCCCCTCCTATGACTCGCTGGAGGTGGTTAGTCCTCAAGTTGACATGCAAAGTTGTTCTTTTCAACCACTGGTAAAGTCATTATGATGAATTAACAGCAATGTTCAGTGCCATGTCCTCGGGCTTTGTTACCCACATTCAACATACTAATGGAAGAAGTTGCTTCTTCTAACATCTTGACATGCACATTATCTCCTTCAAATGACTTGGGTCTAAAAATATAACTCTTGATTTTTGATGGTCAGACTACCTTTTATAGATTACATACATTATTTTATAAATATTGCCCACATTCTTTTCATTTAATTAGTTAGATTTACAAATTCCATTTTCATCTATTTTTTCATTTCAAACACGAATATACAAATGGTTAAAGTGCAGCCTCAGTCAACAAAAAGTGAGAATTAGAATATGAAACAATGACAAACACACATTATTGTTGAAACATGCTAACTTAGGTAGAATGTCTTAATGCTTTGTTAGTTGGGGCGCGGCGGGGGAGGGAGGCATTTATTGTAGCTCAAGCCTTCTACAAAACAAGAAAATGAGGTCCAACTCACCTAACATTGTAAGACAATGAAAAAAGTCAATATGTTCCTCAGAAAACAATATTTTCTTCGTAGCAGAAACAGAGCAAAGCGTTTTCCTTAAGCAAGCTACCATGACCTTGTTTAAATAAAATATATCCTTTCCTTTCAGCAGTGCATGTTTTCCCTTCTCACTGGCAAGGTTTGACACCCATAACCCCTGCTTTTGTGGCCTGTAACTGCCTGCTTGTTTCTGACAAGAGCCTTTGAGTCCCTGATGAGATGAAAGACATCCAGGGCAGTCATTTGTGTCAACGTGTGGTTTCCTCTGTTGTGCCAGGACACTCTCAAGCTATGCCGGTCCCTGCAGTCATATGCCTCAGTAGCGGCGCGGCTATTTTGGCTGTTCTGAACTGCAAAACCCACAATCCTCTACTGACAAACATTGTCTCCTGTCTGCTGGCCATAACCATGATGTGGATATTGATAGACCAGGGGGGCTATTATACTTCACTGAATATACTTTTATGCAGTCTCACATTGACTGGCTCAATCTGGAAAATAGTAAACATGTCACAAGGGAGTGTTGTGTCCTCTCACCTGGTGTTGGTTACTCCGCAAGCTGGGGTTACCCCACAAACTGAACACAATGTGGCTGGATTGACAACCAACTAATGTTCAGTCATAATCACCATTAATGTTTAAAACAAAGCACATTTGTATGAAAAAAATTTCATTTAAATACATAAAATTCAGAACATGTATTGCAAAAACACACAGCAGTAAAAAAAATCATGAATTTAAATAACACTTACAAGGTTTATATTCAGCAGAAAAAAACACTTTTATTTTTTTACTTTTTTGGTGTAAATACAACATTTTTAACATGGACATGAGCTGCAACTTTGAGCCAGTGTTTAATTAGATAGCTATGTATTAACTTATCTCCAGTTAACCAGTTCAACTACACAAAATTTGTCTCCCTGTATTTTCTTTTGAACAATCATGGATGTTTATCCTATAAGTAGCAGTATATTTTTCACAGCTCACATGTCACACAATGACACACGAGACTAATTATCGATCAATCCAAAAACAAAATATTTGCAAACTCATTGATAGATTCAAATAGAACCAGTAGCACATGTTGAAGGTGTTGGTTCCAACCCCAAATAAATGCAGAGGTTTGTGTTGGGAAGGTGTCCAATGTAAAACCTTTGCCAAATCAATATGTAAATCAGTGGAGATTAGATACAGAAGCTGATTATTTGCTTTGGCAACCCCTAAAGGGAACATTTTAAAAGAAAAGAAGAAAAGGAAATGGGACTAAATCAGCTGAAATTAATGACATGATGATTTCCTTTGATGATCAACACTATAAAGACCAGCTGAATATACATTAATTCATAGAGGGGGTGGAGAGGAACAGTTGCAACACCTCTGGAGGTGTTGCAAAACTCTTTGGTTAGGTTTGAGGAACTTGTTGTGGGCAGCCCAAAGATGAACTTAAAAAAACTTTACAAGCATTCAATTTCTGCAACTTGAAGCAGGATCTGTAAACATTAGTAAATAAAACGATTGATGCTTTCGATACCACAAATGCCTGACCATATCCCGAATAGTGTCGGTTTCGCCGCTGCATCAGCCACACATCCTTCGTGTTAATGCGATAAATTGAACAATATTCAATTTAGAGTTTTCATGTTTTGCATATGCATAGATATCATAGAGAGGATGAACTGATTCCATTTTGAGCGATTTATCATTTTCAGGTTGGCCACAAGGTGCGCTCAAACCTGAAAACTGTTTGGCTATATCTCTGAAACTATTCATTTGACCTTAAAATTAAATGTCAAGACCTGAAGATGTGTCATATAATGACTTTATACCTGAATGTTTCTATATTTATACATGTATTTGAGGAGTGGGGAAATTGGGGGTGTTTGGTGATATATCGCTAACCGCAGCCTCCAATGGCGTCAATTCTAGTTAGATCATGTGCATTTCCCTCAAATGTATTCAGACTGCTTTGGCATATCTTGTAAAAAAAATGTAATTTATCTTTCACCTGATTATGAATAAATACGTACAAAGCAAGTTGATGAAGTGTCCAAATTAGTTATTATAACTTCAGTCTGCTTCTAGACATGCATCTTTAACGGCACTATATGTTCACCAGGTAGTTGCTAAATGTGCTACTTTTAAGCTGAGCAGGTAGTGTGTGGGTTTCAACATTTTTTGTTGTCTTGTAGATGTGGGATAAGCTAAATGTTTCTCATGTGCTCGATTAATCTTTATGACTCAATGGTAAAACAGCAGAGTTGTGACAATCTACTTGGTCTCATTCTCAAGAGCTGTCACATGTACATCATGGGAGCTAATCTGCTGAGACCCACGAATGGATGCTGTTTCTGTTCAAGAGCTCAACAGAGAAAACCACAACAGACTAATGGAAGGTATCGAGAACTGCTGATAACAGACACCTTAACCTTTAAAGCTGCCTCTCAGTGTCGAGAGGAATGAATCCTACACCACATCCTGTCAACGCCGTATCATCACAGCCTCAATGAGACGGCTGCAAACATCAGCAGACAAAAAGCAGCGTAACAAATGTGGGCCAGGAGAAAGACACCTGGAAATGTGGAAGAGAAAGTTTTCCCCTTTTTCCCTCTTCTTTCATTCATTCTTTAATTCATTCATACACTGAATATGAAGCACTTGACCAAGAATTGTCTTTTACAGTATATCTCGTCTCCGAGATTCTTTAGTGGAACAGTCACAAAGCCTGTCCCTCTGTGATGGCGTTATTGCCCATCCAAAGCTCTCCCACCTCCTCTCTCAGTAGGTCAGCTGGGCCCAGGGTGTGTGGGATGATGGTGTATGTTGAGGGAAAGGGAATCGGTGTGAAAACTGTGTAGGAGAGGCTAAGAAAAACATTACGGCCTGGCAACAGTGGTGTAGGGAGTAGAGGATGAGGAGGAGATTGGGGGGAGCAAGGGAAGACGTTTGGGGGTGGGAGGTACGGAACATGGGTACGGAGGGGTATGACAGAAGGGAAGGTAGGAGTTTATGTTTGCCTGTGTGTGTAAGGGGTGGGGGTGGCCGCTGAGGTAATATCTCTGGGAGTGTGGTTAGATCATATTCCTCTTCTCATGCTGTGGGTGGGGCATTGTGGTGGAGCTGGCTGGAAGAGAGAGAGACAGAAAGAGAGGGGACAGAGAGACAGTGAAAGAAAGAAAAAGGGAGAGGTAGGAAGGGTTGTGATGAGAGATGGGTGGAGGGGGTTGAGAGAAGGCAATGGCAACAGTTCTCACTGAAGTGGCAGCAGAGCTACACCCCCTAAGTGGCAGGACTGGTTCACATGAGCTCTTTTTTCTTTTCTGCTCTGGTCCCACAGCATGCTGTGTTTTCTTCCTTCAGCTTTTAACTAGTTACATGCTTTTGGTGCTTTGACACAAATGTGATACAGTTTGTATGGCAAAAGAATATAAAAAAATCAAACAATACCACACCAAAAATTAAAGCCTCACAAGCTGGAAGAATATCACTCTTCAAACTTAATATAAGTAACCATAACATGTTGATTCTGGTGATTTTTAGCAAGGCATTGTGTCAGAAAATAAAATAAATATTACTTGTTTTGGTTAAAACGGTTCAAAATGTTTTTCAGACGGAAATTTTTTGACAACTTTTAGAGGATTTGGAAAATTATTGAAGCTGACTTTTAGCATTTCCATATAGAAAAAATAACCTAAATTGACTTGTGATCTAATCATTATTAAATTCATTTTAGTGGTTTAATCTGAGCAATTTTGATAATAAACCTGGCATCTGCTGGGTTTCACTATTCTAGTGTGTTAAGACTAAAATATAAAAGGCTTCCCTTTTGATACGTCTGCAAACCAGCCGCAGGAGTATTTTTGGAGCATGCCACACCTGCCTCATACCTGCCAAAGAATTCCTTCATTAAAAAAATGGTAAACGTGTGCGTAAAAGCCTTTGCATTGCGCACACACATGACATGTTTGGTCCAAAAATACCATTAATGAATGCGTTCATGGTCATAGACTACGTTACTGTGCAGCACTGTTTTAAAGCCATGCATGGATGGAGGCTATTGTGTCCTAATTGATCACCTGCTTACTTTGTTCCTTCATCAGTATCTAGTAAAATAAATATAAAAATAATATAAATAAAAGTTACAAAGACATGCAGATTTTGTTTTAGTACAGTAGCAACGATGTGTATTAGCCGCGAGACAGAAGAGTACTAACACTTCAGTGTGTTAGAAGTCATTTTACCAAGAGTCTTGATGAAAAGGATCTACTCATGAGAAGACAGCTGATTGTATGCTTTATGTGTGAGAGCCAGTGATTATCTTAACTATCTTTTCATTTGAATACCTCATTTCGCATGTATGGTGCAAGTGCATATACAGTCAGGGTGATTTTATGGTCCTTTATTTTGATAAAAACTAAAAAAGTCAGGATTGCTACATCCATGAGTTGTAAAATAAAGCAAATGCAACAACAATGAAGTCAAATCTGGAACAGACCACAAGAAATGACCCCATAACAGTTTGACACTATCAGTTTTTTTTTCATTTAATTGTTGGTTTCCGTGCAATTATACATGCTGTTTTCTGCATGTACTGACTTGTTTTTCTACACTTGTAAAAACACTGGAATGGATCACGGTACAAATATGATAAAACCTGAAACAGTAGCTATGCTTATCTGTGCATTTAAAAGCTGCTTAAGAGAAACTCAAGCAACAAAGATGAGCTGCATCAACTGGTATTCATGCCCCAGCCTGAGGGAAGAAGAAAACTTTTACCTGTTAGTATTAACTCTCCCGGTGGTCTCTGTCTTGAATGCTGGATGTGAGAACCTGACCCCTGCCTGTGGGGTTCCAGCAGCTCTACAGCTTCCACAACACAATAACAGTGCAAACTTGGAAAGATAGGAATAAATATTATTCTTTTACTGTTGCATAGGTCAAACCAGCGTTGTGAGCAAAACTGTAAGGTGCTCTGAATAATCGTCTTAAGCATATAAACTCAGTTAATCTATACATTATAGAGTTTTTTTATGTTTTTTTTTTTGCATGACTCATCGTAATGACAAAATGACAATGATTGGTACAGTAAGCATCTGAAGGGAGTAGTGGATGACTAAACAAGGGGGTGATTTTGGAAACAACACAGCAAAAACTAAAAAAGCTAATACAGTCATCATAACAATGTGTGTCCATGTGAGAGCCTCCTTGCAGATTCCTTCTGGCAGTACTGCTGTGATCCCACCGGCTGGTTGGGGTTGCATGCTGCATGCAGTACACACTTTCAGTTGAGGATTGCACTGCAACTGAGAACGCTTTACTATTTTATTTGTGTTGCCATTTTCTACCCCCTTTTCTACAGTACAAATGTGGCTGCTGGGAGCTGAATCAGTGCAAATTCGTCTATTATGAGTTCTGTTAAGACAGTTGAGCTCTTAAGCCACTGCTGTTAACCAAGCTTTCCATTTTTTTTATCTTCACCCATCTCTTTCAAGCCATAATGGATTCCTCCCCATTTTTGTTCCTCCCCAGTAAGCTATGTTAAACTGGTTTTATGATAGTGATAGTGGAGCGTTTATGTCATGTATGGACAGTTTCTTGTTCTCAATGATGAAATGATGAAAAGAGGTGTGTTAGCCCCTAAACTAATGTGTAACCGTCTGAAGAAATTCCACCTTGTCACGAACAATCACACCTTTGGGTGTGCCTCATTATTATATTTTTAATAGACACCCAAATCAAAGGCCTCGGATAATAACTCTATAAGCACCAAA
This sequence comes from Pseudomugil tenellus, assembly GCA_037177515.1. NCBI lineage: Eukaryota > Metazoa > Chordata > Actinopteri > Atheriniformes > Pseudomugilidae > Pseudomugil > Pseudomugil tenellus. Next base: position 9,287,428 of record JBAMHX010000021.1, read on the forward strand.
ATCACAAAATAGCGACAAGCACAAGCCCACGTCTCCATAAAGAACTCAAATCTGAGATCAATTTCCACCACTAGATGTGAGTCGGACATAGTTGTTGGCAACCAATTAGCTTATTAACAAATAACTAAGACGTCTTGTGCTTCTGCAGTTGCTTTTCATTTGTGCCAGTTACTTTTACTTCAGGATGTTTAGCTACAATTAAAGTTTAGGAATAAGCAAATATTTCCATATAGTGGTGAAATGTCTGTTTTAAACATCTGATATGTGGTCTGTTTAATCCTGGTTCCAAGTTCTTCTCCTTGATTTCATGTTTTATTTGTTTCTAGTCTTTCAGTCCTTCCATTGTTGTGTTCAGTCTACTCTCTTGTCTATTCTGTGTGCTCTGTTTTCTGTTCCCAGCATCTGGTGGTTGTCAATTTCCATAACTGGGTGGCAGAGTTTTCACTCCATTTGAAACAGCCGATCAGTCGAGCCATCAGCAGGAGGATCAGCCAGATGACCGGTTCAAACTTATACATTGCTCCAAGTTGATAAATATTGTTAATGTGTGGCCATTATTTAAGTTCCTCAAACAACTTCTACTGATTTTATGATTCCTAAAGTTATGTTCATCATCCAAATAATTGTCTTTATTTGTTAAGAGACCACCAGCAGATACTCCTGTACTTCGCAGCCTACATACTGAATGAAATGTGTACAAAACTCTGGCTTTACATTATGAACTTTTTATTATTTTTCTGATAGATTTCACTCTGAAACATGCATCTATTCTGTTTGGCAAAGCCTCTCCACTGGTAAACAGACTTGTTCTTATATAGTGCTTTTCAAGTCATGTTGACTGGTCAAAGTGCTTTACACAACATAGTACACATTCACCCCCACACACACACACACACACACGCACACACACCCCAATAGGCACATCGGGGGGCAGCTTAGGGTTCAATGTCTAGCCCAAGGACACTTCAACATGTAGTCAGACGAAGCCTGGAATCGCTCTCACAACTTTCCGGTTGAAAGACGACTGCTCTTCCACCTGAGCTACAGCCACTCTGGTCATAGTCATCTAGTCATCATGTCTTCCTGGGTCATCACCTGCAGTGGACCTAGTAGGTTTTAGATCAGGGTTTCTTAACCCTGATCCTCAAATACCCCTGCTATGCATGTCTTATTGGCAACCCTGCTTTAACAAACCTGAATGAAATAAACTTTCTCATCAAAGAGTTTGATGAGAAAGTTCATTGATTTGAATCAGGTGTGTTAAAACAGGGTTGCCTCTAAGACATGCTTAGCAGGGGTATTTGAGGATCAAGGTGGAAAAACACTGTTTTAGATGAAAATGAGCATCTGAACACATTCCTGCATTTGTGATATCTGCATATCTTGCGTTTGCTTGTATTTAGATTTTACCCAACCTTTCATACTTATTTTATATGGGAGAGTTCATCATGTTGCGTATTTTCATGTTTTTATTTAGTGTTTTGTGCAAGTTTTATTTGTTGCAAGTCGCACAGAGACTTAAAGACTTTTGATCCCACATCTGAAATGGTTTTGTGCTGTTGAGTAATTACATCAATTTTTCCTATTTGTGCATATTTGGGTAAAGACAATGTCCCTTCATGAAATGTAAAATTTTTACTTTGTCTCAGTGTTGCTTTAAACACCTCACTCTGACGGAGGGAGGCGAGTGAGTGTTCAGAAAACAACCTGCCTTACTCACAAACACGTGTCTGAGGACAGGAAGGCTACTGCCTAAACCAGAGGTGCACACATTCAATGTCTCTCTGTTCCAACACACCAGATTCAAATAAATGAATCACTGTGCAGATCCTGATAAGCTGTTGGCTCCACTTACTTTGAATCAGGTGTGCAGGACCAGGGATGCATGGAAAACCTGCAAAGACACCTTGCAAATGTGAATATCCCACACACACTCAATAAAAAGTATAATTCAGCAGTTTAATTATACTTTTGTAGTTTAACTTATCAAATGGACATGGATACAAACATTTTCTCCTTATTTTTAAGTCCGCTTTATTTCTATCCCTGATGAATCAGAGCGGTGTGACTGCAAGTCTATCAACATTAAAATATCTTCCAAGCCTAAATAAACACCCTCTTCCCTTTTTGAAACACTTGATCGATCAATCCACTGATTTAGCATTGAAATGACTCATACTGGAGAGTTTAAAAAAAGAGAGAAATTCAATGCAGCAGAACCAGAAATATAAACTTTTTAAAACTCCAGTTTTCTTCTCTCTTGTCAAACATTTGAGCCCTGAGAGTTCAGTTTAACATGTGTGATACTCAGTAGTCGTGAAATTCTGTTATCTCAAGCGGAGTAAAGGTGGATATTTCTAATATCTGAGGTTCAACGCCTTGAATTTTATTCTGTTTTTTACATTTTAGGATAGGCTGAATTAAGAAAGATAAATGAGCTCCATCCAAAGCTTTTCCTTTCAGTTTGCACCCTGGCAAAGCTAAGAATTTTAATATCAAAGTGGTTTTGCACACTTTGGTGTTTAAATTTACACAAAATTAAATGACTGCAAACTGATATAGTTTATCAGTACTAAGGTTACTAAAAACAAACAAAGAAAAAACAAATTTGCCATGCAATAGGCTAAAAAATGGCTGATCTTCTGCATCATCCTGAAACATGCAAAATCACAACTCGTAGTAGTTGTACTTAGTGATTGAGCACTTTGCTGCTTCACAAATTGTCTGTGTCACAGCAAAAGCTGAAATGGTCACAAAACATTATTGATGAACATAAAACTTATGTATTTTTCAGTAAGTGCGTGTAGCTCATCAGCCCAATGTGGTTTATGTGTTTAGTGGAAGGGCAGGACTCAGAAACCAGTAATTCTGGATGTTCTGATGTGATACATGCTTTACTGGGTTTTATTCAATACAAGCACAAACTGGATCATGTTATTTTAATAACTAACCCTGATGGACTAAATGACTAAACAGAATCATGGAAATATATAATTCAGCTTTATCTGCCAAGGAAACATCACCACAACATGTTTTCCATTCAAACCATTGCTGCATTTCCAGTAGTAGTTCATTCTTGTTTTCAGTTTTATTCCAAGACATTTGTAACACACAGAGTTAGCTATGTGATGTCTTCCTCAGGAGACTCCGTCTTTCACTTCAAAGTGCGATCTATGACAAGCACCTTGCCATTGTGTGTAATTTCCTCTGGTCCTGATTACTGAGTAAGTACAGTAACTATAAAAGCAGCAGCCTTGTTGATGCGCATCAGAAAATATCTTGCCTGTCAACTGCTTACTTTTGACATCTTACCCGTTACTATGGCAATCCCTTGGAGAATAATTAGTTTCTAATCATGTCTTTATACGTTAGCTCTAAGAATGTAGTAATGAAGATATTTACAGAGTTTAAAGAAGGGGTTCAGTTTACCAATTTAAAACAAGTCAAAAAGGAGAGATAAATAAAAGGTAACAGACCTCAAGACAGGTTTAAAGCAACAGATTTCTGACTTAGTTTGAAATACACAGCCCCAGTAGGACCTTAAGAAAAGATTTTACACTGACAGTAACTTCACATTTTTATCCACTGGAAGAAGAGGAGGAGGAGGTGGAGGATAAAAAGAATGTAGATGTTTGTATCTTAAGCATCAGGCCATTTATATATGTATCTTTGAACTTTTGGCAGCAAATACCTGCAGAGAGTGTTGTTGCAAAGACACCTACACACCTCTAACCCATGGTCGCTTCATGGACCAATTTCTACTTTTCACTGGAAGAAAAAATAACGGGGGCTAAATATTTGGCATGTGAGTTGAAGGAAAACAACGGACAGATGTCAGCGTTAGTAACAAATGCAACACGAAACTCACACTATTAGCAAATCTGTACGTTACAATATAATCCTTAAATATTTAAAGCATGGGGTGGATATGAGAGGAGCACATCACTTTGTACACACATAGATAGATAGATAGATAGATAGATAGATAGATAGATAGATAGATAGATAGATAGATAGATAGATAGATA
>JBAMHX010000021.1:9299819-9317008 GCA_037177515.1 Pseudomugil tenellus
TTATATATAGTTGGATTTTAACTATTTTTGTCATCGGTTTTACCATCATAAATATCTGTGAGAAAGCAGTGAAGCATTTTACATTCAAATTGTGGGTGTTTCCTGAATGTTACCTAGATAATACAAAATAGGCCTCTGTAACCACTAGCAACCCACCTAGCTTTAGCCTAAAAACAAGTACAAAGAAACATGATTCTCAGCTTGGCAGTCAGGCAAAATGATCACTCTGTAAATAAAAAAAAGAAGAAAGCTCTGCTGCGAAGGCATTGCAGGATCCGTACAGAGTTGAGTGTCATTCTCCATCAGGGAGTTTGATGAAGGCAAGAAGAAAAGGAGAAAAAAAGCATGATTTCATAATGTCAAAAAGAAAGATCTGGGTTGAATAAGTGGGTCCACCCACCTGTGTGTGAGAGGCAGTAAGAGAGAAAGCAGGGCTGGATAACAGTTTTAAGAGACATGAGTGTGTGGGTTAGGCTAGCTGGCCTGCTTATGCTATCTAATCACTGAGAGAGAAAGGAGCGCACCGTGCCTTGATCCACCCACCCACCCCAGACAAACAGCAGTTAGCCTGTTAAGTACTATATGTGCTCGCCTGCAGCTCTAGGTTGTACATGTGGGAAGGGAGATAAAATGTGACATAGTATGCAGGTAACAGACATACAGCACAATTATGTCTCATTCTCTGCTGAGGAGAAAGACAGATGTGTCAATCTGGAAGCCAACATGGGTCATGATTGCATATGAGGGAGTGTGCGAGTGTCAGCCATGTATGTTGCGTCAGTAGAGCTGTTCACTTCGAGATTAATTCAGGAAGTTGCTGCTAAAAGTCAAACTAATAGGAGTTCATTGGCTACTTTGGAAACAAATTAGCCAAATTTTGTTTTAACCTCAGGCTAACGCTTGGAAAAAAGTCATTTTTTAAAATAAAGAAATATCTATAAACATAAAAACTATCTTGGGCAATAAAGTTTGTTTCAGTTTAGAATACGTACAGCCTCATTAATAATGCGAGCGCTGGATCAAAAACAGATTAGTTACCTGTGTGATACCTGAGTGGGTGGGATGAATTTGGCTCCTAAAATAGCGGACCTACACATCACAGTTGTGTATTTTTGAGCGTGCATGTGGCAAAACTCAGTCCGCCACCTCGTGCGTGCATGTGTGTGTGTCATGATAGGCATCTGTCTCCCCTGCCCTGCAGCCTGACTGGTTTTAATTAGGAGGTGCCAGAGTGCCCGAGGGCTCTCCTGCTGACACACACACGTACACAAGCATACACACACATGCACACACTACCTGAGGGCAGACAGAGGCTGTCCCACCAAGGCTGGCCTCCTTCTCGTTATCACCATAAGGAGTTGTCCTCATTCACCTAACGACCCTCACAACACATAGCCTCACAAATACTGACACCAAGCCAATCAAATGAACACAACATTCCAAATGTACTGTGGACTTCTTACCATTGGTTGTTGGGAGTTTTGGACTCCTCCAACACTTTGTTTTGAGTTTCAAGAGAAGGATACATGGATTAGAATATATTTTAATAATTTAGCAAAAGAAAACAAAAAACAAAAGAAAGTGTCTTCAAACTTTTGCCTTTAAGACCGCATTACAGCCACCTGTATGACTTGATAACTGTGTCTGTTTCGGTACTCACAGTTCTCGACATGCAGCTTGTGTACTTTACCTCCCTTCTGGCAAAGCTTCCAATACTGATTAGGGAGTTTGGAAAGAAGACAGAACAGGAGAAAGTTAAAGCACAAACAGACAGGTCAGCAGAAAGGAAACGCCCTGGCCTCACTCATCCGAATGGCATGCTCCTAGGTGAGTTCTAATGATCTCCATGTAATGACAAGTGGGTGTGTGTCTGTGACTGAGCGAGGCAGGGAGTACAGTAGGTTAGTACACCTCCCATTGTGTTTAGGCAACATTTTATCTGAGAATGGGTTTCTGTCCTTGGACTTTTGGAGGCAAGTGGTGCTGATGTGATGCCCTATCGCTTGACTGTGGAGGGGTGGTGCCTCCCTTTCCTGCTTCTCTCTCAAACCAGGCCACATCTGCTGAGAAACACCAGGATAAAGGGCACAAGCTGGGCTGATTTTCTTAAAAATGTCTGCTGAGAACTTCCTTGAACTATTTTTTTTTCACAGTCCAGCAGTTTAAACTAAATGCATTATTGCTTTGTTCCCTCAACCATAGTACATGAGGTATTTTATAGTCTATGCCTCTGATCCCAGTAGTGGCTTGATTTGTATAGCAGACAGGTCATGATTGCTTGACAATCCATCATCCAGATTTCCAGACATGTCTTAATGGCTGTGGAAATTGGACTAATCAGTGTTCTATACTGTCAAGAACGGCAGGGGTTTAGTCAACAATGGCTGCTTCCCAAAAGGTTAGAGAAAAATACATCTATATTTGAACTTTTCCCCTGATAGACTGTAATATATAGATGGTTTATCCAATCATCTTCAAAATATGTAGACTTATACTACTTATACCAGAGTTTCCAATTCCAAGAAGAATCCCCAGATAGTTTTGTTCCACAAGACATCTCGTTAGGTAAAATTGAAAACATATTAAAAATGTATCTAACTGTACGAAGTTCAACTCTCTTGTTTTTTATGTCCAAAAACACCTGCCGAATAGAAAACCCAACCAGTAAATAACATCTACAGGTGTAAATGATGGAGCGTCTGTTGAAGCTAGCTGTGCCAGATGTTAGTCAATCAAAAAATAAGCAGGTAACTCTGCAGACAGGTCAACAGTTAATGGAAAAGGTCAAGCTGACAGTGAATTTTATGGCACATCATTACGACAGAATAAAATTTAACTGACAAATGTCTAAAAAAATGTTTTCTTGTCAGTAAAAAGTGAAAACTTTGCTCAATAGTAATAGGAATTGCTGCATACTGAGAAGCATCTGTTATGCTCACATATTGCCGCTTATCATATATTCCTTCTAAACCACTTAAGTATTTAGCATCAAAATGAAATCTTTCACCGTAATCAGGTAATAGAAATATCCTTGGGCTAAGTCATCATGCTGATATAAACAACTAATTAAAAAAATGGTGCAGAAAGTATGCAGTCTCACTTGAACTGCATGTTTAAGAATTAAAGTCTAAACTCCCACAAATTCCAGTGTGATCAAAAGTGCTCCAGAACAAACCAAATCCAAGGCGGCTCCACCTCCCACCCAACAGGACCTAAAGGAATCACAGTGCCAAAAGCCGCAGGACACACCCAGAGATGCCAGGTTCATTACTCTCTGGGTTCAGACAGTTGTGGTAGTGCCTCTACATGATATCAAGCAGGTAATTTAACAATCTGGTTTATTGAACACAAGCAGTCACTAATCTTGCTTAACTTGCTTTTTTATGTATAAATAAATCAATTATAATATGTCAAAGAACTTAAAGTAACATCTAAGCAGTCTGGGAATAGCTTTCTGGAGTAAATGGAAGTTTTCTATAGCTAAAAAAAAATCACTTTTTATTGTTGCTGTGCTTTACTTGTTTATTGAACAGTACAGTGAGCCATGCTGCGACTAACCTCAAAGTCTTCATAACTTTTTGTAATGCTGCTTCACACCCTGTCCCTCCTCCAAAGTGCCAATCTGGTTCTGTGGTACGTGCATCTTGCTGGGAGCAGCAGGTGGCAGTAAACAGGTATGCTGAGAGGCCAGTCAGGCAGACAGAAAGACACAACAGATGACTCTTACTCACCCCCTTGAATCCTTGTGTCTTGTGACTGTGAGCACACAGACTGAGCAGAAAGACTCGGTGCTCCTTAATGTCGACATACTCAACACTCTACAAGGCCAGAGGACAGGCGTTCAGCATTCACATTAACCATTATGGCACAGAAATACAAACCACTGAGACCCAGATACTTTTTATCTGGGAGTATTTTAAGCATGATCGCAATAGAAATCTGTCAATTACACCACAGACGAAGCAGCACTGCAAATCAGTGTATTTGTGAATGTCAGCACTATTATATGACAGGTTTCTATGAGTCGTGGCCAGAACAAAGCCGTCCTCACAGGTACCACTTAGGGTGTTTCTATGGTGGCAGCAGCGTGTTTAGAACAGATAGCTCATCTTATAGGATAGCAAACGTTGTTTTTCTGACTGTCTGGCTGGCCTGCTAGCAGTTAGTGGTTTACCCCATTTATATATACTAAATGCCAATGTGAGCTGGCCTCAACTCTCACCCTGTACAAAACAGTGTAAACCACCGTGGGCCAGGGCTGCGGTTTGCTTTAGTCCATGTTTTCCTCAGGGGGAAGTGGGCATAACAGTCTCATGTACACTCTGATTTCTACTTATAGGTGGAGGTTTATTCAACTGAATTACACTATTTTCACAGTCTGATTGTGGGTTGTCATACGTGGCGACGTAAAGCGACAGTTCAATAACCACAAAGAAAACAAAAGCACACTACATATTTTACCTTTATGAGTGTTTGAAAGCTTTGTCTTAATGGGTGAAATTAAGTGAATAAAAATAAAACATTACAAAGGGAAGGGTTGGATGATGTCATACAGGAAAACCCAATAGCAGTTTCAGATTGTGTGAATGTGCTACATCATAATTTTTGGCTTGCTGAGCAACACAAGAAATGTCTTTTTTCTTAACTATACTATCTGACTTGCTTGCCATGTTTGTCATCTTTTGGGTTTTGCCACCTTAAAAATGTTTCTTAATGCGGAATTTATCCAACAACTCATTTAAATTTCTTACTTATTTCTTTCTGATTTAAGTTTCTTACTTTCAGCTGATGGCTTACTTCTTTACTTTTCAAAATTAGCTTCCACCTCCTTCTCTCTACTTATCAGGGTGGGGGTGTGCTCGCCAAACGTTGCCCTGCTTCTGTGCTTTCTGACTCAAAACAGGAATCTAACGTTCTGCTCTTCTCAAACTAGTTCTTGACACTGTGGTTTAAAGAAACGGTTTAACAAAGAGGAAAACATGTCTCTGTTGTTGCTTGTGGTACTTTTTAGCATTTGTGGTTCAATTGTGTCTCAGCTTTAATATTTCCTTTCAAATTAGCACCACCTGCTGAATCAGCCAGTTTTAAGGAGGTCTCTGCGTGAGGTGCCACATGCTGGAGTGGGTTTAAATATTGTGATGCTTTTTTCATTAGAAAGTCTGTCATGACTATTCATTGAGCCCTGATGTGTGGGTCGCCACCTGTTTCTGAATGTGCAGTTCTTGAAAACATGCCCAGAGGTCTCAATTATGTTAAATGTTATTTTAACAAGTAAACAAAAAAAAAACTACCAGGGTTAAGTGGTTGTTTTTTTTAAAGAAAGAGTGAACAAATATGAGATCTAAAGTAGGTGTAAAACTGTAAAGCTTGACTCTTGAGTTGTGTTTGTTGATATGCACATCTGAGCATCTGAGCTCCAGACTAACCAACAGAGGTGCACAAAAGATATTTTTTCCAACTTTTCTCTCTCTCTGTCTCCTTTCCTTTTTTTTAGCCCTACTTCAGTCTCCCCAAACAACCCCTTCAAGTTATTTTCCCCCGGTCCCTTTACACCAATATCCACTCTAACACAACTAAAAATTCATTTTGTCTGACCTCAATCAGAGGGTGTCTGCGCCATGGGCTTATTACACACTGCGCTTAAACTTGTGTTGTGGAGGAGGATGGGGTATTATTATCTTCCAGCTACCCACCCTGCTATAAAAACTAGTGGTGCGACATCTCCTCAGCGCAGTGCTGCTGCCCTCCCTCCCTTCCTCTCACTCCCTCGCTCTCGTCCTACATGAGCCACACACAACCGTGAGCCTGGCTCTAAACTCCACAGCAGCAACTCTGCTACACAGACAGACCCAAGACTCACACGCTACTCTCCTCTGTTGCGCTGCTTTGCTTCTCTTTATTGGATATTCTACCCTGGGTGTCTTTTTTTTCTCTCCTTCTTTTTCTCAAATTTTTGTGAATGGGCATCAGTGCCCCATGAGAAGAGCTTGTGAATGAACTGACTGGCTGACTGACTGACAGACAGGCAGGCAAAGAAAACGGCAGCTGTGTTTCAATTAATGAGAGCGATGCTGAGAGGTCAAGTGAGGAGCAGCAGAGCCTCTTAGTAGTCTGGAGATACAAAGACACGTGAGGGGAATTGAGAAGCTAGAGGAAGGTAGGTGACGGCTGCTGAAAGCTTTGGAATGCTGGGGAACATTTTGAGACGTGCACATTTACGTGAATGCCAGACTTCTGGAGCAATCACATGGGTGTGTGTTTGTGTATGCATGTCTGTAATAGTTCATCAAAGTGTATGTGTGTGAACAAGCTCACACTTGTGCGTTATGTTGCTGTGTGCACATGTGGCTCAATTACTGTTTTATATGTGTGTTGCAGCCCTTTGCTTAAAAACCCTGACAAGGTGCAAACAGGTCAATAAAATCACTTAACAAATCACATCATTATTTCCACTGTAGTGTAAATATTGCGGTGTAACATTCTGGGAGAAGCACAAGCAGCTTTTTTAGCATCCCGACTCACTTTGGGTATGCCAACATGGTAGTTTCAGTGAACTTAAGTGTGTGTTTTGTCCCCTGGAGTAATTACCTACGTCAATATTCCAAATTCATACAACATTTGCTGTTAAATCCAAAACAAATACGCAGGTATTTCATGAAGTTAAAGAGGATGTTTGTGAGTGTGGACAAAACAGAGGAAAAGAAAACATGTGGATTCAAAGCTGAGCAGTAAATTATTGTTTACAACTTGTCATCTTAATAGACTCTTTACGTCAAGTCACAAACTGTGATGATCGGTATTACTACGAAAACTGTTTACCATTTGTTTCCATTCATCTTTTGTTTTAGTTACTGTTTTACTTTTTCAGAAAGTTGCACACAAAAATGCAAAACAGAGTGGGTTACACTACAAAAGCAAAAGTAATTACACAATTATACACCTATTCAACACATTCACAAACCGTGACTAGAAATTTACAATAACGGAGATCCCTGTCATAACAATGACATGTTTGCTTAACCATATATTGCAACTCTGTTATCACATTAGCTCCAGTCTGTTTTTAACCTGCATGTGCCAGGGTGTAATGAAGGCATTAAAATAAAATGTGGGTTTTTTATTGTTTTCTCAAGGTAAGGTTTATAGATTTAGCTTGTTTTCAAGGCTTATTTCTTTAAATAGATTTAAAAAATTACACATAGAAATAAAGAATTATAATAATGATAAAGAACAACAATAATGATGTTTTCCATAATTTTTTTACAACCTTCTGATTGTATTCAATCACATTGGAAAAAAACATTTAGTGATTATAAATAAAATAATCTGATTATTTAAATTATCAGTTCTTCAAAAAAAGAAAAAAAAGTACAAACCAGTATATAACTTTTGTTTACATTTTGGGTGACACACATGATAATGTATAGCAGTGGGCTACACACTCCTCCGTAGGCGACACCCGAGGGTACTGAACTTTAATTGGAGAACTTCTGATATTTTTTTCAAATATGCTCTCTTTATTAAAAAGCAGTAATAATTAGGCATTACATAAAAATCTCAATATAAAAAAAATAGGATACCTAAATTTACTGACAGACATGTTAAAACAAAGTGCAACATTTACAATTAACAGGGAAATTTACAACTAAAATCATTACAATATTCAACTTTTTTAAACCTAAACTTGAATATCTGCAGCAGTAAAAACAAATTTCTTTCAGAAAAGTACATTTACATTAAAAAAGTTCCAAGCAATGCTCAACTTTAACAAAAGGTTGCAGTTAAATGCTTGAATTAAACCTCGGCATGTCTTCATTATAAGAGAAGTGCCATCACACCCCTTCCTATACTCGCTGTAATTGACAGCACTTAAGATAAAATATAAAAAAAAAAAAATCTCCCCAAGTTGCTGAAAACATCCAAACAGCTGACACTTAACTCCAGAGTAAGAAAATATCTCCTCAAGTAACAGGTGCACTCTTTCTGGCTGATAATGGACCGACTTTCAGAGTGGGTCAAATGAATTTCCTTCCCTAATAAGAAGGTGAATTTTAACTGTCAATATTTAAGTTTTTCCGTCTGTGACAGTTGTTTAGCTGGCGTTTGCTTTAGGAAGCTGGTGACAGGGGTATAATTCTGGCTGCTGATGATTTACCATGTGGGTCAGGTGTGTGCACTGTCCTGACAAGGATAAACTCAGCTTACAGGCCAAATGAGTGTCTGGCTGTGACAAGGGGTGAGATGGACATTAGCTGCTGATTTGTGGCCAGAGCAGTCAGGGTTGGGGACAAGTTAGCCACTCCACACAGAGCATAATGATTATACAGCTGCTACATAGACATAGAGAGAGGAAGAGGAGGAGGCAAGGAGGAGGAAGAGCAGCATGATTAGAAGAAGGAGGTGGTGGTCAGTGCCCGGAAAGCAGATGAAGTTCTTGGAGAAAGACAACACTGAATAGAGGTGACACATAATTTGAGGTGGGAGTGCTGAGTTGAAAGTGTTAGTGACTAAGTGAGGCGTGAGAGGAGACGTGGCCGGTACAGGAGGGCGGAAAGAGACGCAGACAGAAAGGCCTTTATTAGAGGTTACTTTTAAAATGAGTCGCTGCTGAGCTACGAAACCAAAACTGATGTTAACTAGTAATGCATATGTCAAAGAGAAAAGTGCACCCTGCTGGTTTTTGCAATGAAATCTGAAATATTTTCCTTCTTTATTCATTTAAACATTAAACCGCCTCCTAAACCTTTGTTATTAACTGACCACTGTGTTCGCTGTAATCCCTGACAAGTCGGACTTACTTTAAAGAAATGATGGATGATGCGTTATATTACTTAACAGGGTGGGGATACCCTGTAAGGCATCCCCACCCTAGTTGCTCAGATGGGTGGGTGGGGTGTGCGTAAAGAGTTAAGACTGTTAAGTTGATGAAATGCTGCTCCAGGACCTTGTGGTGGGAAAGCTGTGCCCTCCTCCCCTCCCTGTCTATGTGGCACATCCTCCTTAGATCCTCTCCACACTGTAATTAGGGGCCGGCCACTGAGAGCTTGCGCTAGCTAGTGGCAGGCAAACACAGTGGGAACGGAGGGGAGTGGCGCTCACTGGGGCACCAAGCGAGCAAACAGCAACAGCAGCACGTGTCCCATAGTTCCAGGAGTGGGTGGGATGGATGGAGAGCAAATGAATGACAGTGGATTCACCAAGCCCTCCCAGTCAGACTCTTTTTTTTCCCCTCCTCTTATCCACTCGGTGTTGTTCCAAGCTCTGCACTATTGTTTGCCTTGGCAGGCTGTTACAGGGAGGGGCCCCTCTGCTGGTGTTTGTGCAACCTGTTTGGGAACTTTTAGGGCCATCTGATGTCTCACATTGCTCTCTGACTGAGGAGAAGCTCACCTCTTATTTGATGGTCTATGATTTTGGGAAAGTGTGTTACTTAAGGTTATAGCAGTGTTTATGCTAAAATTTAGGATTTTTTTCTTTCTTTGTTGCTTTTTTACTTATTCTGTTTTTCTACACGCTGTGAACTGTCCCTCTTTTTTTACTGTCTCATCAGTGAGCTGATGCACCACTATGCAGCCCTACATGCAACAACACTAATCCCTCCCTAGACATCTTAATTAAGTCCACACTGTCAATGACATGAATACAGCTTCAGTTACCTGGCAACAACATCGCTAAGAATAAAGAACATGTGAGATCGGTGCATAAGTTGTACACCTGCAGATGAACTTGGGGAGGGAGTTTCTCATTTGAAGTTTTTCCTCTCATTTCTGGATTGCGATCCCAAGCAGCACTGACAGAAAAGTAACACACTCTTCTGCGTGTGAGTGTGTGTTAGTCCATGTGGCTTTAGCACTGGCCCATTTAGAGCCAGTCAACAATGCAGCTGTGGTGTGCGGGGCCGCTTCAAAGTATTTATCTACACACGGTTTCTGTGACCACCAAGTGTGGATGGCTAAATTTAAGCTCTATTCATAGACGTGAATGAATGAGCACCCTGCCAGTGGAGGTTTTATTGCATGCACTGTAAACAACAGTGCAGTGAATCAACAGGTAGGAGCGCCGGAGTGGAAATGCTTTTGGGGGGAGAAAAAAGAGACTAAGTGAGATGAGCTTTGTGCTTGCAACTATCAGGCTGGTGAAGTCTCTGCGCTGTAGGTCGAAGGAGTGAAGCCAGACTGCAAGTAAGCATTTTGACAGGATACAGTATCTAGAGAACAATCTGACCTCTTTTGTTCTTCTTTTCACTCGTCACCACATCCCAAACATGCACTGCATTGCTCAGATGACGCTATCACTTTGCTCAGTGCTGATATCTGGCCGACACCGACAAGAGGGAAAGACATTATTACTCCTGCGTAGGTGTCAAAACCGAATTAAGAGAAAAAAAAATGTTTTAGTGACCAATCGAGATGATGGGTTTCCCTAACTCTCCCAGTTGGTACATAATAATTTGTAATAACACATTCAAGAATAAATATTACCAAATGTGATGTTCACTGCAAATGAGAAATGCTGTATTTACCACTTGTTGCCTGTGCAGCACAGATGGTATGCAAACAAGCATGGCTACGGGGGAATAAAGCGCTACTGTCATTTACTTTCTTAAAAGTATTGACATCAGATAAAAGATAAAAATCCTTCTTTATATTCTGTTTACTGCTTGTCATCGGTAACACTTCATTTCAAACTGAGACGCAGGTGTTTGTCCCACTTTCAGTACGTCCTGGTCCTCATTATCACTCTAGGAGCAAAATTAAATGTATCTTCGTCATACTTAAACTTAGATTATAAAACAGTCTCTTTCATGGTAAAAATCTATTATCTCGAACTATTATTCACCACCTTTAGTCATAGTGGCAGGAAATGCAACCTAGAATTAAATGCCAACAGGAAATAAAACTGTTGTGCTTTGTTTTTAATTCACGTTCCAGAAGGAAATGACAATCTGGTGTGACAAATGTGATGAGTTTAGTCTCCAAAAGGTTAAAAAATCCCTTTAAGACTATATTTTACCTATATTACCAAACAAATCAAACATATTTCTCAATATTTTAGACAGTAAGAATTGTAAATATAGCTCTTACTGTAAATTGTGTCAAAGAAAACATTTGCAGATAAGACTAAAAGTGACATTTAGTACCTGTAAGAATAAACCACTAACATGTAAGTAATAGAGTATTATGTTTCTTCAAAGCGTCCTTAAGCTGTATGATTTCTTTCTCCAGAACACAAACAAACAGAAGAGAATGGTCCACCACAGAGAGGAAGATCTGATTGGGATCCCTTTCCCAAATCACAGCAGCGACGTCCTCTGCAGCCTCAACGAGCAGCGTCGCGACGGCCTCCTCTGTGACGTCATCCTCATTGTCCGTGACCAGGAATACCGCACCCACCGCTCTGTCCTGGCTGCCTGCAGTCAGTACTTCAAGAAGCTCTTCACGGTTGCCACCAGCGATGGCAGGGACCCCCATCTCACAGCGGCTGTGTATGAAATTGACTTTGTCGCTCCAGAGTCCCTCACAGCCATCCTGGAGTTTGCCTACACGTCCACTCTGACTGTGACAGCGTCCAACGTCAAAGAGATCCTGAACGCAGCTCAGATGCTGGAGATCCCCTGCATTATCAACGTTTGCCTGGAGATCATGGATAGTGGTGGCGGGGGTGGCGGTGGAGGAGGGAGAGAGGAGGAAGGAGAGGAGGATGAGGAGGAGGAGGAGGAAGAGGAGGAGGAGGAGGAAGAGGAGGAGGACGAAGAGGAAGACATAGGGTCAAGAAAGGATGAGCAGGAGGAAGAGGACAATGTTAGCGAGAGATCACTGCAGTCGCTGGAAAGCAGGGGCGTACAGACGCCTATGGGAACGGAGGACTTGCCCCCTCCGAGCACTTCAGTGTATCACAGAGAATTCGATGAGCGCAGGGAGCCCCCCCAGTCGCGATCTCCACACACAACGACAAGCAAACAGGTAGAGTTTATGTTACTTTGTACCTTTCATTTCATGATTTCACATGAAAAGCAGTCGCTCATAATGTGTTTTGTGTGGCAGGAGAGTGTGGAGAGTCGAGCACTGAAGGATTTTTCTATCGAGTCTCTCCTCCAAGAAGGCCTGTATCCCCGCATGCCGACACTGGACAGAAGAGCCAACTTCTCTCCTCTAATCTCTGGCTTCTACCCCTCCATGTGGGCTGCTGATTTCCCAGCCTTCCCCCAGCAGCTCCTGAACTCTGCACATCCGCACACAGGACCCTCGCCACAAGCAAGGCTTCCTCACACCTTCTCTGCCTCTGCATCTCTTGAGCCCTCCAGGCCCCTCAATTTAGCTGTGAAAAGAGAGATCATAAAGGAAGAGATGAAAGAGGAAGTGTCTCCCAGTCTGCTCCAAGGTGACTTCCTCAAAGAGTTTGTCAGCTCAGGCTTGGGCAGCACCGTGAGCGCTGGGTCGGGAGCATCAGAAGCTCACTCACTTGGTCCCATTAAGGATGAAGCAGACTTCCGGTCGTATCTGACCTTCCTAAGCTCAGCGTCCCATCTAGGTTCCCTTTTCCCGCCGTGGCAGCTTGAGGAGGAGAGGAAGATGAAACCCAAAGCGTCACAGCAGTGTCCGATCTGCAACAAGGTCATCCAAGGAGCCGGCAAATTGCCCCGACACATGAGGACGCACACAGGAGAGAAACCTTACATGTGCACGATCTGTGAAGTGCGATTTACACGGTAAGAGTTTGGTTTAAGATCTTCGTCTGTGTATTTAGCCTACAAAGCAACATATTATGTAAAACAGCAGGGTTAACGGAAAAGTTCCCCATGCTGTTTTGACTGAGGTTAATCTGTTCTCACTTCATCTGAATATCAAAGAGTTGAAAGTGGAAACCCCCCCAACACCCCCCCCCCCCACACACACACACACACACACACCCCCGCGCAGGTGGTTTCTTCTTTGCATTAGTGGTATCTTAGCTACATCCTTCTACATCCTTAGCTACTCTTCACTTGTTTGGAAATCAGCCATTTCTTTAAATAAATATATAAAAAGCTAAAATTTAAAATCTTGTTTTCATATTTTATGCAAACATGTCATTTTGTACTTTTCTCAGGCAAGACAAGCTTAAGATTCACATGAGGAAGCACACAGGTGAGCGACCCTACATCTGCCTTCACTGCAACTCCAAGTTTGTCCACAACTATGACCTGAAGAACCACCTGCGTATCCACACGGGCGTCCGTCCTTACCAGTGTGAGCACTGTTACAAAAGTTTCACACGGTCTGACCACCTACATCGACACATCAAGAGGCAGAGTTGTCGCATCTCCCGCCCTCGACGAGGACGAAAGCCATCTGCTTGGCGGTCCACACCTGCCAACAGCTTCCTGTGCCCTCCTACTGTTGCAGCCAACCGGCTGGAGGAGAATGGGTTGAATCCTGCATACCAAGGAGTCAAAAGTCAGGGACTTGGGGAGTTGCTTGGACTTGGCAGCAGAGGTTTAGCATTTAAGAGTCCAGACGGTTCCAGCAGGGGTGAACGGCAAGCAGAGGGGAAACATTTCAGAGGGGAGGATAAGGCAGGAGCAGGGAGGCAGAGGGGTGTGTTTGCCTTCGCCTTAGCTGGAGAAGAAGTGCTTACCCACTCCCCGTTTTATGCTGCAACCCCTGACCCTTGGACCATGAGACTGGAGCGTGCTCCACCCATCCCTGAGCCAGCCAAATGAACTGTGGTCTGTAGAAAACAAAAAAAGGGGAAGAAGACAAGAAAATCTATTTAATGTCTGTGTTCGGCTCCAGGAAAATAAAGCACCTTTTTATAGAGTGACACAGTGACATTAACAAACTTGTGAAGCCTGCTGATGTGGCAGTAGTTAAACACTTATTTTTAAGCTCAATGTCAGTCATGAGTAAATTAATTCAGCCCTCTGAGAGTTTATAGATGCTTTCATTGCACATTGATGAGAAGCAACCAATCAGTCAATGCTAATGATGAAACATTGTTTTTTTTTTAAATCAGCTGCATCATTTTCACCTTAAAAGCTGTAAACGTGGGTTTAAAACCACACAAATCTGACGTAAGATCATGATTTTAGCATTCATATGCAGGACAAAAAGTAAAACAAGAGCGATTGTTAATAGTTTCTAAAACAGGAAAGCCACTCAAAGTCCAATTCAGGATATTTGATAATGTGTTAATGTGTTAATTATTATTCCACTGCCTTGTACTGAATTAAGCTTGTCTGCACTATTGTACATAACTTTTGGCCGTGGTGATGTAAATTACGGTTTTGTTGCTGATGGTGTAAGATAATAATAAAAAAAAAACAAATAATAAATCAGATAACTATTTATATATTGCTCTTAAAATACTTTAAAAATCCATCCAAAGATGAGTACTTTGATACTTCAGAAACTTGAATAAGACTTGGTTTCAATGTTTTTGAATATGTGTCTTTAAGGATGTAAAATTCCTACAAATTAAATGCCGCTTTAGCCAGACAGTATGCTTGTGTTTATTCTGGTACAGCAAATCAAGAGGGTTTTAGCTCCATGTTTAAAAAAAATGTTCATTTCTGATTTGTGTAAAAAAAAACATTGAAACAGGGAGGTTTTTTTTTCTTGCTATTTATGTGTATTGAAATGAATGAGCCTTGGCTATATTTTGCAAATCTGTTTTATAAAGACACTAAATGTTGACCTTTTTTCCTGTCTTGTGTTTCATTTTTTTGTAAAGCTACCAAACTGTGTGTAGTTATTTTTTCCTACAAGGTGGGGGACAAAAATGTGATGACACATCAATTTAAGGGGATTTCTGTAAATGTGAGGACTTCAATTTTGTTCCCGTAAGTACAAAGCTAATTAGCACGTGTGTGTGTATGTGTGTTTAGGAAAATAGTAACATTTATTAGTGACATGAGTGGGTTGATGTTGCTGTTGGAGGAAAAGTTAGAAGCAGGGCACGCTGTCATGTTATTGTTTAAATAACAGCAGAGATACGTAGCTGTGTTGTGTGTATCTGAGTATCTGCTGCTATGATGTTTATCATTTATAACCACATATATAACACAGAACCCATCTGATGGAAGCTTGTATCATGATCATGGTGCGAAGCCTGATGTTTTTGCAGTACGACTGCATGTTACACAACTTACTTATGAATAGAAAGGCATTAAATATATGTTTTATATGAGTGTAGGAGGTGCACGGTGGGGTGGTGGTTAGCATTGCAGCCTCGCAGTGAGAAGGTCACTGGTTTGAGCATTGGCTCGGACAGTGGACTTTCTGTGTGGAGTTTCCTTGTTCTCCAGTTAGTATTCTTTTTGGCTTCTCCGGCTTCTTCCCACCATTCAAAGACGTGCATGTTAGGTTGTTTAGTCATTTCTAAATTGTCATTAGGACTGAATGTCTGTGCGACTGGTTTCTTTCTTTGTTGCCCTGTCATGGACTGGTGACCTGTCCAGGGTGTACCCTGCCTCTCGCCAAATGATCGCTGGGATAGGCTCAGTGACCAACAAGCCTTAACTGGAATAAGAAGTACAAGTAATGGATGGATATTATGAAAAAAATAACAATGTAGTTAAACATCACCCAAACTAAAAATGTCTCCTGTATAAAATCTGCCAAAATTCCTCTTTTATATTATTTTTAAAAGGTATCATCATGGTTTAAGATAATATTTTCTTATATATTATCATTGAATAAACAATATTTTACTTAATTAGAAGTATATTAAAGTGCTAAGATAAAATAATGGGTCAGGTATTTATCTAATTACATGGATACCATTCATACTACTAAGCTTGTGCTGTAAATACAAACATACCAGTATGAAGGAGTTAATCTCTAACAAGCGGAAACAACATTTGTTCCCTATATTCACTTAGTTTCTCACATTTAGTAATTGAAGACTGTATGATATACAGTTCTGTTTATTTGCACTGACATCTACTGGAAAATCTACGGTACTGTAAATGACTCTTAGTATTATCATGTCGTTTAACTTAGTAAACCTCAGGATGTATAAATATCTGTTAATTATGTAACATTTCATAACTAAGCTGTATGATTAACCAAAACGTGTTTATTATTATTATTATTATTATTATTATTATTATTATTTTAATTATGTTTGTTTTTTAAAGCAAGAAAGTTTAGTGCAGCTTTATCCCACAAGAGGGTGCTAAATGTATGAATTATGTTCCTTACCTCCAGCAGGAGGTTCTGGTGTTGGCTCAGGGGGCAAAATAAAATCTATTTATGCCTAAAGAGTATCACATAAATAACACAGTTTTCTCTGCTCAATATAAGCATCAGGAGATAATTTGTTGTTTCTGTCAAAAGAAGAAATGACAAAGATAAATAATGGTTATTTTTAATAGAAACAATAGTTTATTTATCTGAAGCTACTATCTTATGGCTTTATCTATTTATTTGGACGTTTAAAAAAAAAGGGGTAAAAGACACTTTTTTTTCAACGTAAGGTCAAAGGCAGGCTGCACAGTGGCGTTGTGGTTAGCATTGTGACCTCACAGTGAGAAGGTTGCTGGTTTGAGCCTCAGCTTACCCTTTTTCTGCCGCGCTCCTCAAGCTCTTCATGGACTCCGCTTAACCCCTGCACTCACAGACTCTGCCACCAACCCAACATTGACATCATGTTCTCCTTCCATTTTCACACTCAAAAACATAACTCTAGATTTTGCACATCCACCTTCCATTTGCTCTAGACCACACTACCTCTTGTTTATTTTATTTTATCTGTAAAAATCACCGGTGCTTTGACTGAAAATTGGAAAGTTATTCTTATGCCATTTCTTTGTTGATATTTATTTTTTTATATCATCACTTATTTTATATGCCGCCTTTTTCCTGCTCTTTATTTGCATTGTATTTTGCACTGCGGGTCCGAGAGGACTGACATTTCATTTATGCAATATGTCTTCCACGTATAGTATATTTCACAATAAAGTTGACTTTGACTGTGTGGAGTTTGCATGTTCTTCCTGTGTGTGCATGAGTTCTCTTCAGGTACTCCGACTTGCTCACATCTTCTAAAGACACCCATGTGTGAAGAAAAAAAACATTTTTCAGCTTGAATTGCAAAACCAGGTGGGTAAAAATTACCCTTAAACAGGAAACTGTTTAAAGGAGAACTTCGCTTTTTTTTAACCTGGGGTCTGTTGTCATCTTTCCTTCCATACATGTGAGTGATGT
>JBAMHX010000021.1:9319293-9332867 GCA_037177515.1 Pseudomugil tenellus
CCCCCCCCCCCCCCCCCCCCCCCCCCCCCCCCCCCCCCCCCCCCCCCCCTCTCCCCCCTCCCCCCCCCCCCATAAAAACATAGGTTATAACACAAAGCAGAAGTCAGTTACTTATCAAATAGGGGAAGGCAGAAATATGTGATTGTTCCAAGCAGGAGTGAAAATCCAGGAAGACACGGGACATGAAGAATCAGACACGAGCATGGCTAGAAGAAGGAAATCTGGGATCAAGGCAGGGTCCTAGGCAGGAATCTAGAAGTAATAAGAAACAACTCAATATCACAGAGGAATTCTAGTAACCATCTGGCAGGGAAGCAGAGACAGGAGACATATCAAATAAGGCAAGGAGACGACGATGGGCAATCAGGGAGCTCAGGTGGAGCAGATGAGCCTGATGAGGGTGAGGAATTTCCAACAGGAAGTGATCATGACAGTGGTTTTAAATACTTCCTTGTTTCAACACATCCAATTCAAATGAATTTGATTGCTTTTTTTTCACGGCTGTGTTGAAACAGAAACATCTCAAACTTGCAGGATTGCACATCACAAAGCTGATTTTGACTACCTACAAATCAAATCAGCTTAATTTGGCACAAACCATGATCATCAGAAAAAAACTTATAGGAGAATTAAAAAACATCTTAATTTAATGGTCTAACAAAAGTTGTTGGCAAAATCAGGAAGGATATGCATGAAATGAACAAAAATCTTACACAAGAATTAAACGGATTGTCAAAGAAATGATGCTGCAGGGAATAAAGAAAACCAGAGTATTTAAAATGTAGCAAATAACAGAGGTGGTTGCAGCAACATCAATGGTCTGAGATCACTGCTGAAAAAGTGCTTTAGCTCATTTTCTTCATAACCTAAACAAAGCAAACATATTGATCAGCTGTGTGTCTTGGATATGAATGCATTTGTCAAACAGACAACAGAGATCTGACATGTTATCTTAAATCTTACATAATATAAAGATCCTTACATATACAGACAAATTGGGTTATGCTGCTTTATGTAACATATTTTAACTCACTTAACACATCTACCTTTATTGCAAGTGTTGCATCTTTCTTGGCTGCAGACAGTTTATCAGCTGCCCTTGCAGACTTTTAGCAGCATTTAGTGTCTCAGACTATGAGTCTGAGACGACCCTTCCTTCCTATCTATACCGGTCTGAAGGTGGATGCATGTGCATCCTGAGACAGCGAGGATCAGGGAGGCACCAGTCAAATGATTTTTAATAAAATCATGCATATCTAAACACAAAGCCAGCAGCGAACTGAGAGCCAATCTCTTTGTAAGTTACAAGTCTAAATGATGAGCAAGTCTAGAGAACATGAATGTCTTCAATAGAAACAGGAATCCCAGTCAGGCTAATGTTTTAATGAAGGCTAAATTTCCTTTTACAGTTACTTTGTGTTGGTTATATGCTCAATTCCAGCTAAAGACCACAGAGAGACATTGTTTCCAACTAAGCATGGTGGTTTGCATTTTTGCCTAGTTTCATAAGTCCATTTAGCCTATGTGGTAAGTGCTTACGTGACATTTTTGTCAGTTACACCTTCTCTTCCGATAAATAACAGGTGCCTGCGGCTGCAAAAGTTGTGAATCCAGTGATGTAAATATTTTGTGAAACAGGAATGTCTTGTAAGATCTTACAATTTCTTGGAAAGGTTCTCTCTTTCTTGCAGAAGCCATAAAAACGTGTTAAGTTGCAACTGTTAAAATTATTTGTGCCAGACTAACATTATGGCAATGTCATTTGGGGAAATCCAGCTTTTATAAGCTGCAACATTTTCCAACTTGCTTTTTGCCCTGATGCCAGCAGCAGCCATTACAGCCATCAATATCTACTTGAAAGTCTAAGGATACATAAGACATATCCTGGCATGCATGTTGTACAGCAATAACCTGAATGCACGCCAGGTTTTTATTGCATAATGCAGGCGCACACCTACGTTTAATCAGAAAAGCTATAATGGTTTCCTGTTCACTTACTGTGCATCTTAGGAAGTTACAGCTTCCTAAAGAGCCCTTGTATCGATTTCATAAACAGGAAGTAGGAATTTTTTTTATCATTTATCTTTCATAATCTCATCATACAAAACTGATCCTGTCTGCTGTATACAGAAAAAACTATGTATATTTGTAAGCCGAGGCTTTCAACAAAACATTTTTATGATAACTTGGTTGAAACACGCTCTTATAGAGTTAAAGCGCCTATAGGCAACAAGGATTTAGCAAACATAAACAGTGCTGATGACAGAAACATCGATTCAAAATGTCTTTCAGTTGAATAAATAGTTCAGTGCTGCATTTCTGTATTTCCTTATCTGCAGCAACTAAACCACATCCCTGTTAAATGTGGCTCATTTTATCAAGAGATAAAGACTTCCAAATCCAAGTGCAAAATTTAGACTATTTTAAAGCTTACAGGGTTACAAAGAATGAACTTTTAGGACAGAAGCCGAGAAGGCCGTGTGCCGGTTTATTTATTATTATCAGATTTAAGTTCAGGACAAGGGAAGCATACAGCTGTCATCCTAATTCTAAAAAAATGGCACATTTTTACATTATAGAATGATAGCTTTATTGTAAAAATATTAAATTTATTATATTATAACATGATAGCTTTATTGTAAAAATATGAAGCGTATCACATTAGTGAGCAATACTGCTCAGTTGGCATTTTTGCGAGTTAGACAGCATATATAGGAGGATGATGAGGGTCTGCAAACAGTTCTGTGTGAGGTGAATGGCATAATCAATGATAGACCTGCACCCACAGCCACATACAATCCAACAGCCTAGAGCCCTAAACCACCTCTTTTTGGTAAAGACACAGCCTTGCATTCTACCAGACATCTTTCGAAGGATGACACATACTCTACTGGCGCCAAGTCCAGTATATGACTGACCTCTTCTGGTGGTGGACTAAAGAGTACTTGTCTCTCTTGAAGTAGAGACAAAGAAGAAGCTTCACAGAAGGGGACATTGTCCTTGTAGTTTATTAATCACCTCCACTGAATTCATGAAAGAAGAAGAACCATCTAGATAATACCAGACTCTGAAGGAACAGTCCGCAGTGTCCACATCCAAACAAAGCCAAGCATACTGGAGAGGCCTGGTACCAAAATATGTCTCTTGGAAAAGGCTTTGTGAAGATTAAAGGAGCTTCTGAATAAGATAAGAGACTGAATGTTTGTTATATAATTGTTAGTTCATATAAAAGAGAATTTAAAGAGAATTTATGTTAAAACAGACATTTAAATAACTTTATTTGAATTTGTGGCTCTAATTATATCCCCGAACACGGAGTATCTGGGATATTTTGGTTTCAGCACCACCACCGCCACCTGATATCCTTCATGTGAACCGAATAACTAAAATAGTTTCCACAATTGGAATTTGATACTCGGTCTACCTGTTTACGTCCCCAAGAGGATGATCCGTATCGAATTTCACCATTATCGGCTCTATGGTGTCCCCACCAGGTGGCGCTTTATGCACAAAACTCCTATTTTTAGGTATATCTCTGGAACTATTTCTATGATTGACCTTAAATCAACTGCAAATAAAAGGTCATGACCTCAGGATGCATCCTGTCCCAACGTTATACCGGGCTGGTTCAAAGTTTCAACACCAGGTGGAGCTTTGTGACTGAACATGTGTGTCTTTATATTATTGCATTGTGTCTATTTTAGGATTGGGGAATAGGAGGATTGGGGGCGTTCGGGGATATACCCCTAGCCATCACTTCCAATGGCATAGGCCTTGTTACTAATAAAGAGATTTTTAATATCATTTAATATATTTAATAATATATGTTATTAATATTTTCTTTTTTTCTTTTCTATAATGTTAAAATGTCTTAAGTCGTTCTTACAATCACGCTATAACCTGACACACTCCACATTTTTACAGTTCATATGACATCATAAGGCCTGTGCACAAACTTTATGATATAGAATTTTTTGGCAACGCAATCAGAATTTAAATCACAATACAACAACCATCCATTCAAAAATAAGTGAGTGACTTTAATAACCACTGCAACATGCTTAGAGTACCATCAAGCTAATGGACCTGAAGGAGAAAAGCCTCATTCAACCTGTGATAGATGAACTCTTGCTGTAACACTTGCATTAACTGTCTGAAGGGCTTATGCACTCAGAGTAAAGGACAGGAAGCAGATTTGTTTAGTACCTAATGCAGCTGAAGCGTGATATCACATCTACTCATACTGGTACGTCTACAACTCAGTTAAGACAAATATTTTTTAATTACACTTTACGTCCCCAGTGGGTGGAACAGGGCAAGCTGTAGGGCACTGAAGACCCCAGAAATTAGCATGATAAATGTTAGTGAGCCATCAAAATTAGTCAGAAATTATTGTATTTATTTCAAGTAAACATATAGGCAACTTTAAATATATACACATCAGATAAAATATTACAATACTCTTATCTTATGCATTTACTTGGAGATGGACAAAATATTATGTGCACACACACAGCACACCATGAGCAGAGATCTTGGCTGGGTAACATGCAATTATTACGCAACCCTTCAAAATGAGTGCGCAACACCAAAATCTGTGGCTTCTGAACTTTTTCCATGATCTCAAGCAATGTTAGTCCATCAGTGTTTCTAAGGTAATGAATATAAAGAGAAAAAATCTGCTCAATCTCCCAGTGGAAACAATAAAATGCTAAATTAGAAGCACTGTACTTCCCTGTTAAAGATGAACAACTAAAGGGAAAAGCACTGCAGCCAAAGCAAACAGGGAACTTATTTCTGTTTGTGTGACCCTCTGAAGTTGGCAGATCTTAAACTAAACTGAACTCCAGCTGAAATGATGCCCCATGCAGAAACATGGCCTTGCTCTGTTGCACTGCATGCAAGAGACCGCCGTGCCTAGAAATACCACTACCACAAAGCCACAGTGCTGGAGGCGACGTCCACCTCGCATTCAAAGCTTAGACTCATGGGGTGTGTTTTTTCCTCAAAATGGCAAGGGTGAAATTAAAGGCAGCACATTCATGTAATTGCACATGGATGTGCCCACGGACACGAACCAACTGGTGCCCTCTAATGAAGGGTTGATATCTTAAACATGGCAAACCCTTGAAAAGCAGTGACTGCAGCCAAGCTGGCTAGCCAGAGTTTGCATTACACCTTTAGTGTTGTACACAGCAAGCATGTTCTCGCTTAACCTTTCTGCTTCGAGTGAGAAGCTACATGACTGGTTTCACAAACTGCATCGAGATCAATTATGAATGTCCTTAAAATATTTGATCCACATTGACATTTGAAGTTCACTTCACTTTTATGCTGCACTAAGATTAATAATGAATACTTTGATATGATAATGTCCGGAGTGAAGAACAGATGGTTAAATTCCCCATATTTAATGTAACTACTGACAATGAAAATGTGCACTTTTATATTCATGACTTTGTAATATATTAAATTAAACAGCATGGTATGCCATAGCACAGCATAAAATTGCATGATGACTGATTTTAGCTTTGAATTTTACTGTAAACATGATGGAAATGGAAACTTTATCTAAGTACTGGTTTTGCCATCTGTGAGGCACAGCTTCTCAGAATCAGGGGATGTTATATTGTACCTTCCTTGATAATCAGGGGTTGCAATCTTTATGGTATACTTAAATAATATGGCATTATAATGGCAGGAAATCACACATATGGTGCATTGAACATTTAAGAGTAGTCTTACAACATCTCATGCAGCAACAGAGAGCTTAAATTACGGTTCTGCTGACAAAGATGACAGGAAAACTCAACCCTAAACCAGTGAAGTGTCTGTTTCCAGAGTAACATCCCTGCAAAAACTAAAATTTAAGTAAGATTAAATATCTCAAATCAAGGACACATATGCCTATTTTTTTAAATAAGATAATTATTCTTACTTAGTATGTTTTTTTCAAGATTTTTTTAATTGTTTTAGGAATTCTTGACAAGGTTAATGTTACTTGAAATAAGATCAATTATCTACAAACAGAACAAGAAAATTGATCTTATTTAAAGGAAAATTAACGTAATTTTTGTAGTTTTTTTTTTTTTTTTTGTTTGCTTTTTAAAGCCATTTTTTGTAGTGATTCTATGGAGGGTGGTCCTGCAATAGTAAAAGCCCTCCACCCATGCTCTTCTCCTGCAGACTATGAATACACACTGATGCTGGCCACATATTATAGGTTAGTACTTGCTGATGGTTTCAAATTGGCCCAAAGTTTATGTAAATGCAGATGTGAGCCCCGCATCACTGCAGTTTGCTGAAAAACCCAAGGATTTTCCAACCATGTTCCCAGTCTGTTAATCCAGCTGCCTTTACACGGACCCACTCTGTGATCGCTCCCAGATTTGCTGTGGGTCCAGACTAACTATTTAGCTATTTCACTCAAGCTTTCCCATTGCTGCTGGCAGAGTGTGACCAGCAGGAAATGACTGAGAACTGTGACTGTAACAATGCTGATGGACCAAAGCCAGACCACAGCTGTTTATTCAACCACAGAAAACATTCCTCTGGGTTAATAACCACATACACTGGAAGATATCCACTATTTGAAGATTTGGTCTGAGTGACAGTACAGTATGTGCTTTTTTTAGAGAAAATTGCAGGCAGCTCAATGTGTGGCACCATATAAAGTAAAGCAATGAAATTCTGTGCAGTTCAATGTGTGAGTGAAGCACGCTTAGCTCATGCCCTGGATTTAGACGCGAAAAGACCTTTTTAGCTTGATTCGGGTCGTTTCAGGTTCATTTTGGTCACAGAAGTCTCAACAACTTCTGCAAAGTATAGTTTCCACTTTGTCACATCTGTTTTTAAAGAGTCATCATCTATCGCTTTGCCTCTGAGGCTTCTTGCAGCCAGCCCTGCCCATCCTTCCTGGATATGAGGTCACAACAGAATGACCAGAACAAAGGAGGGGCTCCATCATCTTGACCTCAACTTGTACACCCAACTGCAACCTCTGTGTGTGTAATATCTGTATAAGTCCAGTACAAAGGCACAGCAGCTGTTAAATAAAGTAATGGAGATTACAGGCTTCAGTACAGCTTACTTTAGCTATATTTAAGAAAGTAAAGCCAAAACTCTAGCAATGGATTTTGCAGAACTGTATTCACTAGAAATGAACTTAGAGTAACCACATCTTTAGGTGAAGGGTCTGTATTAAAAAACAACTTGCTTAGGTCAAATACAAAATAAACTGGATTTAACTATTTAGACACTCCAAATGATAAATAAGAAGAAATTATTACTCCTACAGCATCTGTTAGTATGCAGCATATAGGACTTTTCTTGCTCCTGGAGTCATTGGTCATTTACAGAAACAGCAGATACATCTTGTGAGATGACTCATGTGGAGGGAGAGAGGAATTCTGATTTCCAAATCATTATTTATTTATTTATTTATGCAGTTTATTGCAATTCTGAATCACTGGGGGCTGGAGCGTATCCCAGCAATTAGCAGGCAAGAAGCGGGATACATCCAGTACATGTACCAGTCCATGACAAATCGTTCCTTTGGCTTAATAAGGACGATGATGATGATGACATAGACAGACCCACTCATAGTTTTTTTTATGCATTTTATGGGCTCTGATTTCAATTTTTGTTGAGCTGAAGACCCGGGGTGAGGTCATGGTGGTGGCCTGTCATAGCCATTGGATACCCAGTGCAAGTGGATGGAGGCGGGGATGTACACCATGATGTCATCAACATGTTTGAGTGATTTTCTCCAATGTTGTTTTTTGCTTGTTTTGCTTTTTGTGTATTTCATATTTTGATTTGTTTTTATTAAAAACATTTTAACCAACATGGGCTCCAACATTCCCATTTTATGTTGAGTTACTCATGAAGCTTCAGCTGCTAAACCTTGGCCAAGAATATTTCTTTTAAGTAATTAATGATTAAAGATAAGAAACGTTATTTGTACCTGATAATATTTCACCTAATGCTGCTCGTTTCTGCTAAATCCTCTTAGTTGTGTGAGAAGGAAGGAAATTATACTTTGTTTACTTACAAACAGGCGGATGTGGACGCAAACAGTGAGAAGGAGTTATGAAGGCGCATGCCAAGCTTTGACGCACCTCTTGAATGCGATGCCTCGTGCGCCAGAGCGACCCCTCAGCAGCCTTTCCGTCTGGGCTGAAGGAGGGGAGAAGGGGAGGGACTGACTTCCAGCACACTGTCGACAAACTCCGGAGTTTCCACTCAAGGATGAGGAGCTGCGCTCTGTCTTGAGAGATGAAGAAGGGTTTTGAGCTGAACGCCAAATGTTGGAAAAAAGAAGAACAACTCCAGGATTATGAAACATAAAGGTGCCATTTTTTTTTTTTAAAAAAAAAGGCGAATCGCAAGCGTCCCGCGGTAAGTTCTGCTCAGGTTGAAGGAAAAAAAGAAAAATAAATTACAGTAGGTTGATTGAAACTACGCTGAATGTGATTATAGACGCGCGCAATTTATTTCTGACTTACACTCAGCATGTAGAACAATATAACTTAAAGTTTCAAAATCGCATTTTATTTAAATGTATAAGCTTTGTATGTGAAGTTAACTTTAAGACATTTCATAAAAAATGTTTTGTTTAGTTTAAAAGCAAGAAAATGAAGTTAAATGTTCTGATAAAGAAAAGGCAACATGATGACTTCATGTTCAATGCTTTGCTGCAGCTGAACACATCGGAGTTCCTGCTCAAACTGACATCCAGATGTCAGCAGCTGATGTGTCAAAGATGGAAACCGTAAGGCTCCACTACAACTACACAGGCAAGCTGGACAACCGACAACATGTTGACATAAGCACAACCATCATCTTCCTCGTCATTTACAGCTTCATCGTTCTGGAGAACCTCATTGTTCTAGTGGCCATTTGGAGGAACCACAGGTTCCACAACCGAATGTACTTCTTCATCGCCAACCTGGCGCTGTGTGACCTGCTGGCTGGAGTCGCCTGCCTGGTCAACTTGCTCTTGTCTGGAGATATGAGCTTGAAGCTCTCACCTGAGCTCTGGTTTGTCCGAGAGGGCAGCGCGTTTGTAGCACTTGGAGCTTCCATCTTTAGCCTCTTGGCTATTGCTATAGAAAGACACCTGACAATGATAAAAATGAGGCCCTACAATGCCAACAAGAACTACAGAGTCTTTCTGCTCATTGGGACCTGTTGGCTGATTGCTATAACTCTTGGAGCTTTACCCATCTTAGGGTGGAACTGCTTGGACAACCTCCCAGACTGCTCCATATTTTTTCCTCTTTACAGCAAAAAATACGTAGCTTTCTGCATCATTATATTTATGGTTTTGCTTTTGGCCATGTCCGTCCTTTATGCTCGCATTTACATCCTGGTTAAATCCAGCAGTCAAAAAGTGAGCAAGCACAGCAATTCTGAGCATGCAATGGCCCTATTGCGCACTGTCATAATCGTAGTAGGGGTCTTCATCGCCTGCTGGACGCCCATCTTCATCCTGTTTCTGTTGGATGTGGCATGTGTGCAGCGATACCCCATCCTCTACAAGGCTGACTGGTTTATCGCACTGGCTGCGCTCAATTCCGCCATGAACCCAGTCATCTACACTCTGGCCAGCTGTGAGATGAGACGGGCCTTCCTGGGTCTGGTTTGTGGCTTATGTTACAGGGAAAAGGCTTCTGTGAATGGTAGCGGGCAAAGGCAGTTATCGGAGCCCAGCCACAGCAGGAGCAAATCATGGAGCAGCCAAAACAACCCAAACCAGAACCAGCAGAGCTCCATTCAGGCAGATCTGGAGACGGGGCAGGAGATGGACACAGGCCAGAGAGAAGCTTCGGTTGTGTGAGCGAGGAGAAAGCGGTCCACTGTGATAAAAACAGGTTCA
Organism: Pseudomugil tenellus; assembly: GCA_037177515.1. Taxonomy (NCBI): domain Eukaryota; kingdom Metazoa; phylum Chordata; class Actinopteri; order Atheriniformes; family Pseudomugilidae; genus Pseudomugil; species Pseudomugil tenellus. The sequence continues at coordinate 9,329,174 of JBAMHX010000021.1, forward strand.
ATGTTATGCTGTAGAGTCTTAGCAGTGGAGAGCATTGTGAACAGAATGAAATCTTCTTTTCTTAGACAACGGATTGACTTGATGGTGACACTGACCTTTCACCATCTTCAATTTGGAAGCCCATCTAAATGTTTACACATGGACAGATCAACCCTAAGAAACCCACATGCTCAGCGACTCCATCAGCTTTGCTTCTTTGGTTCCAAATATGAGAATAAACACACTAGACTTGTTTTGGAGGTTCATTGTCATAGAGATCTTTGGACAAATGCATTTTTCACACAATAGGGATCATGACGTGTGTAAATAAGTGGCATACTTGCGTTGGCAAAAGATATTTGTAACCATTTGAGATGGCTGAAAAGTGTAAACCCACTCATAATCATATAAACGTGCAATTATTACTACACAAACAGTGGAATGAAGAATGTACACAGTCATTGTAATGAGATGCTAATCATATTTATTATTCCAAGTATTCCTAATTATTATGTTTTTATTTTGATGTTGCTGTAATCTGCATTGATATACTTGAGATAACTGAGCTATAACCAAACGCCGAAAATCAAGGACCATCATCATTATAGCTGGATTATATTTTAGCTGATGGTATTGTAGCATGAGTAATACTATAGCTTCATCTGCTGGTTGGGATCAGTACTGCTGCATGTTCAGTACAGTTGCATAAAAGTTGAATTAAAATGTAGAAGCTTAGCATAAAGTTGACCGAATGAGAACTGCAAGTGGCACGTGAATGCAGCATGAGGACACAAATGAGAGAAAGCTAGAATATATAAACTATGTGATGTATTAGCATTGACAGTATAAAGTAAAACAAAAAATAAACTTGTTGCATTAAGAAAGAAGAGGTGCATCGGATAAAGCTTTGATTTGTGAGTTTAGAAAGAGTAAAACACAATGTGGTGATTACTTATAGTAGAGGGACATCCAGTAAAAAATATTGTTACTATTATATTGATTATTATTTAAACTATTTCTTTAAAAGTCAAATGATTAGCCATGTCAGGTATAATGGCACTAATTAAGATGTAAAAAGAGATATAGAGAAGAGAAGGAGAAAATTACATTTATTTCCATGTACTGTTTTGAAATATACAAAAGACAGAAAATATACAATAATAATAATAAAATCTACAAACATTACTTTCTATGTGACATTTTGGCTAATGATAAATCATAAATTCATAAGTCATTAAAATAATGACAATTAAATATTTATTCATAATTTGTCTTAAAACTAACCAAGTAATACAGAACAAAAAATAAAAGATATATTTGTGTTCAGGGAGGGGGCTTTCTTCAGTAATATTAAACAAATTAAACATGTAAAATCCTCAGCAAAATATTAGGATGCAACTAAATGACAGTAGAAAGACGCCAGAACTTCCTTTTTTTTCTCAAGCTGGCACAAAAAAGGAAGGAAATTTCTGTTTGATTGATCGTCTCATTTAATGATACCAGTTTGAGTTGTAATATAGATTGTGGAAAATTCTTACTAGTCGCCTTCCTAACCAGGTATAACTTACAAGAATGATGCATTCATGGTATGAGCAGCACAGCTTAATGTGCTGTAACATTCTGCTGTAGAGACTCATGCTGGTTTTGAGTTGCTCAATGGTTTAGGATGACAATAAATGGTCAACAAGTTGACCATTTTTGACCAGTTTTATTTTTTGTTTTATTTTACTTGTTTTCTTTTATTTGACACTATCAGATACCTCAGTGGCTTGTAGAAGAACCACAGACCCTCACAGCTGCTTTCATCTCCTTCCATCCACTTTATTTAGTTTTATGGTGGATGTATTTTACCGTGGGGTGGAATCCCATTCCTCAACTAGAACTTGTTGAAGAGTTTTCGGTGTGGTTGTGTTGGACAGTCTAGCACATGCAGCACGTCCAGAGTCCCACAAGCATTCAATGGGGTTTAGGTCTGGATTTGGAGCAGGCTATGCCATCCTTTCTGCTTCCATCTTCTTGAGATACTTTGGGATTACTCTGGTGCTGTAAGGGAGTGTTTTTTTATCCAGGAGGGTGGAGTTAGATCCCTGATTCTGGAAATATAGTATTTCAACTGGTCATGTCAGTGTGAGAAGCACAAACATCTGGCAGCATTTGAACCTAAACAAAAAAAAGAGTGAATTCTCACTGGTATTTTTTGAGGCCACTACTGACGCATTTAGCTGTGTTTTTCATCCCACACAGACATGATTCTTTTGTAAGATTGTAAAGGTTTGCAGTCATACATGATAACAATTAACCTTTCATCCAAAATAGACACTTTTATTTCAGGTAAAGCATTTCTGTTCTCATGCAAGAAATCTGGACAGTGAATTTGAACTTGTCTTGCTTTTCAACATTTGAATTTATAATTATATTGGGATTTTTTTCTACCGTTTGCCACTTTGTAATATTTTTTTGGACCATCTAAGCTTTTTATGTTTAATGCAAAGCACTTTGAATTGTCTTGTACATAAAATGTGCTGTACAAACCAACTTGCCTTGCCTTATACAGCACCAACTGTTATTATTAAAGGAAAGAAACAGTCAACCAAACATGCACTTCCTTCCTTTTTGTGCTCAGTTTAGAAACAGAAACAAGGTTGCTGTGTATAATTGAGAGACCTTGCTGTTTTATGTTTATGAGAGTTGTATTTCTTGTCCCGTCTGTACTCTGTACTTGTACTCTGTACACTGTAATCTATGATCCACAGCAGCAAAATTTTGTTTTCAGAATTTAATTCAATTTTACTTTTTTTGTTTGTTTGCTTGTATGCTAATAATAATTCAGTTCACCATGTTGGTTTGGTGGGGAAGACATCTCACACACAGCAATTTGCCAAAACAAAAACTAAAGAATGTAACTAAAAGTAACTGAGATGAGTGTGTAAAAGTACTGACAGAAGAAATGATACACATTCACGATTTTATTGCCAACAGTCATACAGAATAATGATAAAACCCATACAACCAAAAGATTAAATCTGTAAACATCTTTTGGATGTTTGTTTTTTATTTTCGTTTTTCACTTTACTTGTCCCAAAATAGTGAATTTCAATGTGATTTCCTCTGACAAAGATTCATATTTATAATCTGGAAATGAAACATTTAGAATATATAATAATAATAATAGAGAGGGAGGGAAGGAAAGAGACAAAGATATCAAGAGAAAACAGTAGTCTCAAGCAGCAACACGCAGCAGGGCAAAACACAACCTCAAGTGAACAGGCATGCCCCATTGAAGATCAGCTATTGCACAAAGAAAGAAAGAAAGAAAGAAAGAAAGAAAGAAAGAAAGAAAGAAAGAAAGAAGGAAAGAAGTAAAGAGAGAGAGAGAGACCAAAGGAAAGAAAGAAAAACACCATTTGTACAAATAAAAGGCACATTTTCATCAACAGAAATCTGGAAAGAAGCTATGTTCTTATTTGTGTCCCAGCATGTTTGGTTTCTGTAATTTCCTTCTGTCACAAAGAAAATCGCATGTTATCAGAGTAATTTAAGCAAAGAGTCATTTCTGACACTATAATCTATGTACAGAACCAGTCAAAAGTTTGGACATACTTTCCCATTAAGTCTAAAAGGGAGGTGTTTCCAAACAATCGACTGGTTGTGTATCTGATGTATGTATATACACTGGAGATTTACACACACACACATATACATACATACATATATA
>JBAMHX010000021.1:9332967-9348923 GCA_037177515.1 Pseudomugil tenellus
CTCCTCTCTCTTCCTCGGACACGTCAAGGGCAAAGCTGATGAAAATAATGTTAGCATCGAGCCTTATAAAAGTTGACCACATTATGGCCACATTATCCATTATCCCTCTCATTAGATTAGATTCGATTCAGTTATGTCACAGAGACTGCAACATTAAAAGATTTTTTTATGTTTCTTATGCTCTGTTTTGGCCAAACTTATTGTAGTGAGATGCATTTAGTGCACACACCCTCTTGCAGCAAAACACAGGCACATTATATTACATTGCATCTGTCTTGTCAAACGCATTGAACACATATTGGTTTTGGTTCAACTGAAGTGATCCGGTGCATATCAAATACAATGCCTCATTCATTTGGTGTCCATCAGGTTCCTGACAGTAGTAAGGATGAGAGCATTTAATAAAAGGCTGTTTCCAGAAATACTGTGGACTGTTTTACTGCACACCATATCATTGTTCTGGTTCTCAACAGAAACAGCCAGTATTACTAAATACTAAACTGTTCACATGGATAAATGTGTATAAATTAAAATAAAGGTTAACTCTGATATGTCACATGAATGGGACTGAGTGCTGAGCTGATAACAGGGGTAAACAAGTATGCTATAGTGACATCTAGTGGTGAAATACTATGTTGACACCGTAAGTTAAATAAAATTGAAAGAAAATGGGAGGTGAAGTTTCTGTTGATGGCAACCCATCTTGGTACAACTGACACAGGTGATCTAACATCTTGATTGTGCTGCTCACTTGTGATCATTAAAAAAACCCATTAAACTCTTACATTTTCACAGAAAAGCTGAAAATGTGAATTAAGATTGTGAGAATATCCACTGCATGACTGAAGCACCAAAACTAATCACCAACTACACACCTAAAAGAATTAGAGGAAACCAATTGAGAAAGAATTACCGGTTTAAAAGCATAAATATTTTACAGTGTCAGCATACACAAGCACCTCTTTCAAATAAAGGGGTATCAAAGTCTACGAACATGGCCACGAGAACAGTTGATTTTAAGTCATGCGACTGCAGTGACACAAGAAAATACTTCATAAAAAGTCGATTTTAAAGCCAGTGAGAGCACTATGAGAAGTGTCTGTTTGCACTCTGACACTTTGTGACAACTGCAAAGCAAAAGACGCTCGGCTCTAACCTCCAGTCAAAGTGGGTCTCGTATTCTAACTAATTGGGAAAGCTTTCGCACTAAAGTTCCCCTTTTCATTTCTGCTTCTCGAACTTCTTCCCCAACAGTTCCTGTAGAAATATGGTTGTGCTTGACAGACAAAACTAAAATTTCAGATTTTTATTCTAAAATATTCTTCTGAACCCTCTTTGAGGTTTGATTTGCGCTGCATCTAAACTACAAGAACAATTGTCTCTTTGTTTATCTTTTAAAACACCAATCAATATATTATGTCCAAATGCACCTATTTCTTCTCAAAAATATAGCATTTCAGTCATCACAACAAAATAACAGTTCTATAAATGTTTTTTTTTTTCTTTTTTTTCATACAAGTCTTGCGTCTGACTGCAGTAAAGCTGGAGTCTGGCATCTTCTCATATTTTATCTTCCAGTTACAGAGAAAGCTTCCAGTTTCCCATCAGGCATTGTAGGTGTCACTGTTTCCTTTCAACAGGCTGTAGGAGACACAGTTCACTTCCAGCTGACACGATTGGCAGATTGTTGTCACGGTGATGGCCAATGAGATGGCTTATGCTGTCGAATACATGATCCTTTGTCCGTACCTTTGAAAAAAATGAAACACAAGTTAAAAGCTTGTTTTCTTCCACGTGGAGTTTTTCTTCTCAGTCATTTCCATCTACAATACCAGTCAAAAGTTTGGACACACTTTCCATTAAATCTAAAAGTAAAGTGTGTCCAAATATTTGACTTGTAGCTACTGTAGCTTGGCATGTCCTTTTCTTCAATTCTTACCGTGCCCTCAGGGTCCACCAGCAGTAGGTGTTTGGAAAGTCCGTTGTGCATGCCTGTCAGCACATAGGACCCTGAATTGGTTGTGCTCTTACGCACAAGAAAGTCTCCATCATCCTTCAGCAGTTTTTCAGCATCTCGACGGCTCATTTTGCCATGATACCACGCCTGGCCCTCCAACTCCTCCTGTGCATGAAAGGCCAGTGATCTCACGAGAAGAGGGCTGGAATTGTCCACAGACGCTGCCTTGTAAAGACTGGATACCTGGGGCTGGGATTGCCCCTGAGACAGCGGCTGGGACTGAGACTGAATGGCATCCTCAAAGGGCTCTGGTAGAGACGAGTGAAGTGCCGAAACAATGATTTAAAAGAGAAAGAAATCATAAAGCAAAGTCAAATAACTTATAAGATACTGTATATAGAAACATTATATCATGATAATATAATATGATTGGCAACTTTTCCAGGAGAAAAATGACAATGCTTGAAATCAGGCTGTCTGATTGGCTAAATATTAAGCTAATTTTGTATTCTGAAATGTACATGGATGCCTTTATATATAAAAATTGTGATGTACTAGGTCTTGGTGGGCTAATAAAAGTAAAACAAGTATTTTCCTCCCTTAAAAAAAGTATTAGATGTATTCTAACTTCTAAACGTTCCTGTTCAGTTACAGAATTAAAGTCTGCAGGCAGTGACAACTGAAACGATGTTTCCTATGAGAAGTCACGACTTAACATCATCCTTTGTAAGCGTGTGTTTGACTCCACACTCATACTGTAACTAAGCACACGTACTGGTAACTTATCAGTATAATAATAGCAAAACCAGAGATGGAGACTAAAGCGGGAAAGCCATACAGTGACATCGACATTGCCCTCCTTTTGTCTCCATGCTGGCATGATGTAATTATGAAGACATGCTGATGTCAAAGAAACAAAAACTGGGGAAACTCTGTAATTAAGAACTTTAAAGTGCTATCATCAAATACAGCTTCTACTAAAATACTGACTCCGTCACAGACTACCAGAAGTTCAAGATAGACTAACATACTATCATTTAATGTTTTTATGCATTAAAAAACAGTTTTGAAATACATAATTGAGAAGCAACTAATAATTTAGCACATAAAATAAAAGCTAATCAATCCTTACTCATGTCAAAAAGGTCCTTTTGTGGGCTCTCTTTGGCTGCGGTTGCCATCCCCTTTGTCACATTTTCTGCTTCTGCCTGAAGAGCTGCAAGTACCTGGGCATCGATCTGCTGCGTGTTCACATACATGGGCATCTCGCCTGTTTTTGAGACTTGACCTTTACCCTCTGGTAGGCTGTTTATATCAAATGATCCTAAACATTTGGAGAAACAATCATCGTCAAGTTGTTCAAGCTACTAAAAAAACTGCTGCAGAATTAACTTTCTTACATAGTGGCATTGATAGATGTTCTTACCCTGTTGCAAGAAAATGGGCTTTCTTTCATCTGCCCAGTTTTCACAGTGCCTCCCCTGATAATACATCGGATCCACTGAGCCTGAACCCATCTGACAGAAGCAGAAACACAGAGAGCGTTGAAAAAGTTTTCTCAATGAACAAGAAGGAGACTGTTAGACATTGATAATGCATCATGGAAAAGCTTTTTTGAAAGGCAAATTTAAGCTTAACATTTCTGTCTTGTGGCCATATATGTAAACTGCGAATACATGTTTGCAAATAAAATGGTTACCATGGAAACATATACATATCACCTTGTCAGTGAAGGATTTTCCCAACATCAGATTGCAATGATTTAAAATCATTGTGTTTTAACCTCCCATTGAAGTAGTTTCAAAGTAAAAAGGTGTGACAGCGGTAGCAGCTGTATCGAATCTAGTTGTTGACAGAAGCATACCAAAGTGTAAAAACATGTTTATCATATTCTGTTACCGATAAATTCATCTGTGGGTGATCATCTCACATGCAAGTAAGCAATAGCTAAATTCCCTGTATGCTTGATTTTGATTTCATCAGATTGATTGAGAATTAAGATGTATTTATATGTTTTATCCCTACACAGTGTCAGGGATATTATGGTTTCTCCTTGACCATCGCCACGTCCGACGCAGATCCTTCGTGTTAACGTGATAACTTAAATAATATTCAATTTAGAGTTTTCCTGTTTTGCATATGCATAGATATCATAGAGAAAATGAACTGATTCCATTTTGAACTGTTAATCATTTTCAGGATGGCCACAAATCTGAAAACTGTTTTGGCTATATCTCTGAAGTTATACCCCTAGCAGTCGCCTCCTGTGGAATCATTTCTAGTTTCTTACTGTTTTTACAACAAAAAACATGAAAGACATGGACGTTTAGAGCATTGCAGACTGCACAACGTGTTTTGCATGTTCCTGAGTGTGTGCATGTAGTTATTTAAAATCCAACTACATCATCACGTTGTTGGTTCAATTGAGGTCAGATTAATACGTTAAACTGCCTTTTAAAGTCTAGTCTAGTGTTTAGATCAAGTCATGTCAAGTAAATGTGTTGACTCGATAACTTGATAATACTGACCTTATAATAATGTACCTTTTGTTTGTTTCTCATCACCTTGTCATGTCTACCAGCATTATCCCACGAGTCTACGGAACTCTGACAGATATAACAACTGTCCAAGCGAACAAAGGCTATGCTTAGTCTTTTCATGTGTCTGACATTAAATCAGACCCATTAAAATATACCTGGCATTCATCTGATGCTGCGTTCTGATTGGCCAGTCGTGTGTCAATGAAGCCTCCGGGTGGTGGCATTTTACCAGGGATGTTGTTATAGTAAGGATGTTCTGCTGACTCATCTTCTTCCTCTGTCCATGGCAACTCCTCCATGTTTATTACCCTGAAAAGAAAAATAAAAGTCTTACTGGTGAAACTAAATATAGTATGCAGCGTGTATAAATATTGTCTCATCATTACTTGAATCATGTTAAATGGAAGCTAAATCATTTGGGCACTGTTTAAGACTGAAAAGTTGATTTAAGGTAAAGAAAATGTTTAGAGAACCTCAAACACTGAATGTTTAGTTAGGAGTTGCATTCAAATATAAGTTAAAACTTTAATTAAAACATTTAAATGCAGCTTTATAAGTCCAGCCACCCAAATCTTTTAACATTGAAAAAATTACCATATTTTCTGGACTATAAGTGACACTTTTTTAAATAGTTTGACTGTTTCTGTGACTCAGTCAAGTGTGATTTATGTAGTCCCAAAATATCGCTGGCTGAGGGCAGGATGGTCTGAACTTGTGATGCGTGGTGGGGTCTTTAAATGAATGAAATGACAAATACTTTATTAATCCTAGAGAGAAATTCAAATTCTGTAGTCATTTGGTTTAGCTGGTTGGACCTGCAGTCTTGTTCTGATTAAGTTTGATTTGATTACAGGAGACAGACAGGGTCAAGGCAGAGGGAGAAGGGGTTTCAGGAAGTCCTGATGTGGAGGGAGATGAAGTTGTGTTCAGGACGTTGACTGAGCTGAAGAGTGACAGAGTGGAGGTGTGACAGGAAAGCTGTAGGTTCATGGGGCTAGCATGTAGGCTCATTTCAGCTAGCAGTTTGATGTCTCTTGTGCAGATCATCTCTTTAACAGTAAAATGGCCATGATGACAACAATGCTGGATAACCAGTACTGCAACTTCACCCTTTAGTTTTCTGCTTAGTTGTTTATGGCGGTCTGCACGGACCGTCTTGAAGCTGTGCACAGACGCATTACAGTCTGGGATATGTTCAGATAGCATTTGTGCCTAGTCAGTTTTGTTAGCTAGCGAGCCAACGTTACCCATCGCAACATTTGAAAGAAACAATTTAAATTTCCACCATTTTCTTTCTGCCTCACTCCTGCCCTGCATCCTCCAATCTTGAATTTGGAGAGCATTTTCAGTTGATCTTGGTGGTAAATAAGTCTCGTTTCCAGGGAGACTCACCATAACAAGTCTTAAAAGAGCAGAAAAATATGTAGAAAATGTCCCATGCCACACAGCTTCTTATCAGCGTGAAAAGTTTCCTAAAGTGACAACTCGTATCTTAAAAAAGATGCCTATGTTACAAAAAACACACAATTTAGGATGGAGCTACTACAGTTTGCACCCACCTAGCAACGCATTCCAGAATCCAATATAATATTTGCTGGCATGCCTTATAAGTAAATGCGACTTATAGTTCAACAGTACGGTATATGTATAATGAAATCTGAAAGAAAGAAGTAGCCATGCAAAATAAACAAACGTTTTTGCCTCTGTACATGATATGTTTAGTTTTCGTTGCTCTCAATCAAATGTGATGTTTAAATTATCTAAAAAATTGAATTATATTCTGTTTAAATTTTGTAAAGCCTCCAAACATTGTTTGGGGAACTAGTTTGATCGTTTAGCATGAGTACCTCACCTGTCATGCGAGGAGGACAGCTTGCCTGAGGGACACTGCAGGTACTGCTGGAAACGTAGGTCAAAAGCTTGGCCTATGGTACTGATGACATCCTGAGCCAGTCCATCAGAGCATTCAAGAATGTGACATGCTGAAGAGGGACACAACAATATGTTTAAGAGGGTGATACATTCACTGCCCATCAAAAGTTTAGACACATTTTTCCTTTTAAATTCATGGGAAAGTGTGTCTAACGTTTTGACTGATTAATGTGACAACCTATAGAGTATAGAGGAAAATATTCCTCACCTCTTCTATTAACAGGGTCCTTCGCTACATAGGCAACATAATCTGTTGTGTCCTGCAATAAAAGATGCATCTTGTAAAATTTTACTTTGGCAATAAAAACAATCACATGTTGAAAGCAAACTACAGTTTGGTGACAGACTTCTTTAAAATTAACACAAAATGCTGTATGAACTGATACTTACTGGATCTCCCCCTGATGCAAATGAGATGGACTGCATGTGATGGTTAGCTATGATCTATCAGGAAGAAAAATATAAAAGGCAAATGAATACATGAGGAGTCAGTACGCAATACATGTAAACTTGAATCCAATAAGAATCAAATTAATTTATTCTTGTGCCCGTGTTTTGAAGCAACCTTGTGTCTTAACAAGTTCAAATTTCTTTCAGATTTTATGTACATTCTTTGTTTTCCTTTAAAACTGCCCTCTGATGAAATACACCCCATCAAAGAACACTGTGAGAATCAGAGTGACCAGATAACATAACTTTAACTAAACTGATGGAATAAGAAGTGCTAATTGTGGAGATGCATTCTTAACATTGGGGACAAATGGAGAAATTCTTAAATTTGCAGAAAAAATACTAAATCATTTACAGCACTCTCAAGCCTGTGCCATGGCTCTTTTTGGTGATGTAACTTCTCTCATTGCCATGGACACTTGAGCGCTTCTTAAGTCTCTATATAATTATTGCCATCAGCTGATTTTGGCTTGAATTCTGTATAATTGACTCATTTTTCTGGTATTTTTATTTGGAGAGTAACTTAATATGCCTGCACTGTGGTTCGTGCCATAGTCTTACAACGAAAAGGTTGCTGATTCAAACCTTGGCTTGGTCCGTGACCTTGCTGTGGGGAGCTTGCATGTTCTCCCCGTGTTAGCGTGTGTTCTCTCCAGGTACTCCGGCTTTCTCCCACCTTCCAGACACATTCATGTTGGGTTGAATGGTTATTGTAAATTATTATTGTTATTGTTCTTAGGAGAGAATGTGAGTGTGTCTGTTTGTTTGTCTCTCTGTGATGAATGGGTGAACTGTCCAGGGTGTACCCTGCCTCTCGCCTGATTAATGCTGGGATAGGCTCAACCTACCCACAACCTTGAATTGGATTAACGGTTAGGAAAATTGATGGATAGGAACTTAACAGTACCTTTGCAACATTTTCTATGCCAGCAATTAATAAACAGATTAGGGAGGAACTCAAAGGTGAATGATCAGACAATAGTGTAGGCTAACTGACAGCTGGAACTTTCATTTTTCATACCACTTGATACAATTGAGGGCCGCGGGGAAGCTGGAATCTACCCCAGCTATTAGCAAGTGAGACGAAGGGTACACCCTGCACAGGTCCATCACAGGGCCAATAAAGAGACAAAATAACCACTTACACTCACTCCTAGGGAGATTTTGGAACAGGGTTGGGGAACCTTGGCCACCATCCTGAAAGTTTTCTATGTGTCCCCGTACCATCAACACACCAGATTCATTTGAATCTGGTGTGTCGTGTAGATCTTAATATGCTGTTGGATCCGTTTGATTACAGTCAGGGTTGCTGGTCCAGGGTTACATGGAAAACCTGCAGGATACCAGCCTTCGAAAGCCAGAGTTCCCTTCCCCTCATTTAGAGTAACCAATTAACCTATCACGCATGTCTTTGACAGTAGGACAAGTACCCAAAGAGAACCCATTTAGAGAGAGAACATGCAAACTCCAAACATAAAGGCCCCCGTTCCAAGCCAAGGCTTGAACCAGCAACTGTCTCACATTGAGGCCACAGTGCTAACCAACACGCCACCGTGCAACCACAGCTGAGACTTCAAGTACTAAATTATTTTTGTTGCTATCCTTCAGTCTTCTTACTTTCATACCCCAAAGAAGAATATCTGCTCCTAAGCTGCATGTGCTTTTAATCATTGTGCCTGAAATGGGATATTTCACTCTGTGCAGATGTTTCCTTGGTCTGTGAAGTACTGGATGTTTAACTGGTTCCTGTTTCCCTACCAATAAACATGATCATGAATTATTAGCCCTAACACAGAGTTGCAGAATGATCATTGGCACTTGTGTAACTCAACTTAATTTTTGTGGCATAAATTTACTTTCAGTCTGTTGGGTTTATTTTCTAAATTTTTATTAAAAGATTCTTAAAGGAAAAATAAGCTCCCTTATTAATTATTTCCGATTTGATCCCTCCTTCATTTGAAAATTGATGATAGCGCTGTCATTGCCTGAATTAGTCTTCCATATATTCTCCAATAACAGCTGTGGTTTGTCAAACCAGAACGTTCTTAAGCCAAACCTTTTTCTGAGTGTCTGTTTAGGCAATGAAAATTCAGAGAAACACCCCACATTGATAAAGCTAGCACTTAAAGGAAGTTGTAAAATGAGTATTGCTAGTTAGAAGCAGTTGTGCAACGTGTAAACCGAGCTGCTGTTTCAGTTGAAATGACTTTGCTGGAATTCAAGGAAAATTTCAACATGTTGTTGCTTCACATATGATGAATAAATTACATTTTTAATAATTCTACTGCACCAAGATGCAGTTGTATCCTCCTCTGTTTGCATTTTTGAACACCACTAGTTAAATTAGCTGTCAAAGCATGTCAAAAAAGAGGAATGAAATATCCATATAATAAAAGAATAACTGGAGAAATAAATAACTTCTGGAATATATAACAAATATTGTCAATAATACATCATTTTATCTCTGTATTTATTTATTTTTACATTTACTTTGTTGCTGTTTATTCAGGATAAGGACGCAAATGTAGATTAACAAGGCAAGTAATACAATGCAGAAATGCGTTTTTTAAACGCAATGACCGTCAGGACAAAGGCAAAAACATAACGGTAACATGACATAGCAACACAATGACCTGGCAAAAGGTATATGAAACCAAAGGGTACATACACAGGTGAACTAACTGGGAGCAGATGAAGCAAATGAGAAAATCAAACTAGGCATTGTAATGAACAGGAAGCAGAAAGCAAATATGAAATACACAACGGAGAAAAAACAAATATTACCAAATAAAACACAAAACCAGACAAGACAACAAAAAGCTATACATCATAACTGCAACACAAACATCACATATCATTAAATTAATAATTCCCAATGCATTAATTTCTTTATTTTGATATATTTCTTCACATTTATCCATGCACTTTTAGACATATTCAAGCATTTCCACATTAATGGAATTCATTATTAGAAATTACAGACCTGTTTGCAGTCAGGGGTCATCAGGTTGAGGCTACTTGTGGAGATATTTAAATTGATGGACATGCCAGCAAACTGTAAATTACTCTTCCCCAAAATGCTGGACAGGGCTTTGGACGGAGGCTAAAAGAATCAGATGAAGATATTGTAAGTTACAGGTTAAACATTAACATGAACATACAGAGGTGAATGAAAGAACTTGAGGAAAATATGCTGATTGCTGTCAGCATTTATGCTATTCTGAACTATGCTAACAAAGAGCTGTTGCTTTACCTGCTCATTAAACTCTTAAAGAACAAAGCAAATGTCTAAAATCTCTAAGTTCAGCCAAGACGTTTTGGTGTGATATTTTAAACTGAGTTCTGCTTGTGTCACTTTGCTAAATGACTTCCTGTTCTCACTCTACATGTGTTCCTGTCCTCTCTCTCCACTTCAAATAAAAATCTTTTTTAAAAAGTGTATTTTGGACCTAATGCTTTGCAGCATGTGTATCTCTCCATAAACCATATCATTCAATTTTCTAATCTGAATGGTTTTATTCAGATTAAATAAATCTCATAACTAAACCAGAGCCTTTGACTGGATAACTACAGGAACAACTACAGGATTGTTCAGCGCAAAGCAAAGTCAGGTTTAGCTAATAACTGCTTAAAAGTCCAAACAACACATATATAGCATAATAATAATAATAATAATAACAAAAGGAACTAAATTGGCAACAAAAGAACTGAATAGAGCTGTTTTAGTCATCTGTTGGTGAACAGAAAACTAAAACAGCTCATTTATCATTCTCTGTTTGAAGTCGACGTTGGTGTATTGTGTTTGCTTATCACGCATCCGTTCACAGATGCTAACCTGGTTTTGTATTTTCCGCCCGACATTTGAGCAAACCCCACAAAGTAGAATACTGCTTCATTTCACACTTGGCATTAAGTTACAGCCTCTTCACATGTTGTGGACACGCACCATGTGATCAAACAAACAGAGTACGTAGACTCACACATGCATGTGTGCACAAACAACCTCTCCATCACAGATATTGTGAACTATATGAGTCACTAAGCAGTGAGAGTGATGTGCAGCGCAACGTGGGCTGGAGCTACGCCCACGCACATACAGAACCATGCCCCTTCATCTCTCTCCTCTGCCTCTCTTTTTACATACAAGAAGGAAAAACAGAAAGAGTGGATGCTATTTTTAGAACGTAGAAGGGTCAATTAATATCTAATGCTGCTTCCTTGTTTTCCAACCAACTGTACATTCACATTTTCCTTCTCTGCTATCATTCTATCCCTCCTCCTTTCTATTTCTATCCATCCATGTACCTTTCTCTTCCGCAGTGCTCCTTTGGCTCCAGGAATGGCCTCACATACCAGACTGATGGCTTCTCTAGACAAAGGGTGAAAGGATGTTGATAAGAACTATCGAACAGCAGTTATCTTTTAATCATCCTAACATCCCAAAAAATGGAAAATTAAAAGTTGGACTTTAACCAAGAAAAATGTCTTCAACTACAATCTTGCATATTTGTTTGATTGTACAATTATGAAGATTAAGGATTTGTATCCAGTAACCACAGGAGTCTGGAAAAAGAAGCTAAATATAGACCCTTCTAATTTTGCTTTAGATTATATTGAAGAAAAAAAAACATTTTCATGTTAACATGTAGTACTTTGATCCAAAGCGACTTCACGTGTGAGGACATTTACTCTTAATTCAGTAAGAAACCTTGTCTGTATTGTGTGCTATTTAACAAAAATGTAGCTAAATAAAAGAGCATGAATAGATAAAATAATCATTTTCATTTATAACTGTGTTTAGATAGCTGAAGACAGACCCTGCAGTCACTCTGCAGGCAAGTATCAGTGGCTTAAATTTGATTCTGGCTAATTTGATTGGTAACCAGTGGAGTTCAATAAGTAATGGAGTGACGTCTATCCTTTTTGATTGATCAAACACCAGATTTTTTTTACATTATATATGTCTATTTTTTATTGTGCAAGCGTGTTGGGACATTTTACTAGTCATTTAATAGCATTATCATATTTCATTGTGTGTAAATGTAAATGTTCAGTATTAACGTCTTATAATCAAACATTCAATTGGAAATTTGGCATTCTTTCCAAAACATCTATTGTCTTTATTAAAATGTCCCCACAATGTTCCCACTGTATTTGCTAGAACAATAAACAGCTGTACTTTATGACAGTGTGTGTGTGTTTTCTGGTGGCTTTTCTGCTTTGAACTGTGTTTAATGAAGTTTTGTGCAATATATTTGGATTAAAATGTGATTTCAAAGGAGAGGAGTGGGTGAAAGGTTATTAAGTTTAATAAAAGATTATATTTTCCATCTCTCTCTGCTACAGCATCTTTATTTCATCATTATCACTTAGAACTGCAAAAAAAAAGAAAAAAAAACTTTTAACACACGACAAAGAGGGAGTGATTCCACCACTGGGGAATGATACAGCATCAGGAAGTCGAGCAGAAAAGTGGATATGACACAAAATGATTCAGTACTGGCTTTGGCCTTAATGCACATTGGTCAATCTTTCCAGAGATACTCATGGAGTCACGACAGTCGCATGCAAACAGTGGAAATTACAAACCGTGTTCTAAAAATGTCCATTTTTTTCTCATCATCTTATAAAAAATAAAATACAAATCAAGAGATCACCTTCATAAAGATGTTTTAGTCTATCACAAAAGCCCATATTAGATTATTAGTTGAGTCAAAGATTTTTAGAAATGATTTAAACTTTAATGATGAATATAATACGTAACAAGACAGCCTGGATAATGGGCTTTATTATTAAACTTCTTCTTTCTCTCATTATTGCTCTTTTTTTCTGTCAACTCATTGTTTTGGCTGTTCATCTGGACTCTTTTCTGGCACAATGCAGTTACTGAGTCATTGTTAACCTCTGAGTCACTTTAGTCATTGTGTGCCATTGTCGCAATGCACAAAAAGAAATACAAAGATAAAGGTTAGCTTAGCGCTATTTGACCAAAGTGTTCATTGTGCAAACTAGCAACCTGACAAGTAAAAGATATCTTAGATTCGTGCATGTTTATGGCTTTGCAATAAACTCTGTAGTGATTTTTAAACTAGGCTCATTCATTTTATGTTTATGCAACATTACACGTGTTTTTAAACGTTAGACTCATTTTGATGGCACACTGGCATTCATCTTGCAGTGTCACGGGGGCCAAGAAAACATCTGGAGCACCACATGACAGCTGCAGTTTGCTTTTCTGTCCATTTTGAGCATGCACTATATGGACTAAAAACACAATACTACGCAAGAAGCCAGATACAGGAGGAGAGAAAGTGGCAGGGAAAGAGATACAGCAAAAGTCAACATCGAACTGGCTTTTAGTGGCCATATGGAGCTCTGAGAAGACAGGATGCAAGACATGTGGAATTACACCAAAGTACTAATTCTTCCAAGCTCAATAGGGCTGCTTTAATGATGTGGGCAGTAACTTATTATCAGATGGTAGCATAAACGGTATATGTATGTAATATTGCATCCTTAAGGCTTACTTCTAACTTATTATTACGATACTCTGTGTTTAATCTGTAGGGTTAGTTTCTCTAACACCAACCAATTTTTAATTCTTAGAACACAAAGTTAAACATATACATGTATGTCTGCTGCATGTAAAAATCAGAAGAGAGAAAATAAAAGAAATATTTAAATTAGTTGATATATTCATGCACATCTTTATTATCAATAAACTGCTCATGATTTCATCCCTGATTGCGACGCAGGCTAACATTCCTTTGGATTCTCTATGTGCTGGATCGAGTGTGCAGTTTGTTGGTGGTGGCTAATGGTAAAAGTCCGATCTTCATTAAAAAATAATAAAATCTATTCTTTCTTATTAAATTGAACTAACCAGTCATTTATTTGATTAATCAGATTTCATTAAAAACATGCAGTTGTAGCAGATTTGGTTTATTTTTAGGATCTCCAGGTTATTCATAATGCTGTTGGAGCTGCTGCTGTTAAGGCTTGAATGCACATCGATCCACCATTAACCATTTTTCTTACCTTACTGCTTCATGTAAGACAAGGACTACTTTTAAAAATATTTCAAATCTATTGATAGTTTAGCTTTTGTCTCAGCTCAAGGCGCACGGGACAAATTCTTTGCATCATGCTACCTATTTTATCCCATATTTTACTTTAATTTGAGATTATATTGAGTCTATATGCTTTTATAATATTATTACATCTCCTTCATCTCCCCATGCTTCAGTCTTTGAAAAGACCAACTTTGAATCCTGAATATGTGTCACTTGGGGGGTTTTCTTCAAGCTTTTCAATAAATCGGCTAAATTTCGGTTTGCAAAATACATAACATATGAGCTTACCTTGTTATTTGTGACCTTGTGGTGAAATCAAGGGATCGCATTGACCGCAGGACTTCGATGCAGCCCAGATACTGCAAAGGTAGAATGAAAAGTGAGATAAACAGACTGACGCTTTGTTCTGTGCACACATTTAAATTATTTGTTTTATTAAGACATAGACAAGCCTTCATGACAGCACAAACAGTTGACACAGCAGTATTGGACGCCAGGGACTTCTTGTAAAACATGCATACCTTTAAAATAATGTGGCAAATTAACCTCAATGAAAAAAAACATAATCATCATTTTTCATTTCTCTTTATATTTGATTATATTTGAAAAACTCTGGTGTACTGTTGAAATACTGTTTTTGGCATTTGTACTAGTTTTTAACAATAATACAAGCAAACACAAGTTTGCACAAATACTGCATAGAAGTTTGGCGCTTTCGTTTAGTAATCGCTGGTGTCCCTAGACACCAGTGGATCAAAGTGTTAAACATCAGGTTTGCATGGAGCACAGTGAGAACAAATTCCTACAAAATATATTAAGCTGATCTTGCACATCATCTAATGAATTAAAGGTATTAATGTAAGATGTTATCATTTCAGTTGTTTTCTCGCCTTAACTCTATCTGCAATTAGGAATAAAGCAGTTTTACACCTGCAGGTACAGTTTCATAAACCTACTGATGTGTTTTGTTTTTTCTTTTCTAAAATAATGACAGTTAGTCTGAAATAGAGTTGACAAACCAATAATCTAACAAGAAGCTTGTGCAGATAAATAAATGCTTCCTGACCTTAAAATTATTAGTGTGTTGTTTGCCAAACTAATCCTCATATGCCTTTGAGCTACTCACATTACAGACGTCACATGTCTTCTGATTAACACTGCAGTCAAGGAACATTATGTGCTGACAAGTTCCTATCGTTAGCAGAATCATATTCATAACCCGGCTGTAAACAAAACACCCATCCAGACACATTAATGTTCCTGCTTCTTTGCAGAAACTGCTCAAACTTATTAAAATCACACACTTTGATATTGTGACTTTATGTCTCTTCAAAAAGCATTTAGTCATTTTTGGAAAACACTTTAAATAAACATGACTTGCAGGTTTTCAGTCGTATCAATTTTTAGACTGATGCATAGTGAGAGCCCAGTTCAGCTGGGACATAATTACATCAAACGTTTCTAAAATTGGCAGAGTACACCTGTTTGAACGCAATATAAATACTTTTCTTCTCATGCTAAAACAATAAAAGTATTTAAAAAGCATTAATGTAACCTGAGAGTGATCATTCAGAAGCAGTGATGACTAATGAGTGTGAAAAATCCACTTGTCCATTTTTGTATTCGAAGGCTATTATTTGAAAACAGGATATCATGTTATTTAGTTTAGATCTTGTGCACAGAAAGCTACAAACTTTATGTGATACAAGTTACAGATATGACAATGTGCAGCCACTACTGCGTTTACTCAAGCTGGGTGTCTAAGATGTTGATGGATGGTTTATTTTTGGATGGTTTATTGATGGATGGTATATTTATCCCCTCTATTCACAACATAGTACTATGTTTAAACACTTTTTAAATTCATGTTAGTTTACTATGTAAGCGTTCATTTTCTCTCGCTCGCTCTCTTATTAGTCCCTCAATATTATTGCAGCAAAGGAAAAGAAAGAAAAATATTTTCTTTTGAAAATGAATCACAACCAATTGGTTTATATATATATA
>JBAMHX010000021.1:9386973-9406912 GCA_037177515.1 Pseudomugil tenellus
TCACAGAATACTTCTCGCAGCCCCTCGAGAAAAAGTTCTGCCAGCCCGGTGTGTCAAGAACTGTCTTCAAACACGTCTGCGCGAACAAAATGATGTCATTTTCTTCAAGAACAAATTTCTCGCTTCTCGTGGCGTATGTAACAGCCTTTAGTTGGGTCTAGGTACTTTGCAATTTCAGACCAAAACCAAAGGCCACTAGAAGAAACCATGTGTAGCAAGCGCTTTTCAATACAAGCATTGTTAAACAGCAATTAGGCTTAATTTGAAGTAAATTAAAAAACATGAGCACCCAAGATTTAAGAGGAGAAAAACAATCACAAGGAGTGGCATATCAAATACTTGTATAAATAAAAAAAGAGTGGAAAAACCCAGGTTTGGTCATGCAGGGATTGGGAGAGAGAACAAAAACAAGCAAGGCCACAAAATGGGGGCTGGATAAGCATGCAAGATTCGTGCTGAAGCTTGCAGGCCTCTTAGAAGCTCAGTATCAGTCTGCAGAGCAAAAACAGGGAGGCAGGCAGGGAGGAGGGAGAGGAGTAAAGTTTCTGACCTGTGGCTCCTAAAAGATGCGGTGCTCTTCCTCTGGAGAGAATTATAATATCCTCAGGCTAGGGAGCGGGAGGAGGAGAGACAGAAAGATCAGACAAGACAGTTATGTGTTGTCAGTTTGTGCCTATGGGGGGAGAAGGTTGTGCATGTGTGGTTAGTTGTCAGAACATGGATAATGAATCACAGGAAACATGTTGCACATTAAAATGTCAATAGATAAACAATGACATAACTTATCTGAGAATGCACGTACGCTCACACACACACACAAAGAAATTATATTGGGAAAAACAAAACAATGATACAGTAACGTAAACATGCTTAACCACAAAGCCAGTGAAATGATTATGCATATCATGATACCATGTTCATTCTTTTTTTATATCAAGGACAAACAAATGAAGAGCTAACAAAAATAATTGTAATCCCTTTTCAGACATAGTAACCGGGTAATGTCCGGACATTTACCACCCGCACTTTACCCGGACATGCCTATTCAGACATGCAACTCCATTACCCGGAGATTAAACGCTAAATTGCGTTCAGACATAAGCGGTAAATGTCTGTGTAAGACTGTCATCCTGGAAACAGGATATGGTGGATCATTGTGCAACAGTGAGAACAATGACTACGACGAAACATATCAGATCAGAATAAAATTTACCTTTCAAGAACGACTCGTTTACTGACACGTCAAGACGCCTTTGAGTGTCTATGTCTAGTTCGACGCTAGCTTCGCCTTCTATTATGGTCGCTGACCTTGAGGTATTGCCGCTTTATAGTTTTGAGCTTGTTAATCACTTGCTATTTGGTTTTATTTATCTGGTGCTCCTCCCACTTTGCTTTGATGCGGTTATAAACAACAGAATCCTGCGCTGCTCCCTGCACATATTGTTTTATACTTTGATAAGCCCTTGCTGCCAGGAGTTCTTCGACTTCTTGTATCACCAGTTCCTTGCTATTTTCTTATCTTTCGATTACTCACATTAGCTTCTAGTCTTCCGTGTTTAAGTTTGGTAGGAAATGACATCATCGCTTCGTGCAGCAGCATCTGCCCTCCCAAATAATAGTCTACTTGAAGAGGACAGACAAGTAAGATTTGTACTACATAGAAGACCTGAACGAACCTTTCCTTAAAAATGAAACCAGACACTAGTTTACCATTTACGCAATCATTAATGAATTTCATTACCAATGTCATGCCTTTTCTTCCTCAAACAAAGAAACTGACTCATTTCCAAATGCTTCTTTTGACAATGCATCCAAGACTTAATTAGCCTATTATGCACTTGGCACATTTTCTAACCTAAGCAGGAAAACCGCATCCTCATTCTTCAGTGACACGCCAACCAAATTATATACATAACTTTCCGCATTGGTGCACTGGCCAGGCAGATTATTTACAAGGACATCTAACCCATCAGTTCAGAGAGGTGTTTGGAAATTGTGTTGCTATTATTTTAGATTGCTTTGAGGATCACAAGATCGTGACCATTTGCTGTGCTCTATTCACCACGTGTCCTTGTGTTGCCATGCCTTAAATGCAGTAAAAAAAAATAGGCAGTTTACTCCTAAAGGTTTTGAAGGGCTACAGTCATCAAATAATGTAATTTCTTTTAGTGATCTTTTAGTTAATGAAACTACTTCAACTTACTTTTTCTTGCCCTCACATTTCACTTGGTCTAAACTAGATGAACAGATTTAATCTGATGTATTTAGATATTTGTATTTACTTTTCATAAGAGCATACTCTTACTTTAACAAAGGAATGCACGAAGCTGAAAATACATTTTATCTTAGCATTAAAATATTCATAGAAAAGGCAACTTTTTTGAAAATACAAAGTATATGAACATGAACATGAATACAGCTATAAAGTCCCGTCAGCTTCTTCTATTTAAATTAGGACTATTGGTGAGCTGCATAATACTTCTGGGGGACTGACAGTTCACACATCCATCTCTGGTGGGGTTTCAGAGGCATTGATCCAGAGAGTGTAGCAATGGCTATGGGTTTTATAGGGTCTTTGTTTATGTCCCAATAATTCTTTAATATGGACAGGCCTGCTCCTCAACTGTACTTGTGTATTTAATATCCCTAGCCACAGCTCTAGGTCCAACAGGAGTAGCAACAGGAGGATTATGACTGCACCTACATTGAGTTGCTAATAATGCAGGACCAAGAATATAGTGAATCAGGTTGATTTCAAGAGGTGAAGCTACATTAACTAAAAGCCAACTACATAAATATTTTTTTCATCCATTTTTCAATTAAAAACAAACACAATTTAAAGAAAACTAAAACATCAAGAATACCTTCCTTAATTATGTCAATGCTGTAATTGAACCCCACTGGTTTTGTCTTGTACATATGCATTAATGGAAATATTGTGTGCAGCAGGGGTCTCCAACATGTGTCCTCAAGAGCTTCCATCCAGCAGCTTTGTGTTTCCCCGTTGCAACCCACCTGACCCAAATCAATGGCTCATTAAAAAGCAGAAGATGACATGTTGTTGGACAACTTTTTCATTTGAATCAGGTGTGTTGCAGCAGGAAAACACCAAAACATGGAGGACTGTAGTACTCGTGGACCGGCACTGGATTTATAGTTTTTAAATTCTTGACTTGTATGAACTTAGACAAAAGACCAAATATGTGCCAACGTCTGCAAATGAAACATGCAGCAACGTATCTAGACAAGTAGTGTATATATTTTTGGGCAGCTCATAAAGACCTAAATTATTGAACAATCCCTTGTTAACATATCTTTACTTCTCTCGTGACCTTGTTGCTCTAAGAATTTTTTTTTAACATTTTCTCTAAAAAGCTCAGCACTAAAAGAAAAAGATCATTTGAAGCTTGTTAAGTTGTACAAAGCAAGATTCACATTTACATTAACAAATGTGCTTTGTTTAAAACGAGAACACACATATTTACAGGGACTAACTACTGACACACTGGTTAGAAGACAATCATATCAAACAATGTAGCTCTCAAGCGATCATCTAGCTTTTCAAAAGTTTCCTTCAGATTGGCTTCCTAGAAAACGGCAACCCTGATTTACCCTGATGGAAGAACAAACAAAGCACTGTTTCAAATTTGAAGAAAAATGACAAGTATGTTCTTGATGGAGTTCTTGACCTCCTGACTCCTGTCTTGGCACAGTTCGCTCTTTTAGCCAAAGTGGCACTTAAGATTTTCTTTCTGTGCAAGTTTGAGATCCTTCATGAAATTATAAAAAAAGGTACTTGCAGATTGTGAGAACACATCTTTTAGTGGATCCAGAAGTGCAAGTACTACTACAACCAACAAAACCTGACTTACTCTGATGGCCATTGTAGATTTGTAGTTTTTAATTTAAAAAAAAAGTACAATAAAAACAACATTCAAACAGACAAATTAAATACTTGCAACTGAAATAATAGAAACTAACACGTTGAGAATATTGTCCCTTAATGTGAGAACAAAAGGAAAAAAGTTCCACTGATAGCAAATAATCTTGAGAGCGTCAAACTGTTGCACACGATCAGTACCAGTGTTGTACACTACTGAATAAGCTAAGACAGTGCAAATATTTCAGGAAAGAAAACTTCAGTCAGCTGAACAGTTCTATTGCTTTCATTTTCATGTATGAAAAAAAAGTTTTTCTTTAAGTTGAATGAGACAGTAGAAATCTTCTTGCTGCCATTGTGACAGATGGTTGGGCCTCCTTTCCAGTCTGTTCCTTTAGACTGCTTCCCTGAGCAAAATGAAAACCCTTACAGCAAGGCTGAATACATTCTCCCTGCTCAAGCACATCAGCTTTATTCCCACAGTCCTCTACAATCCAACACTGTTTGAGTGGAAAACATGGGCTCAAGTTTACTTTTCCTTGACTTTAGTTCAGTTTCTCATGGCACAAAAAAAAAACAATTCCTTATTATCAGTATACCTGAAAAAATCCATTTCATCTCACACAACCAAAATGGGTTTTTGCTGGCAAAACAAATAAAAACACTTTCCCACAGTAACAGCATATTTTAGACAAGGGAATTCAGGTCACCCAAATCAACCCAAATATGCAGATAGGGTAAGCGGCTGTAATGCAGACCCCCTGCTTTACTGTATAAAAGAGTAATCGGATTATGTTGAGCAATGATGATACACAACACTCTACCAACATGAGTATTTCACTAATCGCCCTCTATAAAACAATCACTAAACCCATAAATGTTCACAAGTGCTGCCTTTATGATGCCTCTCAGCTTTCATGCTTGTCCAAGTGGTGACAACAATACTCATTGATTAGTTAGCTTTTTTAATTTGTTTAATCAAGTATTGATTCCAGCATAAATGTTAAAAAGATAAGTTCCATTATTTCTAATGTATTAAACAAATTATTAAGATCAAGAGCCATGTTGGGTGACTGCAGGGTGTCAGTGCTGATCTGCCCTGTACTTTGTTTTTCCTCCCATCATCTCCACTTTCTTAATCGTTCCGTTACTCAGACACTACTAAGAACATCTAAAAAAGCACACAAACAAACAAAAGATCACATCTCTAACTCTCACCATCTTCTGATAGCATAAATTGAGCTCTTAGGACAGATGACAGATGTGAAAGATTGATGAGGTGTAGGCCAAAGGTGCATCCCCCTCGACATCCTTAGGAAACACTTTGACTTTGCTTTCCTCAGCCTCCACAAAACCCCCTGACAGCTGATGCAAAGTTTTTACAATGCAACTGCGAATCCTAATGAAAGCGTTTCTTCCCATGTCTCAATTCAGGAGGTGTTGAGGGGGATTTGGGAGACCAACAGGGACTCACACCACGCCCTTGGTGACATGGCAGTCTAGAGGTGACGGACAGGAAATGGAGATGTCACGGTTCTAGAGTATTTAATTGATGAGTGGACATGAATGAGGACCTGGACAAGCAGGGCTTCTCAGAGTCTTCAAATCAGAACAAACGCATTAATGACCCTACTTCAGATTCCTGCTATTGGTTAACTCACTCCACTTTGACAAGATTTCTACAAGTACATCATTAGAAGTTCCTATTATCATAGGCTATATCACTATATACCATATCATTATCATAGCTTTTGTTTGCAAAAATAAAAGCAATATTCAGAAATTCAATTGGAAACTTACAAAACAAAAAATTTGCTGAGGATAAAGCAGGATTATTATGGAATGAAAAATGCCCTTTTTTTTTACTTTGGTCTATCATCTAGCTTAGTACAACAATAAGAACCAAAATTCAATCAATTTTGAAACCTTTAAATTAGCAAAACTGTAAAACTAAAATCATATACATGAAATACATCAGTATCTTACTGGAAATGCATTCGATGTCCCAGTGAAATCCCGAAACACAGAAAAAAATGTGTAAGAAAAGCAATGTTAGCTTAAAGCGAACGTTAATAGAAAATACCATTGATAGGCTAGTCGTTAGCACTTGCAGACAAACGACAGGGAATTAAAACAACTTGTCCATCAAAACTGTTTTATTTGTGTTCATTACAGCTTGACTGGAATACACTGAGAAAATATTTTGTAGCCATAAAAGATGACATGAAAAACATCTGAACTTCTTCCACGTTCTTACTAAACTGACTATGGAAAGACTGAAGGGACAAAACACACTTCATCACTGCAAGAAATCTCACCACTAGAGAGCTGGGTTTTCCTGACTTTCTGGAAATGGAGCCGTATTTAAGTAATGAAGTTGAAAATAAACTGTTATGTTTGTCAGTATCAGAATATAAAGACTGATTTCTGATATAATCCGAAATATGTAGCGTTCATTATCCAACTGCGTGTATTAATTGAAGATAGAAGCAATGTGCAGTCAAAGAAAATTAAGAATGCAACACATACTGCATGGATTGTGATGCATTGTGACGCAAAAAAACAAGATAATTGCAGTTAAAATTAAAAGACCAATAAAGATACACTGCTCTATTATGCAATAGCATAAAATGAGTAGGGTTGCACTTAATACATTTTTCTACATTTTTTATATTATCTCCAAGTGAAAAAAGGAAGGAAAAACAGAACAATCTAATTAGACATTGTAGTACACCAGGAGCTGCATTCTCCATAAAAGGAGACTTTATATGTTGCTTTAGTTTTTTTTAAGACCTTAAGATTTAAAGTAGGGTTTTTGCTATTATATCATTTACAAGATTAAATTAAACTAGGTTTCACACTGAAAATGGCAAAAATTGTAAATAAATAGTAAATAACTTGGTGAATACCCCAGAGTTAAACATGTACACGTGTCCTCCATGCTGGTCAGTTTTCAAGCAAGCCCCTTTTGGAACTAAATAAACTACATACAATGTCACCTCAGACTTGTTTTTGATCAACTGGTTTGGATTAAATGCCTCCTGCTGCCACAAGAAATTGACTGGTTATGTGTTCAGTCATGCAAATAAAATATTCACCATAATGAAAGCGATTTGCTGTCTCTTCTACAATTATTCAGTTTGAAAAAAAGAAAAACTGTCAAAATTGAGGAAGTCATCAAATTTAGTCTGCTCAACTACTCTTATCTATTTCAACACTTCAGCACATTTTGGAGAGGTGTTACATTTTTTCATGATGAGAAAAAAAGCTTGACAGACAGCTGTCTCACACCCCCACACTTGCAGCCCTTTTTGCTGATACCAATGAGCAAAGATGACATATTTATACAGAGTAGGCCGGGAAAGGGCACTCATCTCTATGACAGTGTGGTCTTTTTCATATACACACAACCTGTGCAGCCACCCTTACTGCAAATCTATAAACATCTCAAGTCTCTGACAAAGCTGTCAGCGACACAACCACAGGTGGGGGAGGGAAGTAAAATGAAAGGAGAGCAAGATAGAAAACAAGCTTTGATATTCTGGTATATAAACACAGAGGTTAAAATGCTAGTAAAAAGAACAAGAGGGTGGTGGATAACTAAAGAAAAATTGAGTTAGCATGTATGTCAGTATAGTTTGAAGACTCATCGAACAATCAGACTGTATATAAAAAGATGGACGGAGCCTCCCAGTAGGTTTCTGAAGAGCAAAAGTGAAGCACGTTGGGAGGTTCCTACCATCAACATCTTGGCACTGTCATGCATGCCATCACTGCAGGAAAACACAAAAATGGTCACAGACATGTAGCAGAGAGGGGAGCTGTGAGAGTAGGGGTGGATAATCTATGTCTCTCAAACTCAGAGCCGCCTGTAGCCAAGACGTAACTGCGTTAAGTCAGATCCAATGTTACCCAACGGGGCAACAGATGTAGGCAGGCTAAAGCTAAAAATTTCAAATGCAGCTAACGCAGCAAGTTTATTACTGTAAAGATAGAAAAACAGTTGCAGATGGATAACTGGCTCTTGCATCTTTAGCCACATCTGCATGCAAAATACAAATGCAAGGCTCATTGTATTACAAAAATCTCAAGCATGTGCCCTTGACAGTCAAAATGTTTTGTTGGAAAATGTCAGAAAACTATGAAGAACTGAAAAACAAAGTATCCCACTTGTAATAGATGTGTCCACAGGCTAACTTGGACTAGGCCTACCAAGAGGAATTCACATATCTGTAGGAATGCCGACTGATATCCTGCTAAGTGTAAATGTTTACTTATGAGTGAGCCAGAGGGAAAACAGGGAACATTTGAGTGTGTGTATTGAAGAGAAAACAATCAGCCATCTTCTTGTGCTTCTGAATGAATCTTAAGTAGTCCCATGTTGAGGAAGGCTTTGTTCACAGTCCCTGTCGGGGGCACGTCCTCCAACTTTTCCCTTCACTTCCTTTGAGCATAACATTTATCATTCTTCTAAGTCAAACAATAATCCTAAACGGGAGGACTAGCATTTAGCACACAATTAGACACCCTCTCCACAGTCACCACCAATTTCTTGTTGCTTGGATACCTTTTTTCCCAGCAGCGCAGCTTGTCAACATCATCATCTCTTACTTAAAACTCACAATGTTCAGCCCTATGTATCAAGTCCTGCACGGTCTTTATAAAACATCACATGAATCTTGGGTGACAATGTCTCTGAAAGCATTTCTGCTTATTTGTGTTACATCCAAAAACACTTAAAACATAAAATAAACCCTTAAAAAGGAATGGTTAAAAAGTCACAGCCCTATAATTTGTAAGGAAAAGTTCCCTGAGAGAGAATATAGCATTATCCAGAAGTGCACATTTTTACGCTGACATTATCACATGCAAGCACTAACCAGGGGAAGACCCAGGGCCTGTTTTATCAAAAGACTGCGTTGTATGCACCGGGCTGCTCTATATCTTCTCAAAAGGGTAAACAGGTGCATTAGCAAAAAGTGGAGCGATGATGGATGCTGAGTAAGAGCACACAAACATGAAAGCCATTTGCATCATTTCAGCGCTACGTCAGAAATTTTGTGTGTGTGTGAATATAAATATCCTCAGTCTCGTCATTGAGTTTGTTGCAGGCCATGCCTTTTTCTTCCCCCCCTTTTATTTTTTTCTATAGTACACACACAATAGTTCAGGCTTTATTTGGCCTATCCCTTTCAGCTGACTGGCCTGTACCACTTATTCCGCTTATTATGACGCTGACACCAGATTATTTTGCTTACTGCACCCAAATTCTCCATCACCTATAGATCAAATCTAGAAAACACTGGACTAAGAAACAAAGCCAAAGCTGACAAAAGAGACAAAAGCAAAATGAGATAGGGAGCCGAAATAAAGATCAGGTGCAAACTGAACGGGGGAAGGGAACAAAATAAAGAGTTCACCAAAATGGAGGAAAAAAAACAGGATAATACCAAGAAGGGACAGAGAAGCATGATGGCAAAGGCGCAAAGCCCATTAAATGACTGTTTTGTCAGAGAAATAAAGACCAGCTAACAGAAGCAGCAACATACCAGCACAGTGAACAAGAATGCAAATCAGCCCTGATGCAAATGTCATACGTCTTCAGGGGCAACACAGACTGTCTCTATACCAACCCCCACCACAAAACACTTCTGTCTGTGCAATCTGAGCCCCTTTTTTCCTCTAATTCTGCACTTAAACACTACGTCACTAACAATTCCATTAAACAATTTTGGATAAAATGTGACAAATGCAGCAACAAACCGCATTATCTCTTACTTCAAGTTCAATTAAAAAAAAAAGTGGACCATTGTGACTCTTGAAGCACATAAATACAAACACACTTGAACGTTGAGAAGTAACTTACTTGTCAGTCATAGCGTCGCCTAGCGAATATTGATTCATTAAAACTCCTTTTCACTTCTCAATAGATGGAAATGGTTGAAGAGATCCGGTGAAAGTGTCACAGGACAGATCTGCAAGAGAAACATGCGGATTTAGTCTAAATTGATGTCTCAACTCGTATTTATCATGGTTTTTCCTGGAGATGGGTCAAAATATATCAGCATCGTTGGATAAAGGCATCAGAAATTAATCGTTGAACAAAATCAGGATATAGGACATTGGTAAAAAGGGGGGAAAAAAATTGCACATCCCTAAACCAGACAAGTCTGACCAAACAAAGATGAAAATAACTCAGCAGTGGTTTCAGGTCTGAGTTGGTTGAACTAATTTGACTGGTTGCCATCTATACCGCTATTTTAAAAGACACCAAAGCAAATTTTACAGGTTGAACTTTTTTCCTTTTTGTCTTGTTTTAATTGTGGTTATCTTCTAATTTTCTCGAATATGTTGTCAGAGCACCTTTTTTACCATACCAAAACCAATTCACCACAATTTTGAAACACCCAGAGTGATATTTAAAACTTCTAGACAAAAAATTGTGTCACTGAACAAGACAATGTAAAACTTCACAGGCTTGAGAAGATACATTAAAACATTGCAAGTTGCAGCTTCATTTTCTATTGAAAGATAAAACAATGTCTTAAAATTTTAAAAGATGTGCCAATTTTACTTGAAAATGAAAACATTACTATAACAAATTATTTATATAACATCTACAGACTGTAGCATTCTCATTGTAATGTTTATTTATTTCAAGGCATCTATTGTGACTGAGTTGCAGTACATCATTTTGTTCCTGTAACTTCAAGCCTTATTTAAAAAAAAAAAAAAAAAAAATTAACATGGGTCTGGCTCCTTTTTTTAATGGTAGTTTTGAAAAAAGCAATAAAAAAAATACAGACGAGTTGTTGTCCTAACTGGTATCACATCCAAGTCTGACATGACACAAATGAGCAAACCAAGGTTTGGTCTCTTCAGCTTTCTTAGGAACCCGCTACCATGGTTACTGAGGCAAACTACCAGCCAGCTAGCTAGTATAGAGTACAATGAGAAATGCAGTAAATAGAGAGCAGGCAATGTTATCCTTTCAACAAGGAGAATTGACATCATGGATTAAAAAAAATCAGAATAAATTTCAGCCAATAAAAAAAGACTATATCATCAATAAAAAAGGTTAAAAAAAAAACCTTTGTTTTGGAGAAAATTATAAAAACAAAACTTTTAAGATGTATATTTAAACACAGAAATCAGAAAACTGGGTTTTCTGTCAACATTTTACAGTACAATTTGTCTTCTCAGTGAACAAGATACATGATTGATCAGCAAAATCCAAAACCTGCCATTAGCTCTTAAGTTAATCTCCCTTTAAAAGATTACACAGTGGCAGCACATTAGATTATTAGATTATACTCTGTCACTTGTTTAACGCAGTGCTATAAGACAGACCATGACCTGCCAAAGTGAGATTTAGCCTATGTAAGCAGATAAACATTAAATAGCAGCTGAAAAACACCAGAATATGGATAACAGACAAGAAGAACAGGAGTGAATTAAGGTCTCAACCCCACCCAAACCAAAGCCAGACACCAGCCTTGGAGCCAGAGGCATCTGTTTGGAGGCCATGGCTGCCAGTTTCCTTTCACCTCTTACACAACTACTGTTCATTGGACTTTAACAAAAAATGCACTGGACAAGAGAGGCCCTACCAAGGTTAAGTCTGTGTTATTTTTCAATGAACCTTTGTCATCATTATCCAGGACATTAACTTTTTCTTTACACTCACGTTTATCTTGCAGTTTAGAGGCAGTTTTCTATGGTACATCGGCTACTACTGATTCAGAAATAGCATAAAAAATGTTGGGAAACATCAAAAGTAACCTGAACAGAGCTGATGTTTTGATCAATGTCTGTAATTTTTTAAATAATTTAAATTCATGACACAATAAAGTTAAAATGTTAGCTTCTCGAAACATCTCTCAATTTTCTACAAGACATTTTTTAAATGATATACATTATACGTGCCAGAATCTGTGCCTTTTACCCATGTATGATAAAATAATAGTCTAGTAATAATAGTAGAGTTTGACAGACATCTCATTCAATCGTTTAGAACGTGTCCGCTAAAACAATTAGATCTTTTCTTCAGTCCTTTCCACAGGTTAGTCAATATTTTATAAATTGCATTATAGCATTTGATTACTTAGCTGTACTTGCAGTATGACAGTTGTTTTAAGCAATATAGTAACAATTCCTACCCCTACCTTGAGGGAGATGATAATAGAGCAGGTGAGAATTCATGAAGATGTATACAATTATAAATGAGGGTTTGTGTTGTATATTTTATTATTGTTGTAAAAATTAAATCTTCCTCATATTTTTTATTGCTGTGTTTTAATGAGATGTACTAAATAAATCCTGAATATTTACACGTCTTTTCATTGAGAGCTACATGAAGATCAGTTAGTGAGCTGCAGGAAATGTGTAGTTGGTCTGTTAAAAAAAATAAGAAGAAAAGGCAAACAAAAAATGTGGTTTCCACATGTGCACAGCAGAGATAGAGACCTGCACATGCTCTTTCAAGTGATGGCACTTGGACTAGCTCTGATGTTCCTGCATCCAAAAACAAAACTTTATTTAATGCAACTTTTTAAACAAACATATTATTATAAAGCAAAACCTTGATTAAACCAAATAAGAATGCTGTCACTCATTCAAATGGAAACGGGGCAATTGCTGCAACTTTCTTGATATTTTCTTTTAAAAAAAAATAGGGATTAGTAGGGTTCCACTAAATGTATCTTGAAAGGCTTCAATCCACTACATCACTGAATTATTTACCTCTCATATGAGATTTGGATAAAAATAGCCAGCACCACTGCGGAGACCCTATGCATCACTCAGAACAGGCTTTAAAGCCACATCCACTGCAATAGCAGAGGAAGAAAACGGTGTCAGCATTGCCAATGGTTAGCACAGTTGTCTGTCAACATGCGGTGTGTGCAACATGCATCTTACCATGATCTGAAACAGAAGATCCAGCAGGCTGAGGAGAAAGAGGAGCTCTCCCAACCTGGCTTACTGTCACAGTTACAACAGCAAATGAACTACTTGAATGATGAATTAAAGAAAAAAAGACACATAATATTATCCTCCAGCACAACTAGACTGTAACCTTCTTCCTCCCTTTTCATCAGCCAAGCTTCTTCTATCACGATCGCTCTCTTGGTCTCCCACTGACCCTCCCTCCTCTGGCTCTCCATCTAGAGCGATAAACACTAAAAACAGCACTAGATTCTTCAAAGGGTGGAGAGAGTCCTTGCATTAAAGACCCGTCTTACTATGGCGCATCCCAAACGCAGACTGTCTCCATCTGACTGTGACAATAGAACAAGGAGAGCATCTCCCCGATGTCACTGCAGTCAAACGCTGCTCGACAGAGGAGAGCGACAGTGCACGGATCACGCCTCTGGAAACCGTCAATCCCAACAATTGTTGGGGAGGGGGAGGGGGAAATTTGGGGTTGCGGGTGAGGGGTGAATAGAGGGGGGGAGGGGGCTGAGGTTAGCATGTGTGTACGAAGGAGTGTGTCTATTGTGAGGCGACATTTTTATCTTTTCTTAGAGGAGGTGAATAGAGACAGCAGGTTCAGATGCCTCACTCTCTCAGCAACATGCTCAAAATACCTGAAATAA
Source organism: Pseudomugil tenellus (assembly GCA_037177515.1). Taxonomy (NCBI): domain Eukaryota; kingdom Metazoa; phylum Chordata; class Actinopteri; order Atheriniformes; family Pseudomugilidae; genus Pseudomugil; species Pseudomugil tenellus. Next base: position 9,400,450 of record JBAMHX010000021.1, read on the forward strand.
GTCAACACACATCTGTAAACATTACTTGCATCCTCAAGCAATGACTTCTATGCAAACACTTAAATCAAAACGTGACCAGCAACAAGCTGCTTCAAAGAAAACTATTATCTGTGAGCAGTTAATTGTATGCTTAAGACCTTCCTGATGCAAAATAATTACTTTAAAAAAAAAGCTGACTAATTAAGCGGGACAAAGAGAGCACCTCCTGTCAGCTGGGTGAGAAAAACAGCTACAGAATGTACTGTATGCACGCTTACGCTCTCCCCGATCCATTCCCTTCCAGCTGCCTGCTCTCAGCAACACAATGCTGGGAACCTTTTCAAAACATCCAAGTAAGCTGTCAGCGACACTGCAGCAACAGATCAGCGAGCTTCCTGCACGCTCGGCAGTATCAGACATAGCTATGATGCAAAATCTTGGGGATGTTCACTCACAGCACACAACACTCTGCTTCCTTATAAAACACCTGCTTTTGGTAAAGCCTTGCAGGGTGTTTTATACTTTTATTGTTCCTGTAAACTTAAAATAAAAGGCATGGAACAAAGCTAAACATCCCGATTATCTCGTCATGTATGTGGACTTGAAAGCACCACCTAATCATGAGGTAATTTTGCTAAACCAACCCTTGAATGTGGAAATGTACAATGCATGGCCACTCATACAGACACACACTATCTGCTGCCAGTAGGAAGCCAGATACTACCCTTGTTGCCAGTTTTTATCTAGCATAACAGTGCTGGTCCATCATGGCAGGGTGTGGCAATGAAGGTCTGTGTTTTAAATTGAGGTGGGGGTTGTTCCATATGTGCATGTCATTAAACTCCTGATGCGAGCAGCAGATACTGCCATCAACCTCCAGTGTTTTTAGAAAACACTGAGGTTGATGCTAGAGCAAACTCACCTACTTATTTTGACAACAGATAAGTTGCGAAATATGTTTAATCTTTTAGCGTGCATTGTGTGCAATTATAAAATGAAAGTTTACAGAATTTTCTGGAAAATCTGAGTGGCCATGAGCAAGTGGAAACAAGCGGGGGTAATATGCGTCGGTGTGAACGACAGCACCTTTTACAGTGACCTCCACAGCAGGAGATAAAGAGTTACCACTCAGATTAATGGTATTTCCAGGCCTTTCTGTAAAAGGGGATGGAAAAAAACAACTTATGAATGCTGGTTACCATTAAACCCATTAGGAGCTCACATGAAAGTCCCTAACTTCAGGCATGCAAGGAGTCTTTGATGTTGATGAATATTGCATTAGGATGTAAACCCAAACACAGTATGTGCTCTCAAAGCAAGATCCCTATAAGCAACTCTGGATATGCTCCAATAAGAACAAATTTCAATGCTCCTTTTAACAAGGGTGAAATCTGACAAACAGCCAGAGCTTAGTCTGAAACCAAACTAGGCATGCAAGTAAATAACCACTAAACAGCCAAAGTAAATGCCTCTTCTGCACAAAGTTCAAGTTTAAAACAAGGCTCTCCTTCATTCCTGAATAAATTCCCATTTCCCATCCATTTTAAACTAATTAATTTATTCTCTTTTATGCACAAAAAGGGCTCTATAGATGGGTTTTCATGCCTGTGTTGTTGTTAAAAGCAACCTTTGTAGTCAGCTTATCACATGTGTATCTTGTGTTTCTGATTAAAGAAAAAAATCTTAACATAAATCAATTTTTCACTAAGAAAATTAGCTCCTAAGTGTTAAAACATACTAGTTAGCTTTTGCAAGTTTCAGTACACAACAACATCTACCCATAAAAAAGCAGGTAAATGGCCGAGACATCAATTTAACAAAAAGAGCTCCCAATTTATGTCCTGACAGATGTACAGTGGAGAAAAGTTTGCCGCTCTCAGTGGCTACGGTCACACCATGTCTTAACCTGGAATTAAATATTCTACGTGGACAAATTCAAAATTGATAAGAGTGCAGACGTGATGTCTTAGCATCTACTGGAAAAATAAACTCCACTTTCTGCTTTTTTTCCCCTTCCAGCTTCACCACCGAAGCCCAGAAAATATCAGGTACCATAAGTTCACTTTGACTTTAACTTTTAAGCATCAGATTGACACAAACACACTAATTCATGTTTTTTACCAGCTGATGAGTAGAAAGGAGATAGAAGAGATAGATGAAATATCTAGCACGATAAGATAAAAAGCATGCACAGAACAACCAGAACTAACTTGAGGTAGAATGCAATCATCTATTTGGATTCAAAATGGGAATAAACCAACCACTTAGCTTTGAATTAGGTTTAATTATGAATTAAAGAGGAATTAAAAGACTCTAGTACATATGGGCAGTGTTTATAAGCCGATGCGCGATTTACAAGCGAAAAAAAAAAAAAATTTCAAAAGACGCAGCCAAAACCTTGCAGCACAAACACAACCTGAGGGAAAATTGAGAGTGACAGAAATGTCTGAACCTCTCAACGGCATGCACCCAGTGGTTTAATGATTTGTCTACTGCTGGTGAATGATCACACAGCAATATCCTGTTCAGTCCAGCTCTCCAGGCCCCCACTGGAGTCTGACTGACATGATTCTGGCTAGCTTGGGTGCCTGCCAGCCCATCGGATTGACAAGATCCGGGTGGCTGCCCCCATGCCTGATTTGACCCAGCCAAGGACCTGTGGAATCAAGATCGATGAGGCAGAAGAATTACTTATTGAGCCCGCGAGGGAAGGGATGTCACAGCCTATGCAGTCTAGTGAAATGCTGAGCGAAGAGGAAGGACAAACAGGGCGGTTAATATCACTAACAATGCGGTGGAAAACAGAGTTAGAAAGCACAACCGTTGTTTTTAAATGGTGAAAAATAAAATCGCTGGCATGTTAAAAATTCCACAGTGCTTATGCAAAGTAAAATAAGCCTATAATGAAAGGGGATGTTTCTTTAACTCTTAAAGGAACTAGCATTCAGTCAAGCATTTCCAATGAGCTGAGAAGTATACAAAACAACTGGAAATCAAATCTGCATTACAAATGTCGAAGACAATAATCATCTGAAAAGACTCCAAACTGAAAACAATGAAGGGCCGAATATAAAAGACAATCAACTATATAAAAGTCCATAACTTCGAATCAGTAAACAAACAATGCCGAGTTTCAAGTTATTTCACAACAAAGAAGTAGATTAAATGATGCTGAAAGAAAAAAAAAGAAAAATTTAATCTTGTGCAAATAATCAGGATTTACTCCTCATCTAGTTGCTTTGCAGCAGGGTTTTATTTCTAAGAGCAAACTGGAGAAGATCTCGACTTCGAGAGCCTAAAGTTTACCTAAAGATGTGAAATATTAAAGAAAAGGTTGAATTTACGAGTTTCAGAGCAAGGACAAGCAGGATTTCAGTCGAACAAGCAATGGGGTCAAACATAAAACAGCTCAAAAACGTATTACGCACACAGATTTAACATGCAGGCAGGTGAAAGTTGAGCCTCAGTGGGTGAATATCACATCACACCTTGCAGGAAACTTTACATGCTGCAGCTGTTTGTTCAAACAAGGTTTTCTTGCTTTTCTCCGTCCTTATGAAAGCTACTATTATGAGCTCTCAACAAATGTTTTTCTGTATTATATTATACGTGCGAAGGACAGAATGGGCTGAATGGCTTGTGGGTGGTAGGGTAGCTTTTTAAAGCTGCCAAACAATGACTCTATGGTGCAAAACGAGTTTATTTTTTGTTAAATGCGCGTGAGCTTGAAGGCGTGCAATAAAACATATAAAGGAGTTGTATGTAGCGTGCTTTCTCATTTGTTCTTTTGAGAGAAACAATAAGGAGGTTATGTGGAAAAACCTAAAGAAAAAAAGTTTCAGCGAAGTTTTCTTCTTTTTGTGTCTCCGTGGGGGGGTTGGACTACAGTGCAACAAGTGCAGCGGAGCTGAAACTCCGCGACAGCACGCATGAATACGTGAACTTAGTTCTTCACAGAAAACCCCGGCGTTACTTTTTATAAACAAAACAGCGCTAACTAAACCTTTAAAAACGATAAAAAGCAAAGTGTACTTACTTCTCCAAGATTTTCTCTTCCCTTCAGGCTCGTATGAAGGCGAGTTGCGGCGACAGCAGCGTGACAGTTTGGTTTTGTCGCTGTCTCTCAGCTCAGCATGGCGACGGCTCGAGCCTCAGATTCAAACATCTCCGTGCTGGGGAGGGGGCGCGATACCCGAGGGGGGTGGCGATACTCCCGATACTCCCCATCTTTCAACTAAACAGATTTAAGCAGCACTACTCACTTTCTGTTGTTTCTTTTTTCTCTTTTTACTTTTTTTTCCTTAGATTATTATGAACAAAAAAAACCTTGTCAGCAGCCTGTTTCTATGTTTTACCAACATTAATAAAGTTATATTGACCTAAATTATTCCTACAAATGCAGAAATAATTTAATAAACATGCTGCATTTTATTCCTCTTGCTTTTGAATAAACGGGACTTTGTATAATGTCTATATTAATTATTTTATTTATTCATTTTAATTGTACTTGATATTTATCTTTACCATCTTAAAGTAAAGTGGTATCTTTACCACTTTACCATCTATTTAAAATCTAAATGATCATAATGAAAATAAATCAAACTCATTTGTTTTGTTTTTTGTTCGTATTTACTTACTATGATGCTGATACTGCTACATAAATGTTATTTAAGGTCAGTATCCTCAACTTAATTTTATGGGAGCTCAATAGACAGTTTGAACTGCAAGTCATGGTACGAAGGCTTCTGTGGATTTATAAATTGTTATTTAACATTTTATTCCCAGCTGTTTGTTCAAGTTAATCAGCTACCAGCAAAATATTCTAAAAAGCCTCACAACCTAATGCATGTCTTATTTAATTTTATTATATTTATATGTAAGTTATTTGTGATCTGTCTTGTTCACTAAATGTTTTAAAGTCCTCTCCGCACCTCCTTGTATCGTCTGAGTAGAAAGGACCTGACTTCATAGTCCTGTGCAGACGCTAAAGCAACAATTCTGGTGAAAAATCGAACCCTTAAACTTTCTGTTTGGGGGCTTTGTAGGTGGGGCCAGTGGGTTTAAAGGGTCACTGTTTGGGGTCGAAGGTTACACAACATTTTCCTGAAGGAGAAGAGAGTCAAAAACACAGTGGAGGAAATACAGACTGTCTCATTGTGCAGGGCAGCGAAGGAGGAGGGAGAGGGGTTTTCCATGGCCCTGCAAGTGCAATACAATACCATCTTTGAGTGAAACTGATTTCTTCAGGCAGTAGATAGAAAAACATCACATCTAGCTCTGTGGCTGCTTTGTTGGTTCACTCAGTTACAGATGTTAAGATATTTACCTGTCTAGTTGAGCTGTAATAACTTGTAAACTTAAGCATATCCCTGAATATGCCAATACTCTCAGGCGTAATCGGTCACACTGGGGGATAATGTTTATTTTCACATTATCCCCTGATGATTTGAGAGCTTAAACATGAAGACCAGCTGCAGTTAAAGGGAATGGCAAGTGCTGCCTGAAATAAATACGAAAAGCAGCTGGGTTTATCTTCACTCACTCTGTGACATGTGCTGCTAAGAGAAAACAGGTGACCCAGAAATGTGTGCTGAAACTTCCACAAAATACTGGAACTCAAATGATTTGTTGACTCTCAAACAGGTCTGCTTTTTTAAAGATGCCGGTTTTGCTCTAAATCTTCTTGTCTTGTCTTGTTCTACCTTGTCTGGTTTGGGTTTGTTTTTCTTTTTGTTCATTTTTCTCTAGTAGACACACAAATATCTATTTTGTATAATTACTGTATGATTCTGCAGGAGTTCAAATAGAGGGACATACAGGCACCAAACACAGGGACTAAATTTAATGCTGCTTTAATATGAGTATCAGATGAATCCACAATCCGAACAGGGGCAGGAAGTGTCAGCAATACTCACGCACAATAGGTGGGGAAAGTAATATGGTAAGGTGTGTATTTCCAGTGTAAGTACATGATCTTCATGCCTGCACTCTTCAGACACACCATTTGGATATATTTAGAGTCCCTAGCGGGTGTATCCATGCTACAAGGCAGACCACAATTATTCACAACACAGCAAGGGCTAGTAGTGGTCTGGGATCAGTCAAGAGGAGCCTGTATATGTTTTGACTGGTATGGAACAGGATTAAACGCCTTAAAGGTCAGAGGTCAGAACTTAATAGTTCACTTTTAGTAAAGATACGGGCATTCAAATCTAATCTTTTCAATACAAAATTCAGTGTTATGAAACAACTGGAAATATTACACAGATAATATTGCAGCTGGTAAATATAGATTGTATGTGGAGTTTTGAAGATACAGGAATATAAATAGCTCTGAATATAATAGAATAAAAAGCCTTGTGGATGATTTTTCACATGCAAAGTGAGACTGCTGTGTAGTCCCCACTGCACAACCAAAAGATGTTTTTGTAACGATATCAAAGTTTATCAAAAGACTGAACTAAAGCAAAGGTAATTAATCTGT
>JBAMHX010000021.1:9407012-9428118 GCA_037177515.1 Pseudomugil tenellus
GCACAACCAAAAGATGTTTTTGTAACGATATCAAAGTTTATCAAAAGACTGAACTAAAGCAAAGGTAATTAATCTGTCCTCACCTTCTTCTTTTAGTTATAAAGGTGAATTACAATGAATGGAAGATGTTTCATACTGAAGATGAAACATTTGTTTAAGATGAAACATTTACTAAGACACTTTCCTAAAAGAAAAGCAGCAAACATTCATTGCCAAGTTATTTATTTTAGTGTCATATGCATCATACGCTATTGTAATCCTGTCCCAGAAAATCCTGCATCATGAATATTTTCTGTTTTTCTAAATCTTATACTAATATAAATGAAATGAGTATAAACAATTATCTGTGTATCACAATGCAATATAATTATATCACTTTAAAACAGCTGAACCAAAGTAATGTTATGTAAGTTGAATATGTAGTTAATTTAACATCACCTTAATGTAAAGCATTTCTCAATTTTTTTGTATTACACGTACATGTTCTATTATTTTTATTCAGGTATTTAATAAACTAGAAGATTTAGAAGATTTGCATAGAACATGAAAGTAACAAAGCAGCGCCATCTAGTGGTCCAATCTGGCTGTGTTAAGGAGTAAAACTGCTTCAACCATCCTTCCATCCATAAATGATACCATTTATTTGCAGTTTCTATTGTAGGTATGTAATGAATATTCGCGTGCCTTGGTTAAAAACCTTAAAGTAGTTCCACAAGAGGAAAAAGAAACGTTTTATTTCTAAGATTAAGCCAAAATAATGCTTTCCCTGAAATTTCCAACAAATGAAGAAACTGTGGCTCATGTTTACTAAATACTAACTAAGTACACACTTTAGCTCACCTTGTCTTCATCTCGTCTTGTCCTGCTGGGAAAAGCTGGAGACAGGGGTTCATGAGTAGACCAGTTTCACAGTGGTCATCTGATTAACATTTTTGAAGACCATGTTGAACTCTTTATACTGTCACTGGTTAAACCCCACTTATGCCACAGTTCTAGTGACAATCTGTCTGACAAGGGAAGCCTAATGAGGTGTCATAGCACATAAGTGTTACCTTGCTTTCAGCCTTGCCACGATCTGATGACACCTCAACTCTTTTGCCAATGCAATACCCAGGACACCCTCAGTACTTCTCAGCCATGCTCTGTTTTTGCTGCATAAAGGGCATTTACTCAATACGAGACAGGTGGTCATAATTTTATAGTTTTTTTGTAAATGCTACATCTAATATTAGCATCATATGTTTGTATTTGAGGATCAAATCCCATTCCTGACTTTTATAATCAAAAAGTGGGATGACTGTTGTAATAAAATGTGCAACAGCTCTAAAGATACTTTTTGTTAAATTAAAATTAAACATATGATACCAACCTTGCACACCACTTAACTTTTATAATGCCATTTTTTACTTTTTAGAGAATTTCAAAAGTAGTCAAAGTTAAAGGCTGCAAGCTAAGACTAAATAGTCTTTATCTTTAGATCCACAAAGAGTACTAAATTAAAAACAGGCAATTTATGTGTGGGGTCCCAGTTCATGGGTTTAGAAGCCTTTGCAAACAAACCAGTGCTACCCCTATGACATAAGTAACAATCATTGCTGAAGTAAAATATATTTTCATGTGAACTATGTTGCCATCTACAAGATGCATTTTCAGTGTTGAACCATATTTCACTGATCGATTAATCAACATGACATAGAATATTCAGAAATTAAAGGTAATATCAAAGTAAAATTCTTTTAACTTGTTCAAGAACAGAAGAACTTCGTGGGGCTAACTTATTCGGTAATCCAATCAGAACAGCTGCCGATGTCACGTGTCACCAGGTGTCCAATAGCGAATCGCATATTAGCCCTTGCCGCACCCAAGTGGGGATGATGGTGGATGGGCGGAGCGAGGACAAGCGCAGAGAGATAAACCCACTCTGAAATCAGAAGGGTAGGGGATAAAAAACAGTGAAAACCTTCGTCTAGGCTGCGATAATCTTCTAAATTTCACCACCATATTTGACAGAGGGTAAGGAAAACCTTTTTTGTAGTAGATATGATTTGCATTTCGTCGGTAGTTGTTGCCAGGTATAGCATAGCTCCATGTGTTTTTCATGTTTATGCCGTAGTCTTTCTCGGTGTGTTCCAGTGGCAAGCTGTTTTGCTAATGTGTTGCCAGTGAGTGAGGGTGCCCGAGCAGGGGCTGGAGCACACCATTTCATACAGTTAAAACAATATATATTCGTATTTAGCTTCTTTTTTTGGACTTGCATCTACTCACTTGCTTTAACGAACTGAACAACAGCCGAGGGGGGCACACATTTTAAGCCCGAGGTGCTCTGCTGTTAGCGTGCTAATGCGAGCAGGCCTGTAAAGGGATCATTTGTTTAATTATTATTATTTTAACTGACATACTCTCAGTTACTGTAGCTGTTTAATATAGACTCTGTCACCTTTTGAATGGTCCTTTTTTTTTTTAGCTCACAGCCCAGTGCAGTGAGTGTGTTTTTGGAAACGTTGTTTGTGCCAAGCTGTGGAGCAGTTTCCTGTCCTAGCTCACAGAGCTCAATGTCCTGTATGACAACCGTGCACTGTCAAATGGAAATTGTAAGGAGATTTTACAGATCAGGACAGAATAAAACGATATGTTTCAACCCAACAGATCACACTGAGAAAAGTAAATCTCATCATTGATATATATACTGCTACAACATTTGAATAGGAAATTATGGGGGAACTTAGACCAGGTTGCAATGCTTTGCACAAATTAAACTAATGCAAGAACAGTGCTTGTGCAATGTTCAGAAATATTTGTGCCTTGTCTTTGTATCACAACATTTTGAACTGTAACAATCACCCATTTATTACTAGACTGTAAACTCTTTCAACCCACTGCAATGGCACAGTTTGCTTCTTTTTGCAATTGTGCATAATAACTTAATCAGGTTAACATGTTTCTGTTAATGTCAACTCATCCCATATTCCAAGGAATTAAAGGTAAAACCCATCAGTTCGCTTTTAATTAATTGGAATATTTCAATCTATTGCAAGCTATGAACCAAAACAGCATATATCATGTGGTGCAGTGGTTTTAGTATAGAAAATCTAGACAATAACCAAAAACCTGGTCTGCAAAATTAACTGCTGGCTGTGTTTTATGTGATGGCAACTCCCTGGGCTAGTAATGCTATTAGACTGAGTAAAAACTCTCAAAGGATAATGCTCAGCTCTGCTAGTCTGGCTCTATTTTGCCACCCTCCATACACACTACACTAACTGTACATACACACTCATAGTAGATAGGAGCTCTGTATTTGTTTAACTCCCACTCCCTCCACGCCTACACCCTTAACTGCAGTGCAGCTGAAAATGTGTTCCACATTTAAAGCTCCATTCTCAGTATTTTCTCTTTCCTTCCTCTGAATGTGATCCCTTAGCTGTGTGTCAGGTTGCTTGTTGTTACGTTAGTGATCTCTAAGCAGTCATTCACAAATGGATGCTTTCATAGCAAAGAGGTCATCGAAGTCGAAATACAGTGTGCCATAACGTTGGGGTGAAAAGCTGCACAGCTCCCAGAGCGTGCGATGGGGAAAACTACAGGGAGCGATTGCACCAGTCTGTCTGATATGATGTGAAGTTGCCAGATAAACTGATCTGTACTTGCACAGTACACAACAGTGTGTCTTGCCTGACAGATAACACTTTTCCCATGCAGATAATCCCCTTTGCTGTTTTACTAGATTAAAACAAAGTACTATTTGCCAATACTTTTCTAATAGTATATATTTATAATATAGTTTGTTTGAAATACCTTTATTATTTTTTCTTTCCTGTGCTGTCTGTTACTGTGGTTTTATTGTTGTATTTTCATTCATGGTTTGGCTCAATTTTAACATATTTTATTCAGTCTTCTTCTTCGGTTTTGGTTTGAATGCAGATGCTGCCTGGTTAGCCATTTTCTTGCTTTGGGTATTTCTTGTTTACTTTGTCTGTGTGCCAGCTTACCGGATAGATTTTCCTGGACTAGCATTAGTTGATGAATCAATAAGTGCACTCTGTAATCAACAAAGCACATTGCAAAAGAAATGAAAGCTAAATGCATTGGGAGTGGGTAATATTATGTCATATAAGCTAACTCAGCAACAACACATTTATCTTTTAAACTTACTAAAGGATAGTTCATCTTGCTACAAATAGGACTTCAAACAGCCTTAATTTTAATGTTGATTAATGCAAGAAAAAGGTAGAAACAGTACTGTTTAGCTATTTATTTAACCAGGTCTAATGATCTATTTAGCATGATTTCTGATAGATTTGTTAGTACTAAGACGGCTCTTTTGTTATTCTGCTACACTTCTGCATGACTTGCTGGTTCATTAAATATATGTAAACGTCTTTGGAAGTAATGCAGAGATTGATGTAAAGCTCGTTATTGCTTCCTGATGGGAAAATGGAATCAGTGCAGCTTCCTGAACTAAATCTCCGCCTAAATGAGGGATTGATGCATACTCAGCTTTCTTGGATCAGTCACATGCTTCTAAATTAAATGTGAGCAATCTGTGAAATGCATGTGACTTGGTGTTGTATTTAAGCTAAGAAAGAATGTCAATGTGATGCTGTGTGTAAAATAGAAATAACGCTCAAACCTTTTTACTGTGTTTTAAATGAGCAGTGATGTCAGGCAGCGTACAAATAAATTGTTGCTTCCTCATTTTGTCAAACACTACAACAGTTTGTCTACTGTTAGCTTGTGTTGTAAACACTATTTCTTTGAATGCTAATTGCAGTTTACTGCGCAAGAAAAGACCTTGCATGTGGGAATACTAAAAGCATACATAATGCAATCCCAGTGGTCGTTCTTAGCAGTGGTTAGAGACTGTGCACACAGTAGCGCACGAGCAGTTGCTGTTGGATTCTTAGACCCCAGTAATGACAGGCATCCAGCTCAGAGATATAAAGGGGTCCTGTCTGCCTGCTTCTGTTTAGTGCCTAAAATTTGGACACATACACACATTAAAACAGCCATAGAACGTCTAGCAGTATTTTCAGACTATCGTTGACAAAGCACATAATAATCTTTTCACTGCCAATCACTTGAATGGCAGATTTTTGGACTGAATAAAATGGATCATTAGTCATAGCTCAGTCATGCTGAAAAGATGTTTTCGACACGAGCTTCCGTCTTGCAAAAGTAAATTGTTGTAATATTACAATAAATGTAGAATTATCTCTATTTTACATTTTTTATTGCTTTATCTCAGCCTCTGTATGTAAAAGAAAAAAGTATCAGGGAAGTTGGAGAAAATTCAGACAATATGCATTTACTTGTTCAGTAGGACAGCTATTTATATATTTGCTTTCATTTAAGGATGTATATGACATGTTTACCACAGGCCTTTTTATTCCTTTCTTATTTAAATTATTTGTAGATGTTTAGCTCAGCTCATGCATTATTTAAGCAAAGAAAAATCACAATTGGACAGTCAGCGAAAACACAAAAATGAACTTTAAAATTCTCAATATTCCCTGATGTGGGGAAGGAAAGTTTCCAGCCTTTTTTAGGTATATAAACCCCTTGTTTTGTGTTTTTTTTTTTTTTTTTTTTTTTTTCATAAATGGAGTTCAGTCTTTGAAAATGCTGGCAAATATTGCGAAGAGTTTACAAATATTGATTTTTTTTTTTTTTGTTTAAATTGTCATTTTTTATGAAGAAGGTGATATTGATTTAAATGGTTGAAAGGAAAATAAGATGCCAAATTTACCCATTCTGGTCTTGAGCTAGAATTAGCATGAATTAGGACGTGGTTAGGACAAACGCAGCAGCCATAGAATCCTATTATTTGTGTAAGAGTTTCTCTCTTTGACAGCGCTTAATTGTCCCTATACTATATGCAACACATTTATTGGGAGTTTCTGCTGGCTTGGGGTGTGATGTGAGCTTACAGCTGTTCTTATGTAACAGTCATATTTAAAGGCTGCCCTGTGTTTCCATGGTAATTTGCATGGTTTCCATAGCAAATAACTCTTATTGAGCCTAGTGCACCTACATGTGTGAGGCGAGAGCAGAGGATTCTGAAGAAATGATGACGTTTTGCATAGATAAATGCTTCCTGCAGCCGTAGTCTTTGCTGTACCTTCACCGTCTACCAGAAAAAACAGTTTTGAGGGTTAATTTCTCATAGCTATCTTTATTTATAAAGGAGATGTTCATGCTAGTGACTGTTACAATACATGGGGAGGGATTCAGTTTGTTTAGAGGCAATTTGTTCAAACAAATCAATGCATTTTGAGATTCCTGCATCATTGTGTTAAATAACAGTGTTATCCCTTTTGCCATCTCAAAAAGAAGGGAAATATTTCTAGCTATTTCAACAAATAGTGGAAACATTATGTATTTGCAGGTGTAGAAGATCTTGCAGTATGTAATGTGGCGCTGCACACAGTCTTGGAAATTATCTAGGGTGATGGCAGCCTTGGTCTAAAAGATCATTTTACACAATAACTGCGGTGCCCTAATGCTCAGAGACGTACATGGTGAGCATTAAGCTCAACTCTTCTAGGTTCAGGGATTTAATAGTTTCCTACTCAGTTGGTGACAGTGCATCACTACAACCAGAAGTTCTGCACAAATTTACCAAATAATTGTTTAGCAGCCTGGTTAGATACTATAAATAAAAATATAGATACCATCTTTCCAATGCAGATGTGGAGTTCTTCTAGTAGCGAGCAATGCATAGCTTATGGAGTTGATGCTGTGCATTGATTGAAAGTACCAGGTGAAAAACATGACAAAAGTGGAACTACGCAAACTGTTGTACTTTAACTTTTTTTTTTTTTTTAAACTTATTTCTTTTCTTTTTTTTTAAACTTATTTCTTTTGTGCAGTGATTGAAAACTGATATTTAAATAGCTTCAGTGTATCTGTAATGGTTAACAAACTCTTGGCTCTTCAAACATTTTTTTTTTATGTTATAGCACAAAAATGTGGCCATTCAATCAACAAAGTGCATCTCTTGAAAGTTCTGTAACAGATGTACGGCTTATCTCCAAAGTTATGTGTTTAAACAATAAATTATATGTACTGTGTCAGCCTCAATTCAAAAGTGTTATCAAATAAATAACAAAGCGCATACTTAAACATTGGTTATAGTCTGTAACCATTTCACTGTCAAAGTTTTTACAGCGTACTGAATGGATAAATCGACCCTCTATGTTTTTGTTTTAGCTTTAGCACCACTAACCGCTACTGTGGCAGCCTGGGTCCTGCTCTGCTGCTAAGGCCATATATCTGCTATCTTGGGTAGCTGTAGCGCTGCATTGCCTCAATTAAAAAAAAAAAAAAAAAACAAAACAAGATTTTAATATATTATCGGGGATTTTTATTGGGAAAAATTAGTAATAGAACAGATAAAAATTAATATATTTTATAGGTATATAAATATCATGCATCCATAGTTGGAACATGATAAAACCAACTGATTTACTTGGGTTTTCAACTATAATAGGATTACACATACACCCGCATAATAAGCATAAGCGATTTAAATCAGAAATGTAAAAATGAAAGACAGTTTTAGGGACCCAAGCTCGTTTCAGAAGTGCCTGGAGTGTTTCTGACTCGCAGCTAGTCTAAACTAGTTTTTATTGATTACTTTTGGTAATAAATATTTATTTCAAAGCAAGCAAGTACTATAATTCTACATCTCATATTTTTGGACTTGATGAGTATTATTTTGTTATGTGAGCGCTGAAACACTTTCTAGGCTTGTTTGGTTGTAACAGTAAAATCCATTAGTGAAAATGCTGATACCACTTTGAACAAGCACATTATCTTCTTCATGAATAAAAGGCAAGTAGGAAGAATGACTTGATTATTCAGTTCTGCGCTGTTTTGACACTTTTTTGTGCTGATTGCACCACTCATTTATTTAAACTAGTTTCGCTAAGCAGTAAACTCCAACATGAACAACCGACAATCCCAGTATGTGACCTGACAGCAAGTCACTCTAAAGTGAATACAAACCGACAAGCAGGTCTGGATGCATCACGACTTGTGTAAACCAGGCTGATGTGGGTTGGACTGTAAAGTAATGCAGACACTGGAGTGTTTGTTGACTGGCTGTGATACATGTTTGACTCTTTTCTGCAGACATGTATATATCTGTAAAGGAAAGTGTCATTCTGGCTGCCTTTCATGGAGATTGGAGGCACAAATTGATTCTAGATTATTGTTTTTAGTTTTCCATGTTGAAGACGTGCATTACAGGCATTGCAAATGTTTTCCTTCTGTCAAGTTACAGCCCTTGTGTTCACCACCGTCTGCTTTGATCGTTTTAAAAATTTGTGATGTCGTACTTGCCACGAATTGTAGAGCTCTGATAAAAGCAGTCATCTTGAGATTTGTGAAAATGTTTTGTTGTGGGAAATTCAGGAACACAAATTAAAAAACGGACAGAACGGCTTAGAGGGTCTGACAGCTCTCTGCGTGATACTGGATGCTTGGAGTTCAGACTGTGGTTGCCATGAGAGTTTTGACTCAACATTTGCATTGATGCGGACTAATGAGCTGCATCAGTCTCCACCAGGGCACCACTCCACAAGTCAGTTTCCATGCTTGCCTGTAGATTCACCCACATATGTCTCCTTGTGTCCTTCAGAGTCAAACCTTGAGTAGTTTGCGCTGTGACAGACAAGTGGAGACTACGAATCCTCTCCAACAACCATGAAGTTGGATGGATATTGATCTGATATCTGACTTTATTAGCTCTTTGTCTCTAAAGCCTGTGCTGTTGTCAGTTATTCTGCCAAAGGGATGTGTCATTACAACTCGGTCAGTTCAGTAATTGAGTAAAAAATAAATTGTCAACAACATACCAGGACACACTTGTATAGTGGCAAAAAAGTAGGTTCTGGCAGAGGAAAGTTGTTTAATTAGTGCTATTTTCAGCTCCTGTTTTCTTTTGCAAAGCATTGATAGTTGTGCGTGATTCCAGGAAGTGCTTTATGAAAATCACTAAAAACCATTCTGACCTGAGAAGAGAGACCACATGACCATGGCAGGAAGTAAGAGTGAGAGTAGGCTATGTGATTGGATTTTGTATTCAAGGATAGGCAATATCCATAATTTTAATTAATGGCTAAAGCTAAACTGCCTTCTATTAATATCTCAGATAACAGACTGTACATAAATGTCTATTTTCTCAGATATGTAGATATGTTTATGCACATGTGGTATTGCACAGTTTTCAATAAAAGGTAAGTATGTAATTATTTGAGGTATTATTTTTTTCAAAAATAGAGGAAAATGTGTTTTTTTTCCATGTTTGTATCATCCATTATTTAAAAACAGATTAAAAATATTTTCTGTAAAGTCCCATAAAACAGAATTTAGCCAGTTATTGAGATAAAACAAGATATTTAGACATTCAGTTGTACACTGAATTTCTAGTATGTATTTTTTTTTAATATAAAGAATATTACAGTATAATGTTGAGAAAAAACATGCTTGCATTATCAATGACAGCATAAGTGGCTACAGTGCAAAGACTCTCAAACTAGATGGTTTATGTAAATGTGGCTGGAGGCCAAAATGTCATTTAATATGAAATTGATAGTGGAAATGTTTATCCTTTTGCAATTTGCTAATATGTATTTGGATAAAGGACCGAAAGGGCCATTTGCATTCACAGATCCGTTTCTATACGGTACGGGCCATTTGGTTGAAAGAGTTGTCACTTAGTTTCACCACCAAGCAAAAACGACAAAGCCTCATATTTTAAATATATATGGTGGATTTTATGTTGTTTTAAAAAGAAATATGTTGGAATAATAAAATGTTATGAAGAAAGAACACAAACTGCTCAATGTACATCATTCTCATCCTTTGTTTTTAGCGCTGAAATACTGCCTTCTCTGTTAAGGTATGTTTCACTGGAGAAATTAAACTGATCAGGGTTTACTAAAACGTCTGGTATTGACTTGAAGCTGCTGGTGGAAACGGGACAGTGACGGTGATTTCAGGCTGTCTGTACTGTATGCAACATTAGCAGCTTCAGCTGAAAGATTTGAACAAATCACTCGATTCAGGTGGTAATGAGTAGCTATGATACGCATTGTAGACTGATATGAGTAAATATTGTGTGCTATACGTTTGTTTTTGACATTTAATGGTATTCTCTTATGTCATTACTTCAGGAGGCCACCCAGAATGAACGGTGAGTCAGGTGCCGGAGTGGTGACGGCCCCCCCTCCCACCACAGCCCCACACAAAGAGCGGTACTTTGACCGAGTGGATGAAAACAGTCCGGAGTACCAGAGGGAACGGAACATGGCGCCTGACCTGCGGCAGGATTTCAACATGATGGAGCAGAGGAAAAGAGTGTCCATGATATTGCAGAGTCCGGTCAGTCGGCACGTTTTTCATGACTTAGTGCCTCTAGCACTGCATCAACACGTGTCCAACTAGACTTACGGCAGTCTGACACTTATCTACGGTGTCCTCTGTTGTTTTGTTCTTGCTTGTGTACTTATTCTCAGATGTAAGTCGCTTAAGAGAAAAGCATCTGATAAATGACCGTAGAAAAGAATAGCAAGACAAAATACTAAAAAAAAAAAAAAAGTGTTTTTTTTTCCAGACTAAAGTTGGACTTCAAAAATTATGCAAGCAGACTGGGCTGCAAATGGTATAGAGTTGTTTTTTTATGTAAACAGACATAGTATGGAGCCCTCTCAACATCACATGCATGATCCAGTTTATTCCATGATGGTGATGTGATGGTGACCAGCTGAACAACCCGAGCAGGAAAAGGGTCTGAAACAAAGGCTGTGACTGTTTTTTTTTCTCTCTGCTGTTATGACTGGCAGGCATTTTGTGATGAGCTGGAAACAATGATCCAGGATCAGCTGAAAAAGGGGAAGACGCCCACAAGCCTGTTGGCGCTGCAGCAGATTGCAGATTTCATGACCACCAGCATGCCTTCCATGTATCCTGCTGCACCACAAGGAGGCATGGCAGCACTCAACATGAGTAAGTAGAGAAACCAATGAGTGGATGTAACCTTTTGACCCTTGTTCTGCTCTCTGTACTCACAGTGAGTAATACAGCATGAGTCCTGTCAGTTGGTAGTTTTAAAAGAGATTTCTTTCTTCTGTTAGCAACGAGAAAGGAAATCATCAGTTCTCGCACTTGTAGCACCTCTTTCTCGCCTAATTTAATGAGTATTGCTCTTCATCTTCTTCCCTGTAACAATGTGGCCCTGTTGCTTCTCCCAGGTTTGGGGATGGTGACTCCTGTCAATGATCTGCGTGGCTCAGACTCCATTTCCTACGACAAGGGCGAGAAACTGCTCCGCTGCAAGCTGGCTGCTTTTTATCGACTTGCTGACTTGTTTGGCTGGTCTGAGCTCATCTATAACCACCTCACAGTAAGATCATTTATTCTCCCTAATAGATAAATGATCCCATCTTGAAGGAGCAGTCAGTTTGCAGCTCACTATTTTTGTAAGCGTTTACATACAACGGTGTAGATGCTGGAAAATCTTGCTCTAGGAAAAGAATTGCTGACCTGACTTTATTTTCTTGAGGTAATGCTTGTTCAGTTATCAGAAAATGTTAGATGATGCACATTTTAAACCTTTGTAAATGATGAATCTTCCAACATTTTACTGAGAAGCAGTAGTCTCAGTATTACTATTATTGATGCTCACAAAGTGTTTGCAGGCAGTTGGTATTAGAAGTATGAAGCAGCCTCTAAGACTAATGGGGCAGTAATGGTTCTCTGACTGGAAATTACACTTGAGGTGATTCACAGTTGCATAGCTCATCCAAACCTAAGCAACTGGTCTGCCATTAGGTACAGGGATGAGATTGTCAGACCATATGCAGCTGCATTGGAGCTGGGTTCCTTCTGATGAAGGCGTTGATGCTATATGGACTGGTCTGCCTGTTCACCATATTGGAATCCAGTCGAGCAGCTCTGGGACATCATGCCTCATAATGTTTGATGGCCAAAAAGCGTTTCATAGACTGAAGACTTTTCAGGAATATATTATATATATTAAAAAAAACAAAAAAAACAAAAACAAAACAACTGAGACATCTAAAGACAAACGTGAATCCGTTGTACTCATTTCCAATCTGTTGCTGTGATCAAATGCTTTTATGTCAACCAGCACCTTCAATTGTTTTAGTTCAGTTCAATTTGAGCCATTTTCTGTGTCATGACATAATTTAACACCACTGTGCTCTGAACTTGTAGGTCAGGGTGAACTCGGACCAGGAGCGCTTCCTAATTGTCCCCTTTGGACTTCTTTATAGTGAAGTAACTGCTTCCAGTTTGGTAAGATTCAGTCGAGTTCTCTCTACTGATTTTATTTGTCAAACAAAAAATGATCTTATCCCAATTTTTTGAAGCAGGTCGCAACAAGACCATACTGCATCTTTGTCGTGTGCCATACCTTTTCAGGTCAAGATTAATCTTCAAGGTGAGATAGTGGACCGAGGAAGCACCAACCTTGGAGTCAACCAGGCCGGCTTCACCCTCCACTCTGCCATCTACGCTGCACGGCCTGATATCAAGTGTATTGTGCATATACACACTGCAGCCGGCGCTGCGGTAAGTGATGCATAGTTATTTCCAGTAAGTAATGTCACAATTATCCTCATGTTGCGTAACACTGTTTGGTTGCAGGTGTCTGCCATGAAGTGCGGGCTGCTGCCGATCTCACCTGAGGCCCTCTCCCTGGGTGAGGTGGCTTATCATGACTACCACGGCATACTGGTGGATGAGGAAGAAAGTTCCCTCATACAGAAGAACCTTGGTCCAAACAGCAAGGTAAAGGAAGTGTGTGTGAATGTCTGTGAGAGATGGATCATAAAGAAAAACAGGCCTTGCAATTGAGTGGTTGTTTTTTTGTTTTTTTTCTTTGTATCAAGGTTCTTATTTTAAGGAACCATGGCTTGGTGTCCGTAGGAGAAACTGTGGAGGAAGCTTTTTATTACATTCACAACCTGGTCACTGCCTGTGAGATTCAGGTAGGGTGCACTAAGTTTCATCTGGACTCTTATTTATCTAGAAGTTCAAGCTCGAGTAACCTTATTATTTTGGATCTAATTTTAATGGATACATTGGTTCATCTTGTCTCCTTGCCTTTCTGTGTCTGCTGCTTTTCTTTCTTGTTCATTTTTCTTCTTTCTGTCTCTTGTCTGTTTGTATCCACCCTGAACATTTTCCAGGTGCGAACACTGGCCAGCGCTGGAGGGCCAGATAATCTGGTGATGCTGGACCCAGCAAAGTATAAGTTGCGTCCACGGGTTCCTGAGCCAGTGGGTGATGGGTCGTCAACACACCCTAAGTGGCAAATTGGGGAGCAGGAGTTTGAGGCTCTCATGAGAATGCTTGACAACTTGGTAAGAACTATGAAAGAGTTAGTAGTGAATGTTTATTAAGGTTGTTGATTTCAGTGGAAATTATATTTATAATTATAATATTTTAAAAAATTATAATCTAGTTAGACTATAATAGCACTGGGTAATTCACACAGTTTGTATTAATCATTCTTGGTATGAACTAAATGCTGACCTTGACAGTGCAGCTAATGCATCTTGGTATTTGGGTGCTGACGTCGCTTTAGAGAGTTGCAACACTGGTGGTGTGTGATCGCTACAGGCCAGAGGATGGTACCGCATTGTCCTTGGTGCAGGAGTGTACACTGCAGTATTTTTCTCCGGGACTTGTTTTAGCATTGTTTGGTCTGCTTTTTTTAAATCTGTGAAGCCAGACCAGGTTTGCTTAGTTTGGAGTCACAACACAAAAAATCATAAAAGCAACACAGTCATCTTTTTTTATTTATTTATTTTAAAAAAAAAAAACACCCTAAGGGGCATTCAGCAAAGGTCATCTATTATTATACGTAACAGGTATGCTGATTCAAACTGATAGTTTTTTCATATCATAAGATTGATTTCTTGATATGGCTAGGTAACCGTAGCAACTTGTTAGTTATTTTCCTTAGGAATAGTGCATTTTCTGAGCTGAGAAAGTATTTTGTATACTGTCTATGTTACTGCTGGAAACTTCAGACCCTTATTTGATGATGCAGAAAATATTTAAGGCTGCGTGCCTACACCGGATTTGCTTCAGCAACAAGCATGTTTCACTCTGCTGGTATGGAATCAGACAGAACATGAGTTAAAAACTAGAAGCTACATTTTATCTGATATTAATTAGATTAAGTTTGACTGTAAGAGATTTGACAGCATTGGTTTCTAAGCGTCTCGAGTTTATATCTCAAGTCACACATTGGCTTTTGATGTCAGATATTACAAATAAGTAGATGTTTTTTTTAATCTCTATTGCTTATGTTCCTTTCCGTAGGGCTACCGGACAGGTTATCCGTACCGCTGTCCAGCATTGCGAGACAAAGGTAAAAAGTACAGTGATGCGGAGCTCACTTCCTCCGGTGGTTACACATACGGAGAGGACAGTGACTCTGGTGCTCGCTCCCCACTGAAACACAGCTTCCAGCGCGGCCAGCGTGACAAGACCCGCTGGCTAAATGCCAGCGGCCGCCCCGACGAGCCCTACGAGGATGGGCCCGACGGCAACAGCCCCAAGTCGAAGCCTAAGGTGTGGACGAACATAACACACGATCACGTCAAACCCTTGCTGCAGTCTCTCTCGTCCGGTGTCTGCGTGCCAAGCTGTATAACCAACTGCTTGGTCTGTGCCTACCTTATTGTTCATAGTATAGATTTGACAGCTACCCTGTTGGTGGAATTGGGTAGGTGGTCGGCATCCTGAAGGTCTGGAAGCAAAATGTTGAAAGTAAAGAAGTTAAAATTTCCATTTTCTGACAACCGTGTCAACTCTCTTAACCACATAGCAAACCCTTTTTGGCTCAGTGTAACATCACACTTTTATAGTCAACTTTATCTGCTACCTTTGCTGTGATAACATGGCAACATTCTTTGCTCTGTTCTCCTGATGCTTCATGATGCCGAGCCACCTGGCCAGAGCATGTCCCCTCCACTGCATGTGTAGAAGTGAAATGCATTGTTGGTGTTTTTCCCAGAGGAGCAGCAGGGATGTGGCATGAGTCCTCCATGAGTAGACGGGTGATGATGTTGCAGAGTACACTGTCGCTCAAATGCCTAACTTTTCCTTTGCGTCTTGCGTTGGCTTACTTTTGTTGCTTAAAGTTGAGTCAAAATGTTGAGATTTGATGCTGTTATTACCAAAAGGGCACACTGTGTTTTGTTGTGCACTTGCCTATAAAGACAATTTAGAAGAGAAAGCAGGAAGTAGCATGTCCGCGATTGTTTTTTTGTTTTTCAGAATAGTGGCATCCAAATTTTACATTAATGCAAAAATTACTTTGGCAAAAAAGAGATGCAGCCTGCTTATTTAATTTTATTTCTTCATGCAACTATTTGAAGTTGCACTTTTGTTTCTTTTTTCTGGTTTCAGTCTTTTTCTAAAGCAGCTTTAAACACTTCCAGGCTTGCATGAGTGATACTGTCTTGGAAAAAAAAGAAGAAAAAACTGATCCAAAACCATGAAAACTAATCTGACCTTTTTAAATCAATTATCTCCTCTTGGGAAAGTAGGAAGTGTTGTGTTGTGAGACTCTTTCTCAGTGAGTATATCATGTTTACATGTTCATCTCATACTCGACCAACCCAAGTCAGCTATTCCCATCCAGATTCCCTTCCTCATCCCTGCTTTGGCAGGTAACCAGCCAAGCTCAGAGTAAAAAACATGTATGAAGCCATGAGCTTATGCTTTCTCTCCTTGTTACATGCTTACTTTAAAAGAGTTTAATAAATGTTTTGCATGGAGGTTTTATCCCTCTTCACCTGCTGCTTATTCAGTTTGGTGGAGGCAATGGGAGCAAATTCTACCCCTCATAACGCTGAGCATTACCAGGTTTACTAAAACATTTTTTTTTTGGAAAATGTGCCCATTTGGGGGAACATGTTACTCACCACAACATTAAAAGGTTTCGTCCTCTAATGTTATTAGCCTGTAGTTGTGTGATACATATTTTTTGTTCTCCGTCCCACAATGGGCAACTGTTCTTGGGTGTGTTTCTCTTATATCTGTCATCTTTGTCGTGTATTAGCCTGGAAAATGACTTTGGTGATGCCAGCTCACCCCTCACTGCCACTCTCGCTTCGTAAGCCAGCCTCATTGTCTCAGTCAGCCATCTCTCACTTTTCCTCCACTTCTTGCCACCACCAAACGCCCTCACTTCTCCACTCCCTTATTCCCACCCCCTGTCCTATGCTCTGACATTTTTAATTGTTCTTCAAAGTGTTTTATTTTAAGTTCAAATTGAGCATCAATGATGATTTTCAGAACCCGAAACGTTGCCTTTATATTTACATCACTGCACCTTGTACTCCATTATGTTGACAATCTTTTTCAACTCTGTATAATTGCGGACTATGTTCTTTGACTGTTTTAGATTTAATCTTTAAACATAAAAAAGCAAAATTATGGAGCAAAATAATTATATTATATTATTAAAACATCTGTTTCAAAATGTAAAAATTATCTTAAAATTTAGAAATAGAAGCTTAATCTTTTAGAAAAGTGTCTATGGTATGGTTATTACACTGATTGTGATTGTAGGAATGTGGAGCCCAGACCAATACTATGATAATATGGCATGAGATATTTTAACAAACAGCTAAATATATGGTGCTTATTTCAGGTGTCGTTAGTAAGGTCACCGTCCCATCTCTGCACATGTGCATGCTGGTTAGTTAGAACATGCACAATGCAAAACTGGAATTCAGCCTTTATTATTGCACCTTTTTTATGGTATTTCTTTTCAATCAAAACTTGTTTTTAATATAACTTAATGTTATCATAGCATCAATAAAATTAACGTTTTAGCATCATTTCTAGCCCTATTGAGAGAGAGAAAAATAAAGTCAACATTGCAATATTTTAAAAAATGACAATTATTAAACTGTTGCATATTGCAACAACCAACCTGAAGTCTCTTTCAAACAGATTTTTGCATAAATAAAATGGAATAAAACCCACCTGGAACAGTTTTAACTCTAAATGTTACACACACGCGCTCATACGGCACTGCTACATTTTACTGGATGTACAAACACGTAAGTGCTTTGCCCTATCACACGCATTCACACTCCGTTAGACACATCAGGAGGCATTTGGGTTCATTGTCTTCTCCAAGGACACTTGGAGGATGTAATCAGGGAAAGCCTGGAATCAAACCACCGACTTTCAGGTTGGCAGACAACTGCTTCCCCCTGAGCTACAGTTGCCCCACACTGTGCAACTCATTAATAAAATCATTACTGTAAATCTAAATTAGACATTTTCCCCAAACGTGCTTCATCAGCATTAGTTCACTTATTTTTTTTTTTTTTAAGTCATCCAACTTTGTCAGTTTCATCTCTGCATGATACTTGTATTATGAAGCCTGCATTGTATTGTGTCTGAATCTTTTTTTTTTTGTGCTTGGATGCCATGTCTTTCTGTGTGTCTGACTTAAGTTGCCTTTTGACAATAAATATTGCGTTTACAGTGGACAAAGGAGGATGGGCTCCGCCAGGCTGCTGTAGCCAATCAATTCATCCCTTTGAACACCAACCCTAAGGAAGTCCTGGAAATGAGGAATAAGGTACCAAAGTACTTTTTTATTTTTACTCTCTTGGTCATTAATTTTGTATTATACATATGAAAATATTTTGACCAGGACACATGCTGCGTGTTTATCTGCTCTTCATGAGTTAAATGTCACTTGTAGATCCGGGAACAGAACCTTCAGGACATAAAGACAGCAGGGCCCCAGTCTCAGGTTCTGTGTGCCGGCACTGTTGTGGAACGCACCTTCAACCAGGTCAGTCCCGTTGCATTGAATACCCCCCCCCTCCGCGGTCACTGTCCAGACCTGGAAATGAATATGTCTCGTGAGTACAAAGCTGGAAATCCTGTCGAGATCAGTCAAATTAAAACTTCAAATGATCCACTATGTTCAGTCCAGGTCTGGAGTTTCCGCATTTATTTAAGATGTGGCAATGTGTGAATATTGTGCATGAAGCTTTCCTCGACTCTGAGCTGCAATAAACCTAACTGAATTTAAGATTAATGGCTGTGTCATGACTTCGTACAGAGTGAGCATTAAAAACGGAACAAAAAGTTTTACTAGTTGACTTTGTAACTGTGGCATTATTCTTTGACTGCAGAGAATGTCAATCTTGCAGGTGAGTAGTGTGTTGGCTATCCAGACCTGTCAGCTCAGGCCGTGTCCATATTCATACATTGTTCTTTATGAGATGTTATTTTTGCATTTGTTTGGTTCGCCTCTTATAGGCTGTAAGCAGTACAGCAGCATAAATCCCTGTTAGAAATGACCTTCTATGCATGTGCTTTTTTTTAGGGCTGAAACAATTCCTCGAATTATTCGAGTAATTTGATTACTAAAAATCCTCGAGGCAAATTACCTGCCTCGAATAATCGTGAATTTCATTGTCATTGGCACTTTTCAAAGAACAAGTTTCTAAAGTCAGCTGAGAAAGGCATGTTTTGACATTTTTACGTGACAATAAAATGTTTAAAAATAGTTTATTTGGTGTATAGATCATCATTTTGTCTTTGTTTTAATGTAGCTCTTTGAGTAAGCTCAAGTCAAATTCTGATAAGTACAAATTGTCTTCACAGTTTTTATACGATTACTCGATTAATCGATTACTAAAATAATCGATAGCTGCAGCTCTAGCTTTTTTATATCTTAGGTTGATTGGCAGCTAATCAATCAGGAGAACATGCTTACTGGTTCTGTTCGCATGACTCATCTCAGGTTGTTCTGGAGCTCTTTGGAGCAACTGGGAAAGTTGTGTCCTCGTGCTATGAGGATGCAGAACAGAGAGAGTTAAAAATGTGCCAACATTGGTTTCCTTTTGCAGTGCATGCCCATAGCTACATGGTCCATTACTGCTAACGCTTTTCATAGCACTACATCCTCCTCCTGGATGATCTCTCTATGCATGTGCTTCCTGTGTGTGTCTGTGTGTGTGTGTGTGTGTGTGTGTGTGTGTGTGTGTGTGTGTGGGCGCACGCACTAACGAGTGAATTCGGAGGTGGAAAGACACAAAGCTGAAAATCTAAATTTACTGAAAAAATGAAAGCGGCCAGCTGAGATACCAGAATTACTTGATGTAACATTTCGCTGTCTAAAACAAACCAGTCATGTCTGTCTGGGGTGTTACTGGAACTCCCTCTTTAGTGACATGTTGTCACACTCTTTCCGCCTTTGCGTGAGTGTGTGAAAGACGATATGTTTGTGAACATCAGCACGCATTTACGACCGCCCGATAGATTATTATTTTTTTTTTTATTTTTTATTTTTTTAAATAACTTCAATCTGCTCGGTTGTGCTCCCCCCTCACTGGGTTTGCTATTGCAGGACGCCCCTCTGTCTGACTGTACAGACACTATTGATGGCCTTGATGTGTCCGAGGGGTCCTATAGTCCTGCTAAATCAATTAGAAAGGTACTTAATGCTCCAGTCACAAATATGTGTTAGTTACAGTGGGATGTAAAGACCTCAGCAACCCTTTTCACAAATGGATAATCTGAATTTTAAGTATTTTTTATGTGACATTGCAGTAATACAGGAAAGGAAAACTGGCTCATTCTTGAGCTTTTAAATCAGATTTTCTTTTGACTCTATACTGCTGCAAGTGTAGACAGAAGTATGATCAACTCACCTTGCTGAAATGATTTTACAGAGGATTAACAAAATCCTACTGTTAACTATGGAAATGTTTTTTTTACAGAGGATTATTTTACCAAAAAACACCAACAACACCTACATTCATATCAACACCTTGTGCATTTCAAATGGTTTCAAATCATGACCTTACGGCGCTTCTATTCATCCTGCAAGCAGTGCTTTCAGAAACTTTCATTTAGATTTTTTAAATGATGTGCAGGTGCTTAGATAATGCTAGTTTTATTTTGGGAAGAGTTTAGATGATGATAATAATAATAATTTACTTATTAAGTTTTGTGTAGACAGCTTTGGTTTTTTGCCTGATCCAGCCTTTTTTCCCTTCTTTTAACTCTAAGATACCGTAAGATTTTACAGAACAATCATTCACCTCTCTGAGGGATATCCAAACCTTTACATGCCACTGTATACTTGAGATTATCAGAGATCATCAGTCCTGTGCAGAAAGATGCTCTATGTGGTTCTGCATGGAAACAGATTCATGTAAACTACATCTGAAAGCTCTTAAAATAAAGACACCACTGTGGTTTTTCTACTTCATTCAGATTTATGCTTACAAATGTGCTCGTTGCTGCTTTGTATAAGTTGTAACAGAATGGTTTTCCATTATGTGATGGTGCTTTTAATGCATATCTCTTACAGATTATGGTTTTAGATGGAAATAAATTTATGCCTCCCCGTTAAAGGCCTTAATTTTCTGTGTTGTTTCTGTGGCATACTGTTAACCTAGACTGGGTTTCAGACCTATTTGTGCATAAAATCCTCTTTTTTTTCTTACCTACTTGGTGTCTGGTAATATTTTTCAACTATAGTTTGTTTCCAACCATCTTTCTCTGCAGCCAATCATTTACACATGAAATATTCAGATTAACTTTCCCCAGATGGACTCTTTCCTCTCCTGAATATCCCCGTTTTCTCTTCTTCCTCTCTCTCTCTCCTAAAGGGCGAGCTAGTGACTGCATCCAAGGCCATTATTGAAAAGGAGTACCAACCCAAGGTTATCGTCAGCAAGCAGGGTCCCAACCCCTTCACCAAGCTCACTGACCAGGAGCTGGACGAGTACCGCCGGGAGGTGGAACAGAAGCAGAAAGGAGGCGAAGGTAAAAGCAAAGAACAATATTTGTATGTTTTTTTTACACGATCTGTTTCCACCTATTTGTTTTTTTTTTTTTTAATTGAATGTCGTAATGACAGAGCTGTTGGTTTTCTGCAGTACGGTGAGATGGATGTTTAAGCTTGTTGAAAAACAAAATCCACTTTTCTGTTCATGTTAGAAGTGCTTAATTCTTCACATTTCACTTAATTTTTAGTTTTGGCTAAGTTATTTATATTTATTTTTATTTAAGATCG
>JBAMHX010000021.1:9428387-9443252 GCA_037177515.1 Pseudomugil tenellus
TATATATAAATTTTTTTAAATGAAATAATATTAGCCAAACTGTTATGTCTCCATGCACATGCATGGATTTACAGTGCTGAAACGATGCGACTCTAAGGAGGGATCATCCTCCAATATAACCAGTCCAAAGCCTGAAATTGCAGAACAGGGTGAAACACCTGCCTCCACACCTCTGCAATCAACTGACACCCCCAGCTTAGAGAAAGCCCTGCCTCCAGTTCCCACCCCAGCCTCGGACCTAAGCTGTTCCTCTCAAGGCCTGTCCGGAGAACCTCACCCAGCTCCAAGAGTCACAGACTCTGCAGGAACAATTGCCGATGATGTATTTTCAGCTGCAGAAGATGTCTTATCGGTCCTTGATTCGCAACATAAGGAGTTCCACAGTGCCGTGCTGCAAGCCCTCAGCAAGGAGCCGATAGTGGGAGAAGCAGCTAAGGCAGGTCCAGCTCCAGGTACAACCAGATGAAGTGGAGGCTTGCATATGCGCTGGTCCTCCACTCTCCTCCTTCCCTACTCAGCCCTGACTCATCTTACTACATACCACTGCACTGGGAGTCTGGGAATCCCTGCCTGCTGTTTCCTTTCCTTTCTCCGAGGGTTTGGAGTCTGTTGCCATTTTTTTACCATGTTCTAGCACCCTCCCCACCCACATTTCAGTCTATGAAGCCTTTGCTTAATTGTTTTTCCCCTCATCCCCTGTATCTGATGTGTAATCAAAAGACATCAGAGCTGTGGCAGATCAGATGGCTTTCTGCAGTTTGATTGGACAGAACTGAGGAGACTGATTTTTAATGTTTTTTTAAAGGTTTTCTTATTTAAAACGTGCTTCTGCACTGAATACCTTTGAGGAAGCTGCATCTGAACTCAGTCGTCCAATTAGATCATCCCAAGTGTAGAAAACAAACAATGGTGCTGTTTCTCTTCCTGCTAACCTGTCTTGGTTTTTACTCTGCTGGTGTCATACTTCCCTTATTATTTCTGTTTTAACCTTGTCACTTTAATCAGGTATTGGTGGATGGTTATTTTTATTGTTTTTTTTGCACAAGCACATTCCTGTATCGCTATAAGGCAAAAAAAGTGATTACAACCCAAATTATGTCCTTTTCTGATTTGAGGCCAACGGTATCTTACTACTAGTTTAATTATTTCAGATCCAGAGCAGCAAGTAGAGTTTGAAGAGGAAGACAAAGGCGCAATACCTACATCCACACCACCCAGCACCCCAGTTAGAGCAGAGGAAGGTAAGTCTGCCTCACTGGCCTGGTCCGGCTTGGTTCAGCATGGGTTTTCTCCTTTTCTGACTCGGGTGTTTCTAGGATCCACACAGTGAACACGGAGGCCTCTCCCTCCCTACCTGCTTGTCTGTTTTAATAATACTACTAAGGGTATCGTGTTGTGTTTCTGTAATAAAAGGCCAAGAGGTTCGTCTCTTTTGTTTTCGAGATGAACAGATTAAAATGGCAAAACAACTTTCTAACTCGGTTCGAGGGCCAAATCTAAATAAATCTTGAAGAAACATAATGAGATTTAATTTTTCGGACCACAGGGCAGATCTATTATTTTTATTTCGCCCCCTCTTGGTCTTTATTACCATTGGATTACACCTATGTCAGCAGTATCATTCACAATGATACTAGAACTGGCCTCAAAACAATTCCTAAATTATTAAGAGATGCTTTAGAAAAGTCTGATGTGGTCAGAATGAAGTGCAGACGGTGCGAGTATCTTATGTTGTGGGTGTAATCTAATATCAGATACTGTAATGTAACTCATGTTTCTGTACTGTACTTCCTTCATTTTCATCCTCCATTGTTTTTGGGATTTGCTAAGAATGGCTCAGACCATTCTTTTTTTTCTTTTTTAAATTATCTTCTGGTGATTTTCTTTTTTCTTTTTTTTCCCTTCAAACATTTTTTTTTAATTTAACACAGTGCCTGTGTTTTGATCTGCATAGACATTTGTTTCTACTTGTGCTTTTTCTTCTTTGTGGCTGCGATTTCAATCAGGGGATGGAAATACAAAAGAGTACCTGTTGCCATAGTAAGTATGTACTGTTCCACCTCCTCGCAACCCTAATTACCACTCACCCTCCACGCTTGTGTTTGTTTTTTTTATTCATTTTTATTTTCCTTTGCATGGCTTCAGTAGCAGAGCTGGTCTGTGGTCTGATCTAACACGTGTGTGTGTGTTGGGGTTTGTGTTCACTTGGTTTCCTAAATTCTTCTTACTATATAACTTTGGGCTGTTGTGGGTTTTTTTTCAGAGCTCTTTTTGCATATATTTAATGTTTCCAGTTTATATTTCAGCAGAAATAAGCTGATTATTACATTATTATAATAATAAACGGCTATGCGGGACATTTTCCTGCTGGGTTTTTTCCCTACACCTGCCATATGATGCATTCTGGTCCTGTTAGACTTACTGGTAGTCGAGGAAAAGGTCTAAGCTTCTGAAGTAAACCTCACAACCAGCTCAGTGTTTTACATTAGATTACTTCCTAATTATTCACTATGTAATTAACCACCTCCTTTACACATAAGGACAATATGTGTTTACAGAACTTCTGCTTTGTTTTATATGAAAAATAAAAGGTAATATTTTCAAACAGGTCTTTAAAATGTTGTCTATGTTGCAGGAGAGTCCTTCACCAGGTACATCAGTGTTTAATGTGTGGCTTTCCAACCCAGCTGTCTGCTGTTGGTTTAGCTTGAAGCATATTTGAAGTCTGGCTGCATTGCTGGCTGGTCTCCATCTTTATCTGTCTGTGTTGTTCTAATAGACTTGTGAGGTGTAAAAATGTGTTTTCTCTGGTCTTCTGTCACACGGAGGGCAAATTTATAATAAAAAAGCAGCTGTGTGGCAGCTGTTCGCAGCTTGTAGCTTGTTTTGGGTGCTTGGTTATGCTGATGCTGACCCTCTGGATGCAGCACACATCTTTTTGCTGGGAGTATTTTTCATGTCTGCCTGTTTGTAGAATTTGCTGAGTCTTGCAGACAAAAGTCCCTGAAAACATAAATCTGGTAAAACTTAAAAGTTTGGCCAAAGAATGAATGTTTATTAACTAAAAGCATGGCTAAATCAGTGCTGACATTTTAGAAGCAAAGGTTTCTTTTTTTAATTCAAGTTTGCAGGATTTCTATTTAGAAATATGAGGGACTGAAGTGGAAGAAAGAGGGGAAACTCATCTATTTATTTTAGACTTACGAACACAATCAAAGCCAGATCTAAAAGTAGCTTTTGTGCTCCCAGCATCTGGATTAAAATGCAAGCAGTTAAAACTCTACTCACAGATTAAGACTTTGTGGCTCCTATTGATAATTCATAACTTGCTGCTTCTTGAATGCTTCTCCAACTTGGAACTAATAAAGCTTTATTTAATATATATATATAATTTACCCAATGTGGTTTTAAAATCAGATGTATAAAGTTTAATGTTGACTTTGACTTTGTGTTTTTCCTTTGCTATATTTCGTTGTGTTTTTTGTACACAGGGTACAAATGAACCAGGGAACTACACTCGTTAAGATTTCCCTGTATAAATTAAGGTAAAATAAAAAAAAAAGGCTGTGCTCCAGCCAGAGGAAATGCTGGAGAATTAGTTGTGGTGTTTCTTAGGGATATTCATAATTAATATATTTACACTAATTGATATTAAAATAAGTGTTTTTGCCCTGGATGGCTGTAAATTAAGTTACTTGATGCATTTTGGGAATTTGTTTCAGCTTTCAGGAGGATTGTTGCCTGTGAAAGTGTGATAGCTTTTTAAGGCCCAGCTGTGTCGTATTTGTGTGGTTGAGCAGGGACAAGTCAATACTGTGTAACTAGAAACAGGTCTGGATTTTGGAGCTTTACTGGATTATTTGAAGGACTTGATGCCGTAAGAGCACATTCATCAGTTTCTCTCCCAAGATCAATAACTCCATCCCCTCCCACCAGGGTCCCTGCCCGAACAGACCTTTAAGGATGAGAGTGATGCAGCCACCCTGAGACAGACCCTTCCTGATTTGACACCAGACGACCCCTCTGACGCTCCAGCCCTTCCCGCTGAAGACTCCACCACTCTGCCTGCCAACGCAGACGCAGCCGAGGGGGATGAACCCGTTGATGCTGCAGACCAGGAAGGAGACGAATCTCCCAGCAAATCACCCTCCAAAAAGAAAAAGAAGTTCCGCACTCCATCCTTCTTAAAGAAAAACAAAAAAAAGACAGAGTCCTAGATTGGAGAATGTTGGGCCAGTCCTGCAGACTGACCACTGCTTCTTCACATTTTTGCTATTTTCTCTTTGCACCCTTTTGAGCGCGCCACACTTAAACGCCGTTCTGCTTCTTTTATTTTTGATCTTTTTATATAACTTGTTGCTGGCTTATTAACCAATATTTCCTCGTTAGTTTGTGCCAATTTTGTATACATTGTAAAAACAATTGCATAAAGGTTTTTAATTATTAGAGGCTTTTTTTTCTCTTCGTTCAGAGTGAGTGATGTGGTCTGTCTTGTCCACTACACCTGGCCTTTTATGCATGTCTGTTACTACAGACCCACAGATGTGTGGTTTCATTTTTTTTTAACTATTACATTACCATTGTAACCAGTAGAATGTATTGGGATTGTATCAAAATATGTAAAGTGTCTTTCTAAAATAAAAACACCGCACACACACAAAAAAACCTTATAAAACAGTGAGAGAAGTTTATTCCATCTTATTAGAACTGCTGGTAAATTCTGACAGTCCTACACAGACATACACATTGCATATTAAGACTTGCATCCCTGTTTAAATCCACATTAACAGGCCAAAAAGCTACATCTTCTGCTCCAAACCCGATTTATTTATCTGCAAAGAGGCTCATAACTAGTCTGCAGACTGTATTAGGAACTGTGATATTAGGTGTCTCAAAAGAGTTATGATGTGAGCAGGCATTGTGCTAATTGATTAGCATAAGGCTTGATTCAGTGCGTTTATCACTGGCTTTAATTTTTTAGTAAGAAGGAATGTTTAAGTTTTATCTATTTCATTTATAGTTTGGGTGTTGCTTTGTTGTATTAATTTCCCCATAGTTACTTTTTGTCCGTGTGAAAGTCATAATAAGGCAGCAATGCCACATATTGCGGGAGATTACATATTCAATTGTCATTTGTGTTATTTTTATCTACACTTCTTTACAGCCATCTTTCATTTTTTTCCCCAGTAAATTGAGTCGTGATTATTTGGTGTGAGGGAGCACCGTGAGCTCCTGTTTTCTGAACCACTGTTTGGGAACTAGTACCACTCATTGCTTTCAACTTGTCACAGTTAAAAATCATGTGACTGTGATAGTGTTAGAAAGCTACATGATCAGTCATGGATCCAAATTTTTTGGAGTTAAAACACTACTCTGATGCAAAAACTTTGGCACAGAGTTGTTTCCAAGTGTCAGTAAATGCAATATATACACTGGAGAAGTTATCACGGTTATGTGATCGGAGGAGTTCAGCTTGAGGTTTCAAGGCATTAATACCATTTATTAACTTGTGTTTTCCATCCGATTTTAATGAATGTTGGCTTTCATTAGAGAAGCATTTTGTAATTGAAAATACTTTAGAAATTTGGGGTTCCTTTAGCACAATGTAAACAATCATTTGCGAAGGACTGTAAATGAAGTGCTCAGTGTGTGCTGTAAACCACCCCCACCCCCGCCACTTGAATTTTATTTTAGCTTCAATGTTCTGATAATACTAATGTCCCATTTAATTTTAGCCAACTTAAGTTTTTTTTTACACTTTTTAATCTCACTTCTATGCTGAGTTGAATCCTCTGAAGTACTTCCAGTTTTAATGTCATTATTGCATCTACATACCTGTACTTAACACTCCACCTCTTCTGTTTGTCATGGTTCTCCCTCTTGATACAACCATGAATAAATAAAAAACACTACCCTAAAATTCCCTGTTGTGTGATTATTTATTAGATCTGTGTGTCCTTGTCTGAGGTAAAATTTTGGAAACAATATAAAAGGACAAACTTGCACAAAACTCTACAAAAATTGATTTAGAATTAATAGATGGTGGTTGGCTTTCATTATCACTGCAGGACAGAATGATAATAAATCTTAGCTATTTGATTTTTCCGGGCATCTGTATCTGTTGTTGCTGTAAACAGCAGTGAAGCTGCAGAATAAAAATGGAAAAAAAAACAAAAGAAAAGCGGTTAAGGATTGAGATGCACTTATCTATTTGTTTCTCAGCTCTTAACAAAGGAAACCAAATGTAGAGCAAAATAAAAATGTCACTGAATTGTCATTAATTTTGATATAAGCTAAAGTGATACTATGATAGTTAATTATTTTAAAAATACCAAGATATAAGTTTCTGAAAAATGTCAAAGCCAAGATTTGTTTTTTAATATAAAAATTTACTTTTTATATTCATTCTAGTCATTGATTATAAAAATTAAATTTTACATTAAATGGAAAGAAACAACCTTTAAAGTTGACCTGATAACATGCAGCATTCTGACTCACCTCTGTAAGAGTCAGGCTGTTTCTCCAGCGCAGTGTGTTGCAAAAACCCTCAAAAGAAACCAGACACACCAGTGACAGGAAAGCAAAAAGCTCCAGTAAGGGAATGGAGAAGGCTCCGGGCTTTTCTACTGTTGCTGTAGAGGACGTATTGCAGAAGAATGCAGACTTCAGTTTCACACTCACACATTTCAACAGGGACACTGCAGATGAGTCCTGCAAAATAAAAAGAAATAAAATAAGTCTAGATCAGGGATCAGACCTGAGAAACTGTTGAAGCCCCCCAGGTCCTTTTTGTGTGTTCTCCTCCCTGTTTTCTTAAAGCATGCAGTCTGAAATGAAGCCAACATCTGAAAATGTACGGAGAGAAAAAAATGAATAAAAGAAAATAATTCAATTAAAGACCTTCCTTCCTCTAAATATCATCAACACTCATTCTGTCTACCTTGAGTCTTTAAAATAATGTCTTCCACAGTCAGCATATTTCTCAGGCACCGAAAGGACCCCCCCCCCCCCGCCAATTAAGGGAACAAAGAGTATAAAACAGTTAAATCATGTGGCACAGACTGAAGATCAGAAAGAAAATGCCAATATGAACAACATGAAATCTTACCTTGTTGGGTTGGGGGGGGGGGGGGGTGATGGGGTCATTGGTGGGGGGAGAGACAGTACTGTGAACACTCCAGGGAAAAAAAAAACAGGAAGATGAGAAAAACAACAGAGATTTCCAGAAATAGTTTGGCTGCTTTTTGTTCTGTTTTCTAGAAACATCATCCCAGAAACATTTTTAATGATTCGTGTCTGTGGAATCCTTTTGAATAGCAAACTATTAGATTTGTGAGGTTGAAGTTAAAGATTTGTGTGTAAAACATTGATGTTTGAGCATTTTTTAAAACAATTTGTGGACGTTTTTCTTTCAATATCTTAGTGCAGGCATTTGTAAACACCCAAATTTACGGATAAAATGGTTTATATAATGGTTTATAGTTACAAACTATATGTTACATATACAAGTACTCAAAGTTACACACAAATCAGTTTACGCAGCTTGCAAATCCTATTGAGTCTATTTTCTCTCCATAGTAAACGTTCTAAAGCCAGCGGTGGTTTTGCACATGCGCACTTTATTTGAGTTCTGAACGTGGGGAGCGTACGTCAATGAGCACAACTGATTTGGCGAGAATGAACTTTTAACTTTGGACGCTAGAGGCGCTGTTGGGGAAACTCACACAGGAAGTCACTGGTTTCAACCTCAACCGGTGCACGCTGGAAAATGGAAACCCAGTAAAACAACGTGATCTTAAATATGTGTTGAATAAAGCATGTAAAGAGTGTAAATTGTTTTGTTCCACATAGCTTTCTACATCTGACACCTGAACGCAGCTAAAGAGTAAGCTAGTTTTCCTCTGTTTACGGTAACTTGTCGGTTCTTATGGAGCTTTTTTCCCTCAAGTCGTTTTTACTCTTATTGAATGTTTTTACTTTACTGAAAAACAGACTGTTAGCTCATATTTACCAGAGCATAATCTGAGCCCATGTATATTTGTTCATAATTATAAAATTAAAACTATGTTCAGTAGATCTTTAATCAGCGACGTCTTTTTATTAATCCGCTGCTTTTCTTTTCTTTTTTTTAACCAAGATGGGGAAGGCACCAAAGAAGAGAAACCTTGCTGACAAGGTCCGCAAAACCAAGACGAGCACCGAAATAAAAAACAACCCCTTTGAAGTAAAAATCAATCGAAAGAAATTTGATATTCTCGGAAGAAAAACTAAACATGATGTGGGTTTACCAGGGGTATCTCGATCCAAAGCCATCAATAAGGTAAGAAACGAGCTTTTCTGCCCCCCACATGTTTTTATGTTAATGTTATGTTAACATTTCTTAAACACACCCTTTTCATATATATTGTTTGTTGACTAGTATGTAAATATTGATAAATGGATGATTTGAACACAGTGAAAGAGAAAAATGTTCTGGAAATTTGGCAGGAAAAGTTTGATAGTGTAATAATATCAAATAAAGAATAAATCATTCCACTAAAGCAGCATTGAGCATGATATGTGATTTTATGCATTCATATGTCTCTGGGAGGGAGAAGAAGTCAATTGTAAAAGTCAACAACTGCTTATTTGTGTTTGCAGAGGAAAGAAACCCTTCTGAAAGAATACAAGCTGAAGAACAAGTCCAACAAATTTGTTGACAGACGTTTTGGAGAATATGACAACAAGATGGCACCAGAAGACAAAATCCTGCAGAGGTTTGCCATGGAGAGAAAGGTCAGTGATATTCTCTGGAAGAACGTGGCCAATGTGGATATTTTCCCTTTTTACTGATATTTAATATAAGTATTAATTGTCCAGCACTTTTCTCAACTCGTATTACAAGACAAGGCGAAGGAAATTAGATCAGATGAATATTCACATTAATTTAATTGTAAATTGTGATAAATGTATCAGCAATTGTTAGTTTAATTAATCAGTTCCTACATCCCATATTGTTGCTTTACTATTTACAGCAGCACAGATTTTTTTCTCCATATTTATCATCATCATCAAACTTTTATTTCAGACCCATGTATGGTCCATAGCATAAAAATAATATAACATTTAAGAAAAATAAAAAAAAAATAAAATTACAACCAGACAGGTAAGTGTTACAAAGCATTTATCACAAACTTAGAATATTAACATATAAACTATTGCGCCAATGCTTCCACAGTTTAGAAAAGAACCTGACTGTTTCCAAACTTCAGAAGCCAGTAATTGTATCCTGATTAAATGTTCTGCGCCTGACCTGTTTCTGTGTGTTCTGTTTAATTCATTTAAAGCGTGTACATGAGAAGAAAGATGTATACAACCTGAATGAAGAGGAAGAACTGACTCATTATGGCCAGTCGTTGGCTGAAATGGAGAAATTCAATGACGTAGTGAACAGTGATGATGAAACGGAGGAGAAAGGCCTCTTGTCAGGTGAGTCTACAATAGGGCTGCACAATTCTGGGTAGAATGACAATCACAATTTTTTCTGCTAAGAATTGAGATCACAATTCTCTCACAATTTTTTCCCCAATATACGTATTTATTGCACAAATCGCCGGCACATCAACGTCGCAACAGCTGACACTAAATATGAAAACAATAAATGTCACTTTTCTCTTCTTTTACCTAAATAACCTTTCAATAATTTTCTACTGTTCATTTGTTGAGAAAGAAAGTAAGCGCTTGTTTTATGCAGATAATGTTCCTGATCAAAATGCTGTACAATCATGGTCTTTGTTTCTTTTTTAAAAAAAATCGTTTTCATTTGGAAATGAGATTGCATAAAAGTGTGAATTGAGATCACGATTTTCTAACGATTAATTGTGCAGCCCTAGTCTACATCCAAAATGTTTGCTGTACAGACAGTTGTGCATCAAATATACTGATTGGATTGAATTTAATGTGTTTCCACAGTTAAATCATATAAACTTTAGTGATTGGAAATCCATAAATGTGTGTATCACTTGCAGTTATTAAATAAGTCAACTATTCATAATGTCGTTTTTGCCCACAGGTGTAATTTTTGCTGTTTATTTATTCCCGGCACTAAAACCCAAATTAGATGTCAGCTGGCATATACAAGTAACCATAACTTCCTTTTCTATCCAGCTGAGCTGACTGCTTCACACTTTGGAGGAGGAGGGGGCCTCCTCAGGAAGAAAGCATCAGGGGAGCAGCAGGATGAGGAGGAAGGAAGCCAGAGGTCCAAAACCAGACAGGAGCTCATCGAAGAGCTCATCCTGAAGTCCAAGCAGGAAAAGGTGAGCTGTGTTAAAGCAGACATTTATCTGACTTACTGTTAGACTCTAAATGTGATGAAGGGCACCTCATTCTGTTACGTTTTCTTCTCAGAGGGAGCGGCAGGTGCAGAAGGAGGAGGCGCAGGAGCTGACGGAGAAGCTGGATCAGGAATGGAAGAGCATTCAGGCTCTGATGGTAAAAAAAGCTCCCAAAGCTGAACGTGTGGACAAACCGGAGGAGAAACCCAAAGTAAGGATGCAACATTTATCACCAGAATCCAGCGGTTTTTGTCCATCTGTGTGGGTGAGACTGATTTTTCTTTCATTCCAGCTGGAAGAATATGACAAGATGGTCCGCGAGCTCGGCTTCGACATGAAGGCTCAGCCTTCAGAGAAGATGAAGACCGCGGAGGAGCTGGCCAGGGAGGAGAACGAGAAGCTGCCGAAGCTGGAGGTGCAGATATTAACCTCCCGTTCGGTGTGTCAGCGATTTAGTTAGAGTTTACTCTTCACACTCCACATGTTTCCCAGGCTGACCGTCTGAGGAGGATGAAGGGAGACGAAGGTGGAGCCCTGACACAGAGCCAAATCCACATATCCGCTGATGACCTCAACGACGGCTTCGTCCTGGACAAGCATGACAAGAAGACTCTCTCCTATCAGGTGGGACTCAAAAGCACAAAACACGATGTTTGTGTGTTAAAGAGATTCTACCGAACACACGTTGTTTCATTTATATGTACAGGACGGAAAGTGGAACGTTGGGGAGGAGTCCGAGGAAGATGGAGAGGAAGTAGAGAGCGGTGAGGAAGAGAGCGGTGAAGAAGGAGGAGAAGAGGAAGAAAATGTAGATGGAGAGGAGGATAATGAGGAAGAGGGCAGCAGTGAAGAGGAAGAAGATGGCCACTCAGACCTGGACTCTGAGCAAGAAAGCGACCATGAGGAAGCAAACCAGGAGGATGAAGAGGCCAGTACTAAACCGAAGAAGAGCCTGACTAAAGAAGAGATGAAGGCCCAGCAGGATGCAGCCAAAGCAGAGCTACCGTACACGTTTTCCGGTAATTCCACACGTTACTAAAGAATCCGGATGCAGTAGAAGTTTAGGTAAAACTTTTATTTCTTTCGCTCCTCAGTCCCTGAGAGCTACAGCGACCTGGCAGATTTGCTGCGCGGCCACACGCCCGACAACCAGCGCCTCATCGTGGCCAGGACTCAGAAGTGCAACCACCCTGGTTTGGCTGTTGGCAACAAGCTCAAACTGCAGGTGCAATTTTGAATCAGATTACAGATTTATGTGCATTTAGAAGCAGAAGTGAAGTCTGCGTGAACTTAAAAGTTTTCCTCTGTCTCAGAAACTGTTTGGTTTTCTCTTGGAGTACATCGGAGAGCTGGCCACCAGGAATTCGCCTGAACTCGCCACTATAGATAAGCTCATCCCGTGAGTTCATGAAGTATTCAAAATATTTATTTATCAAAAGCAAAAAAAAAACATTTAGCATTTTCTTATCTTCCCCTCTGCAGGGAGCTGTATGCTCTGTGCCAGATGTTTCCAGAGGCGGCCGGCCAGGCCATGCAGAACATCCTCAGAGATGCTGCTCACAGCATGGAGGAGGTGCTTGAGGTCAAAGGTCATGCTACTTTACCCACACTAGACATGGTTTGTATTATGTCGTATGAAAAGCTTGTGATTTTACTGAACTAACAAAATATTGCACAATAACATCACAATAACCACATTTGATAGACAAATCTGAGTTTGCAGTTTGATTATCTCCTTTAACAGCAACTTTGTTTTTCTGCTTCAAGCTTATTTACCTGAAGGTGACAGCACTGGTGTTTCCCACCTCGGACTTCAGGCACCCAGTCACAACTCCAGCGCTGCTTTACATCAGCCAAGCTCTCACCAGGGTAAACACAACCATGAGAACACCTGCTGCTGTTTGTGTTGGTTTGACACGTGTTACGTCTCGCCTGCTTCTGTGTGTGTTTGGTTATATGTGACATCATTGTGGTGACAAGTCGTGTTGTTTTTTTCTTCCCAAAGTTGCTTCTTAAACAACACGTCTAGAAAATGATTTGCACCTTCTTGTATAAATACTGTATTAATGTTTTCACACGTCATTTTTTTTTGTGCATTTTTAGTGTCCAATACGGTCATTAAGCGACTTAACATCAGGGTTGATGCTGTGCTGCCTGGCCGTGGAGTACGTCTCATTTTCGAAGCGCTTCTTGCCCGAGCTCGTCAACTTCCTGACTGGAACAGTACACCTCGCCGTGCAGGATAAGTCTTTGCTTGGTACGTTCACGCTCGGGTTTCTCAACACAGTTTATAGTGGATTTTATGGGAAGGTGTGACAGAGAACTGATTAAAAACATATCACAGGTTACAAAGGGGTGCCACCCTTCAGAGCAGCAGGGAAACACAGTGATCTGCTGGTGTTGTCAGCCTCAGAGTCCTGCAAGACTTGGAGCAAGAAGAGCCTGCCGCTGTGTGCAACCCAACATCTGGAACTTGGTAATGACG
Source organism: Pseudomugil tenellus (assembly GCA_037177515.1). Taxonomy (NCBI): domain Eukaryota; kingdom Metazoa; phylum Chordata; class Actinopteri; order Atheriniformes; family Pseudomugilidae; genus Pseudomugil; species Pseudomugil tenellus. Next base: position 9,441,189 of record JBAMHX010000021.1, read on the forward strand.
TGGAGAGAGATCACCACAGGTAGGCAAAGGGGATGGTGTGCATGATACTGCAGCTTGAATTTTTCTTAGGCTGTTTGTGTTTCACATGCATCCAAATAAAGGTTGATTAAAAGGCAAACGGTCAGCAGATTTTTGTTCCCCCTGAAAGCAACTCGTTGAAAGATCCGAACTTAGAGAAATGTAGCATTTCGCAACATAAGTTTCAAATATATTAAGAATTTTCTGGAAAATTTCCAAAGAAATGAGTTTATTGCTAAACCTGGGAAGAAGCTGCTCAGCTGGCTTCAGTATAGCTTCAGTGAGACACTGGGTTGGACTTTCTTTTGGTGTAAGAACCGCCTTAATTCTTTATGATAGATTTAACAAGCTGTTAGGAACATTCCTCAGATTTTTGGTCCATATTGACAGTTTTCCTGGTGTCTGGAGACCATTGGAGTCGAATGACTCGAATGTGTCATGTACAGAAAAGCAGTTTTTGTTTTTTGCATCCTTCTGGAAGTAGCTGCTAGAGAGAAGATGGATGCTCTGTAGTTGCATGGTCAGCACTAATACTCAGGTATGCTGAAGTGTTTAAATGATGCTTCATTTACAAAATACCCACACATCACTAAACCACCATCACCAGACTGAACTGTTGATCCTAGTTTAGCTAAATTCACGCACTGCCATCTGATTATCAGCTAAAATGAAGACTCGTCAGTCTAGGCAGTATTTTTCCATCTTCTATTGTGTGAGTTGAAGCTGACAGGACTGGCACCCAGTGTGGTCTGGTTTTAGCTCATCTGCTACAGGATTTACCTTGGTGTACATACAGAGTTGCTATTCAACATATTTTAGTTGTAACAAGTGATTTATTTGAGCTCATGTTAGCTTTCTATTATTTTCAGCCAGTCTATCCAGTCTTTTCTGACATTTTGGGCAGATAGTTGCTGCTCATTTTCTCTTTTCTTGCCGGAGCATTCTCTACAAACCCTTGATGAAACATGAAAATCCCAGTGAACCAGCTACTATTGATATACTCTAATCAGCTCATTTGGCAACAACAGCCACGGCAGCATGAAAACCCATTTAAATGTCATTTTATTCCCCACTCCATTGCTCGGTTTGAACCTCAGCAAGTCATCTCGATGACTAAACCCTTCGCTGCTTTATGATTGGCCCATTCGCTATTTATATTAACAAGCGGTTGGACAGATGGACCTAATAAAGTGGCCGGTGAGTAGATTGTCTATGGAAACAGAGATGGTGATTGTGGGACAATAATAAGAACAGTTGGGAAGCAGAGAACAAGAAATGAGGAAAATCTCAATCACAGCTTCTCAGATTCAGAAATAATAATAATAATAAAGAAAATGGAAGCATTTGATAAGGGTCCTTTATTATAACACTGTCTATACTGTATGGATTTAAAACATAACATGCCATGGTTATGTGTTTACCTGTACACACTGTAAGGTTCAGAAATACTCCGAGTACCATCGTGGTTTCACACAGCAGCTGGTGTGTGGGATGCAAGCAAAGCTTGCAAACAGGCTTCAGTGAAGCACGGCTGTGCACAGTTTGAGAGAAAATACATTTTTATTTGTTCTCTGCTAAAATTATTAACCATGACACACAAAAGTAGCTATGTTAGGAAGACATGGTAACATGTTTGTTACTAGCTAGATCATTGGAAATGAAAAAGAAATGATGCAAAATGAAAACTAATTTTTTTTTTCATTTAACAGCACTTAGTTGATTAAATAAAAAAAAATATCCATGCAGAAGCAGTCATGCAGAGAACCACATATATATTTTCTCTTTCTTTCCCTGCAGTCTCATCCTCCCTGTCATGACACGTCCTAATCCCTGGCTTCTTCTTATTTATAATTTCTAAACCATAAGAACACAGTGACATATATGATACACTTTTGCTCAAAATTCTGGAGAACACAATCAGATTTTTGTCTTCTGCTCCTTAATAAACACCAGAAAGCAGATTATATAAGAAACATTATGGCATATCAGATGGTAATAAATGGTAAATATCTATAAAAATGTGATCCTTCTTTATATATATATATA
>JBAMHX010000021.1:9447200-9457381 GCA_037177515.1 Pseudomugil tenellus
ATATATATATATATATATATATATATATATTCAAGGACGGAGTATCTGTAAGAGCACGTCTGTCGCCTCTTTCTTTATATGCCGTGCAGCCTGCAGCTGGACAGCTGGTTGCGGCACACAGCCAAGGCCGACCTGCTTCACGCTCATCAACTGGTTGTTGGTTTTGTGGCTACATGCTGGATTATTGCACCTTTTTAACTACATGTGTAGAAATTATCTGATGCGAATATAGCAAAAATGAAAGATGTAAAATCCTGAAGTCCCTGAACAACACATACATGAGCTCACGTTGTCCATCAGAGTTGGATGACACATGCTTTTTTTCACACTTACACACAAACACGCTCTTGCACATACACTGCGGCGTTGTCAGGGGGATCGACTGACTGTTTCTGTCCCACTTACTCATGAGATAATAAGGAGTGTGAAGATGCCTTGCAGTCCATCTGAGCTTTAGGCATCACAATCTGCCCAGTGTTGTAATTTATAGTTGCGATGCTTTGTTTTTATGACAAACTTCACCGTATATTGTTACATATTAATTCTCCTGTTCCATGTTGATATCACCATGTTCACAGATAAAGATATTGAAAACATGACAACTGTGGTTTTTTGCACTGAAAAGCGAGGTTGCAGGAAAATGTGTTCAAGAGAATAGTTGTTTGACATTTTAGGTGGCTAAAGATCATCATCACATACACATTTTCATGACAGCATCACAGAAATTAACATTCAGCTCTTCAAATAAACCATGCATTTATAAATAAACATCACAGTCTAAACTGGCTAGAAAATAGCACACCAGTGCCAGGACCAGTGACAGTATAAATGTATATTAATGTCACAACAATACATATGTGCATCAGCCGCAACCAGTTAAGACATTTTTCCAACTTCCAACAACTGGATTATGAAGTAGAAACACTTTAAACAAGTCCACTATCTTTACATCAGCGTTATTTAGTCTGACTCAACGCATCTCCTGACATAATTTAATGGATGAAACTAAACACATTTTAAATAAGTGTCAACAGTAAATATCAGTGGATCTTGTTTCCTTACTGGTTTCACCAGTAACATCTTATTGATCTGACTGGTTAAAGTTGGTCATAATAGCTCATTCAGTCATCTGCACCTTCATAATAAATGTCTATTTCCGCCAAAGCACAGCAGCAGAATACTGTCCAGATGGTCATGGGATACCAAACGATGGGTAAAAAAAGTTTTCCGAAGCATTTATGGAAACATATTCTTAATCTGCTTTTAATATTTGATCTCTTTTAAGCTTGTTTTTCTATATTTACGTTGCGCTTAAGATTCGGTTTTTACTTCGTTTTCATTGGTTTTGAACATGTCAGTGTGGGTAAATAACTATTTCTCACTCTAATGAGTCTGAACTGGATCCATTCCACATCCAATCTCTTTGATATTTACTGTTTATACTCAGGCACCAGTTGTGACGGGCCTGCCGTGAACCTGACCTCTTGTCATTAGGCGAGGGCTTTATGTTGTGCTCAGTGAAGCTGGAGCTCAAAATGATGCACCTGACTGGAAAATCCAAAATATTATAAATGTTCATTGTACAGCAGCTACATATGCACTTAATACTGACATGCATTGTAAAAACAATGCACAAGCATCTGCTCAAATCATGACACATATACTCTGAATGTCTATAAAATTGTAATACAATCTGCATCTAGATGTTTATTTTTTTTATAAAAGATTACTAAACATTACTAAAATGGTGAAAACAAAATCCACTCCACAGTTTTTATACATTTAATTTAACATCCAAATAAGTTGATGACACAGCAATTAAGCACAGTTGTCGTTTACATGCTAAAAAAATACAACATGAAAGATCCGCACATTATAGTCAATCACAAAAAACAGTTTACAGACAAAAATAGAGAATATCCTTATGTTTGCATCTTAAATAGATCAATGCAAACTGTTCATTTATGTAGAGACACTTAGGTGTTTGTAGTTTATTTCCATATTTGAGTTACTTGTATAACCACACAGTCAACAAGAATAGAGACACACACACACACACACAAACAGAATGTGATCAGGTGGCCTTCTCAGTGGGAGGGAATCACTGTAAACGGCAGCTGTACACTGATGACACACACCTGAGGTGCTTTGTGGGACGGAGGATGCACAAGCACGCTCAGACAACATCTCAGTCGCGACATCTACATGTTTACGGTAAAGACATACACTCAAACGCACAGATGCTGAAATCAGACTCCTCAATGGAAAAAAAAAGACGAGGCACGACGGACTTGGCAGAGCGACATGGAATGTTTCGATCACTGATCTCCGATTGCGAAGCTTTCAAACCATTTACTCGTCGGCGTCCTCCTGAGAGAGGGAGACAAAACAAAGAGGTGGGGAATGAATCTACTGTGTTGCATGCAGGGTGATGACATCACCTCACTGCATAACATTACATCACAGATGTTGTAGCAGATGTAATAACACTCCACCTAATATAAATTATTTATCTATTAACCCTGGCTGCTGTCACGCAGGGCTAAAAGGCATCAGGATTATGTCTCAGACACTTTTTTTTTTATTATTGAATGATTGTTAAATATGAGAAATACACATTGTAACCAAATTCCTGAGCTGTCACCAACGATCATAAAGACGTAAAAACAGCTTTGCATTTTCACTGCTGCTTCCCATTTACTATATATTCAAAATGTGACTAAGTGTAGCCATCACATGTATGAAGCTTGACCTTTACTCAGTTGGTGGTAAACAGAGCAACACAACGGCAGGTGGTGTGTGATCGTTCTAACCTCTGTGACCTCAGCTGGGTCAGTTTCATCTGGTGATTCTGCGGCATTTACTGCTGGGGGGTCCTCAGCCTGGAAGACAATAGATCAGTTTAATTTTTCTCACCTTCTATATGTCACATATTCAGTTTTCCAACTAAAGCACAGCTGTGTACGATCAGAATGTGCTTTTTGCAGATGTGATTTGATATTCAGAGTTGTAGCATTACTTTCACACTCGGAGTACATTTTTTAATTGTTTTCTTGGTACATTGGTACGTCTGATTAGGGGAGCTGATTAAATTCTCCCTGCTTCACAGTATTAACTTGTTTACCTTCAGTACTGCGTAGACAAATAAATGCAGTTATGTTCAGTAGCTACCATGCAGGCTGGAAGAGATTGCATTACACAGTAGCCTGCAGGAATCACTTCCTGATTTAAACTGGCTAATTTATTATTTTTGACAGGAAAGCAGATGTCAGCCAACACAGTGGGACTGAGAATGAGCTGCAGGTGTCTTGCAGAGAGGTAAAAAATTGATGAGTCTCCTCTATATGTCAGTTTCAGACTCTCCAGGTAAAGATGTTGCAGTTTCTAAGCGTGTTTATGTTGATAAATAGTTAAGAACCTTTTTAGAAGACCAACATTTAAATTATATAACTTTGAAAGGTAATAGACTGTAATGCTTTGTATCTATATTGTGGAGAATCTGTTGGTTGGCTATTCTGCTTTACATCAAAATTAAGCAAGGTGTTTTACCCCCCATCACTTCCTTTTATGTCACTTTTACTTATTTATCAAGCTCATCTCATTCTTAACTCTGATGCTCTGATTATTGGATCTGCATTAGTCCACAGAAACAGAGAAACTAGGATAGGTTTCTTTCAATGAGCCGTTTTGTGAGTTAATATTTAACCCTCCCATATGATATTTTCACACAACTGCCGAGGAGTTTTAGACCTAACTAGTTCTTTTGTGTAGTTACAATATAATTGACATAATTGATAAGTCGTTTAAAAGAGGGGAAAAAAAGGAGAGTTTAGTGAACAGCTGCATCTTTAGTTCATAATGTTACAAAAGCAAGCAGGGAGGTGGATTAATTCAATTGGGAAATAAAAATGTTTCAATCTAAATGACAGAATTTCCAGAATTTTGCCCCTGGATACGCTGAAGGTCCCTAATTTATGAGTCATTGTGATAGCCGATCCCTTTGACTAGGGGACCTGCTAAAAAAAAAAGAGACAAGGCTGGAAGCGCTAATGAAAGATGTTATGTCGTCCCTGTCTCGCCTTGTCTCGCTGTCATTGAGCTGCCCTTCCCTAATAAAGAGTGGTCACAGCGCAGCGACACATGGGTTTGTGACGCGACAGTTGATGGACGATGTAACCTCAAAGCAGTTGCATCTACTCCTCCTGATCTGTTCTCACACCACCCTCAATCTGCTCACCTGGACAGATATGTGTGCCTTTAGCTGCATTTACTTGGAACATGATCCCGGACTTATCTGATTAGCTTGGTGTCAAAAAGGGAAATAAAATAAAGCTGCATCTTTTCCAAGACAATAAGGCGCATTTTCCATTTTTTTTCCTCCTCCACTCCTTCAGCTACACTTGTCTGCCTCTCTGTCTAATGGTTATTTTCCATCATTCTACCTTTCTAATGTGTCTGCATCACGATGAGTCACCAGCAGCTGATGAATTGGTGAAACAACCAGATGAGAAGATTAAGACTAAGCATTCCCCCGTTCTCCGCTTGCTCATATATGTGTGTCCTTTTTTTATGTGTTTGTGTTTCATTCACTGAATTACTTTTTCAACCTGGCAGCAATGTTTAAAGTGAAAATCAACCTTAATGATGTTACACGAGGGTGAGGTGTCTGAGAACGGTGGTTAAATGAGAACCATCTGTTGCTCTTTGTAGGTCAGTATCCTGCAGAAAAGCAGATATTTTTCCAAAATTTGTGTTTATTCTGGTCAGCTGTTTGTTCTACCTGCCATTTGACTCATCAGGATTCCTCGCAGGCTGATCCTTTTCATCATTCATGGCTTACCTATCTAACCACATTGACAAAACAAATTACTGATGGGAGCTCCTAAATATTATATATATTGGGCTGATTTGTTTATATTAATCATTACAGAAACACTGCTTACAGCATAGCTGTCAAATTTTAAAATAGCGTTCGATATGTTGCTTGAATTATTTAAAATGTTTAAATCAGTCATTGCTATTGAGCTGATAACTATGTTTCTATAGATTACTAAACACTGGAGCATGCCTTTAAAAATGTTTGTGCTTTAAATAGTCACTTTATTCTCTCACATGCCTAAAGCGGCGATTTGACCCGACAGACACTTCACACACAAATCCTCCATCAGTCGTGTCCGATTATGGGTTGTTGGATCGCAGAACAGGGTCTCTACCCTGTTTAGTGTGACATATTGAAGGACTGCTGATCTGGCATCTAGGATGGTTCATGAACACAACACGATATATATTTTATAAATATATAAATAAAGCAGCCTATTAGCCACTTAATAACCCATAATGTTCACTTCCTGTCATCCAGGAAGGAGTGTCTCTTTCAGTGTGTATGTTTCCATGATCGACAGCTGCTTGTCCCATCGTCCCATCTTGTAGTTTGACGCATTACTTGCTAAATACTGGAAGGTTTTATTAGGTGGGTATATAATTTAGCCACTAATGTCCCTATATCCCCCGTATTCCTTTAAGCAGACATGATGTAATTCAGGCATATTTTCTCAATGATACACCCTATTAAAGAGCTCTCTCCAGCCAGTAAAAGTCAGTCTCTTACTGTGCATTTCTTTTTCTAAAAGCCATTGTTTTTTAGCTGAATGAGCCATTGTAAGCATTCAAAATGGCTGGGATGTTGAGATCTGAATACTAGCATGCAAGATGATTTATAAAGCAAACCTTAGCTTACGTAGAGTGTGTGTCCAGGAAGAAAAAGATATAAAGTGGGTTACTCGGCTCCAGAAATGTATATATTATATGTCACCATGGCAGCAATGAGTCAGAAATGCAGAGTTTTAAGGTAAAAGATAAATAATGTGATTGTATTGTTTAAGTGTGTAAGAGTGCAACCAAATGAAGTGCTTGAGCACTTTTATAAATATATTTAGTCTTATTTTATATACCCTATATGCATATTTAAAAAGCCACTTGCATGAACCTCTGTTGCATTGCAGACATAAGTTTTAAATAAATTAAAAAACTGTAGTCAGTCAATACAGAAACACCCACATTTTCAGAAAAATAAAAACCAATGCTTCTAAAAATGGTTCTGATTTGATTACACAGAACTGTATGGAAAAACGGAAAAAATACAAAACAAAAGAACCATCTGAGAAAAATGAAGAGGAGTCATTTTTCATGTTTGACTCGTGTCTCAACAGCAAATTGCTTGCTACGGTAAACTGCCTTTGCTTCCTCCCCTCTCCTTGACAAACGAAGGCCAGACTGACTGATGAAGACTACAGGAACGGTAACAGTATTTAACAGCTTTCATTTCAGAGAAGAAAAACTTGCAGCAAATACAGAGTAGACAAATCACTCAAGGTCAGAACACCATCTTGACAAAAGAAAGCGTTCGCTTTACAGCTACTATAGAAAATGAAATGATACATTATGCTGCAAACGATATGAGTCATATCTGCATATACTTTGCATCGATTTAAGTGGAAAAAAGTCTCCGTTTATCAACAAACCAAAAGCTTAGACGTTTATGAACTTCTTCAGAAAGGTGTTCAGAGAACTCTGAACTTCTGTTTGCACTCCTATCATAGTATTTAATTCAAGTTTAATCATATAAATTTATTTATTGATTAAAATTAAACCAAAAATCAAGTTAGGACACCAACAAAAGTCTGTTTTCAGAATTGCACACAACCTCATAATGAGCTGCCTGTTCGAGCTGCTAGCAAGTAGCAGTGAAAGTAAAAGCAAGACAAAAACCATAAAACAAAAAGAAGAAATGTTCTTTTCTCACTTGTTTGGCTGGATCTTTCTTGACCAACCCAGTGGCAGCAGCAATATTTCCTGCACCTTCCACAGTTTTCTGGGCCACAGCGGTAACCCCGGTAACCACTGCTCCACCCACCTGAGACACTCCAGACACAGTTTTACCAGCAACTACAGGGACAGAAGGAGGAGATGAGATACAGAACGGAAGTGAAGACATCTGAGCAGGCTGTATCTGTACAGAAAGACTGTCCCTACGAGAATTGTAAGCACGACCATGACACAGATCCCACAATACTACATATCAAAGCTCTCCGTGCTTCTGGATTCATTTAATGGCAAAGCTGCTGCTTTTTTAACAGACTCAGGAAAGAGAAACTACTCTATTAGCTGTTACTTTTACACTCAAAGCATTTTTTTTCACTGGTGTCGACACCAAAGCTTACAGGGTTTGTTTATGGAATAAAAAAATTTGATGAAACACTGAAAAATAATTGAATGTAAAATAATTAAGCCTGCAGATTTGTACAGAAAAAAAGCAGCAGTGCAACCTGTGGAGTCATTTAACTGGCTTAGTGTGAAAAAAAGACGGGGAACATTTGTCTGCAGCGGTGCATTTTGCTTAACATTTCCTCTTTTCTTGCAGCTTTTTGGGAACACAATATGTGTGTGAGTCCAAGTGTCAAAAACATGCACTGTGTTTGTTGATGTTGCAGCCGCTTATACTTCGCCAGTGCTTCAAAAGCTGATGATCAATGCAGCCACAAAAGACATTTTTACCTATATTAGAATTTTTTTACATTGTTTTTAGCAGTTTATAGCTGAACAAACAGGACTCCTACAGAAGGTGGGATTACAGCTCCCACCGATCCATCAGTGTAATTAATCAAGACTTGACAACCCACAGGGCATCATCTTGGCCTGTGTGGACTTCTGGAGAGCAGATTATCAGATCATCTCACACAGATCGCTGACAAGACATTATGCCCTCTCATAATCTTGTTATAATCCAGGCTTTAAAAGCCCTCGCATATTTTATTTGCAGACAGCAAATAGGAAACAACAATTCAGCAATCTCCCTGGGTGCACATACAGGAAGCCTCCCTTTGCTTCTTTGCTTGTTATGCATGACAAATGGCAAGGTGCAGCCTGTAGGGAGTAAAACAAGCAATGCTTTGCTCAGGAAGGCTTTAGAATATGACACCTGCAGGGTTTCATTATAACTTATGAACCACGTGAAGATTTATTAGAAGGAAGCATTTCCTTACACAACATGCTGTGTAGAAGAAAATGTTGCTCAGACAAGAATAACCAACATGTAAATGACTTGATTAAAAAAAAGAAGAGTTGAATTAATATACTTTATGTTGTTACCTGTGGATACTCCATCCTTTGTTTTAGTTCCTGAAAAACAAACACGAGGACCAGTTATTTAGAAAGAGCACAGTAGCCCAAGAATAAGTATAAAAATGTCTTTTTTTTTAAGCCCAGTGTCCTTTTCATATTGTTCTAGATCACCTGAATAGGAATCAAATGAATTCCCACAACCCACCAACAAACATGACCCCATCCTTCGTCATCTCAGCGGCTCCTGTCACTCCCTGCTTGGTTTTCTCCGCCGCTGCCACGACTCCATCCTTGGCTTTAGAGAAACCCTTCATTAACGCGTCCATGGCGGCTGGATTGGCTTCGGGATAACACGCGCACACAGCTGCGAGGGTGTCACATCACGCCATGAGAAGAGGATGAACAGAGACATTGTATATACATATATATATATATATATATATTAAATGATGCCACCGCCCCATATTTCTCCCCGACAGGTTTGTTCAGCAAATCGGATGGAATATTTATGCTGCCGACGGGAGCAGCTCTATTTCGAGGCTGCTGAAAATCCCACCTGTAGGAATTGGTTACAACCTGGCAGAGAAATCATGAATGGGTTTACTATTAAAGCAAATAAAAGAATAAAAAGAACAGATCTTTTGGGTGGTAAAAATTAAACAATAGACACATTGATAGATTATGTTTTAGGACAATAAATACATAAAAAAAGGAAAGATGTCTTTTACGCACCTGTTTGCTTCAACTTCCCTCCAGGTGAAAATGTGATGAGTCTTCCGGGATTTGCGGCAAAGAATCCCCCAAAGAGCAGAAAAAAAATGGTTTTATGGTCTCCAAACTTCAGCTGCTGTGAACACGACGCGTGTGTCCTCCACGGACCGACGGGCACAGACAGGGAGGACGCACAGACGCTCCACAGGTTTGACAGGCGCCTCCTACACCAGAGATGGAGAAAGAGCGACTGATCTCACACACACGCACACGAACCCTCCTCACACACAGATTACGTGGCTGCTTCTGTACGTGGGTTGTCCACGATGAGTGGGAGCATCGCGGATCTTTAAAGTCAACCATTTAGGCTGGTGGTGGGCTCATTAAGCCAGATTAGGTTGCAAAACTGGCTCCTGTTGCATGCAAACGAACGGTCAATAAACTGCACAAACTGTTTAATGATGCCTCATATTAGAAAAATAGTCTGTAACTGACTCCACGTGAAAACAGTTAGTTTATATTTACAAGATAAAGCTCTTTATTTAGCAACAATACTTTAATCTGTTGCATAATTTGTAATCTGCTTCAAATGATCTGCATTTAATTTAATATGAATTTTGAAGTAGTTTGTGTGTATATGAGCTGGACTGGACAGAGGTGACCTTTTGTTGCATGTTGGTCCATTTGTGGTGACAAAGTTTACTTAAACTGTGTGTTTACGAGAGTTTTGTGTAATTAAAACCATACATGTAGATCTTCTGTCTTGACCTGATTTATTCCATTTTGCTTCTTGGGTTCTTTGTTTACCATAGAAAACTTAATTATCACCACAAAAATAACAGAATGAACTGCTTTCCTGCTAACTCTGAAAAGATTTTTGCTATAATGGCTTTTAAATGATTTTCAAAGCATTATTATTTTTAGATCAACACAGTAGCATGTTAACACTTTAAAACTGCTGCTTCCACTTTATGAAAAGCAGGTAAGTCTGCACTTATGAATAATTCAAAGCAGGAGTTTTAATAATTAAATATTTTTCAAAGTCTTCAAAGTAGATTAAAGGGTTTTGAATCAGCCAGTTTGCAGGCCTTGTTTATTGTTGGCTTGTTTTTGTGTAAGTCATGAAATAAGTACAAGATGAAGCATCAAATCCCAATGAAATTTAACGCAACAGCCTTTGGTGTTTATTCACCTGCAGATAAAACTTTCTCATTAATATGATCCTGCTGAGTCAATATTCAAATACAGATTCATGTCGAAACTACTAGAACAGGCAGTGTTCAGTCAAGTCTCACAGTTTATTCATGATAACAAACTGTTTGATCCATATCAGTCTGGCTTTAGACAGG
>JBAMHX010000021.1:9462827-9493827 GCA_037177515.1 Pseudomugil tenellus
TTAGGGTTTTTGTTATGGATTTTAAAGCTTAAGGTGCCCCTCGCAAGTTTTTGGACGTTTCCCCAAACCCCCCCCCCCCCCCCCCTACGGCGTTCCTGTATGTATTTAGAAAGTTCCTCTTGATAATCTGAATTCTTTATTTATTTTAGTTGCATCTTAGTTCAACAGAGTTTCCCTGTATTGCTGGATATAACTGGAGAAAAAGGATAAGAAAACAAGAGAAAAGGAAAGAGAACACAAACAGAGCATAAAAAAGAGACAGAAACACACCACAAAGAAAACAAAAGTGCAATCTAACAACCCATACTATGCCATCCGTCACACCTGTACAGAAAATAAGGGAAAAAAATCTCCGTCGCTCAAAAGGTCAGAGGCAAGCGAGGAGAATCCCAAAATGGCAGCCAGTCCCAAACAAAGATCCCAGCCACCCCACCGCAGAGCAAGCCCAGAATCCACCCAAGAGGCGAAACAGGGATCCCGGCCAGGGCCCCAAGGGCCCAGAGGCTCATATGACCTCGTTATTACCCACTCCCCCCACCCATTGATGATTGTGAGATGTGTGGTGTCTAGTTAAAATTGAGGGGCAATGACCACACCATGATCGGGGCTGGGCTATCTACCCTATCTGCCCACCATACATTCCATTGCCCACTCCTCAAGATCTGAATGTTTGAAATCATGGAATAGTTGTGTTTATGTATAAGTGCGATTAAAACTAAGAGGCGATCAGATACCGAGTGCAGGAACATGGGCCACCCCAGTGGCCGCCCCCTACCACACCCAGCAAACGTAACTGCTCACCATGTCCCTACTTATGTGTGTGCTGGTTAGTGGGAAGAGTGAGGAGCCCAAGGAGCATGCTCCCATTTGGAATATGAGCCTCTGTCGGCAGTAGACACCTCCCATTCCCCAGGGACCCCAGCAGCAGGCCACGCCAGATGCAACTGCCCCCACCACCAGAGCCCGCAGCCATCTCCAATCTCCACCCATTCAACACACATGCCGGCGGTGGAAGAAGATCCCAGGGCAACCCCCCCAGGCCCACCAAGGGGGCGCCCCAGTCCCTCCCCACTAACCTGACAGCCCATTCTCACACACGTACACGCACGCTTGCAAATCCCCACCCACACTCATGCGTAAGCACCCCATTGCACTCTCCCATTCCTCGAACCCCAACCACGCATGACCCCTCCATACATATAGACACACAATTATCCCCCAACCACCCACACCCAATCCCAAAACCCCTCACGCACACTCTGCCACAACTCCACATGCCACCACCCGCTCCCAGCAAAGACACAGCCCTGCCACAAACCCACCAACCTACATACACAACCTTACATACATATACATACCCACTAGCCCATTCTCCCGCACATACACCCACACACTCGCTGCCCCTCTAACCCACACACATGCACATATATTAACAACATACACAACCCTAGATACACACAAAACCACACACATCATCCCCGCACAACAGACACAGGCAATTAATCCCCCTCCCTATGGTCCCAGGGCCACAACCGAGCACCAAGGCACAGACAAGCCCCCCGCCCCAGCGTCAGACCAGGCCGGCCCAGAACCCTCGCCCAGCCCACCCAGAGCGGACCAGCCACCCGCGAAGGGCCGACGACCACCACCAGAGCCTTCACCGGCGGCCATGCCCCACCACCAATGGGCGGCACTTAACATTACGATGGGAATTCAGGCCAAACTGAATTGTCTGAGTTAATCGGTTTTCACAGTGATTCAAGTTGCTATTTTGCAATGTGGGATTCTTTCTGTCTATCTGATAAGCATGATTGACGGAGTTCTTTGTCAGTGGTTGTCATTCTTTAATGTTCTCACACCTCCACATGATGTAAATCATGGTGACTAATGTGGGTTTCCTGGAGTGACCAAGGCCCTTTGTCCCTGATTTTACAGTTTACGTGGGTGGCCGGATGGAGGAAGTTGTTCAGCAGTTTCAGGTATTTGTAGATGATAATGAAAGACACGAGAAAGACACCAGGAGTCAACTGAAAACATCACAAAGGGAATATTTTCAAAGGTGTCTGAAACAAGCCAAAACGCTGAGAAATGTAACAAAAAAAAATCTGAAAGTTTTTTCTCATTGCTTTATCAGGTAATATTCAGTTATGTGGAAATAAAAAAAATGAAAATTTCTCTTTTGCTGTGGGACACTTTTTAATTTATTTAAAAAAAACTTACATTTTCCGCCAAACTTCAACATTGCAACATGTTTTTTTCTATTTCATTTGGACTTATTTCTACTTGATGACACATTTATCATACCCACATCTGACTCATAATGATTAGTTTTGCTTGGATCTTATCCATGCTTTGCTCACACAAATCCAGAATGTTGTTGACTGATGAGGGTTTAGTTACTCATTCTTTGAGCATTGATATATGGTTGTGATAAGTGCTAAATGATCTGACAGAAAGTGTAGAGGGGTGGGGTATCTTCCAAGAAAACACAAAAGCAAGAATCTGGCACCTTAACCCCATTACAGCTTGCACAACAAAAACAACAAGTTAGATGTTCAAAACTTAAATCAGTTATAGGATAGCAAACTATGACTTACATATCCAAACCAAGTTTTAGAGACAGCTTAATCAGGACTTCTTTCCACAAAACCTTTAATAAGATTCATTATACTAACCTAAAATATCTCTTTACCAAACAGTAGAGCAGGCGTTTAAAGGATTACAGTAGTTAACAAGGTCCTGGTTTTTATCTAAATATTTATAAAATCATGGGGGGAGCCATTAGTTAGGATGGATTTTTCTGAGGAAAGAAGAATGAATCAAATCATTGTATGTATAGGGGCATAAAACATCAACACAAGAATCTACTTTTACAACAAAAAGTATGTAAAATAAAACAGACAAAGCTAAACCCACAAATGTGGGTAAAAAAAAGCTATTAACCCTTTTATGCATAGTTGTCTCTACAGTTTTTTCTTGTCTATGCATGAATAAATATGTTATATCTGTAAATGAACCAGTTCTGAGGACAACAGTCGGTCATCCAATGGACTACCAATTACTGAAGAATAAATAAATATAATATATAGTTAAACAACACATATATAGTAGCTTTGCCTTGGTGATTATATGGAAAAGAAAATGATACAGCTATAATTTTGTGCAATATTTTTTTTTTATAGAGTAGGCATGATGGCGAGGTGGTTAGCGCTGCAGCCTCACATCAAGCAGGTTGCCGGTTCGATCCCCAGCTTGGACGGTGGCCTATCTGTGTGGAGTTTGCATGTTCTCCCCGTGTAAGTGTGGGTTCTCACTGGGTTCTCTGGCTTCCTCCCACAGTCCAAAGACATGCAGCTTGGGGATAGGCTGATTGGGGACTCTGAATTGACCTTAGGTGTGAGTGTGTGCGTGGTTGTTTTGTCTATATGTGTGGCCCTGTGATAGGCTGGTGACCTGTCCAGGGTGTACCCTACCTCTCACCAGTTGGCTGCTGGGATTGGCTCCAGCCCCCCCGCGACCCCGTTCGGGAATAAGTGGTAGAAAATGGATGGATGGATTTTATAGAGTAGATTAAATGAAACAGAGTAAAATATTAATAAATAGAAATTATGACTGAATGTATCAGCACTGGTAAAATACAGTAATTGAAAAAAATGTGGCAATTTTTCTTATTAATGCATGAAAGGGTTAACAATATCATCCACCGCTTATTCCCGAACGGGGTCGCGGACAATGGGCAAGTGGCGGGGTACACCCTGGACAAGTTGCCAGCCCATCACAGAGGGTTAACAATATTCAGATTTAATACAGAGCTATGAGGAGTCAGGGAAGTCTGGGGTTTATCATGCTTACATCATTTACTTTCCAATGATTAGTTGGTTCATCTATACATATAAACCAGGGAAAAACTAGTCATGCAGGGGATGCAGGTGTGCCTCTTTGGGTTTTAACGTTTATTAAATTAATGACTTGATTCTCAAACGTTTTATTACTGTTATGCATTTTGCATCTGATTTGATCAAAAATTGAATTTCATGTGCTTTACGAGAGAGTGGTCCCTTTGTTTGCATCCGTGAACTCACAATGAGGAAGTTCAGATAGGACACCTTTTGAGGGATAAATTCCCTGTTAATGTCACACAAAGATTTACATCCTTAACTTCTGTAAAACTGGGTAGGATTTTATTTTGCGGCATTTGGGAATATACCCCTAACTGTTGCTTCTGACAACATAGACCTTTTTTGTATAAGTATATTGTATTAAAAGTGTTGGTGATAGTAATGAAGCATTTCCAGGTGATATCTGTATCACATGTAGTCTGTCAGTTTTTTTTAGCCTTTTCTGTTCATGTTCCATTTCTTTCATTCTTCTGAGATGGTTTTGATTCTTTTATTTTAAATGTGCTTATTAAATCTTTTTGGCAACTCCCTTTTAATGTGATACTTTTAGCGCTTTATGTAAAACACTTTGAGCTGTTGTATATATGAAATGTGCTAAAAATAAAAAAGATAAATATACAGTAAATCATATGAAGTATGCTATGTCATAATTTAGTATTACTCATTTTCGAGAGGGGGGCGATACTCTGTAGATAAATCTGTGGTCTTGTTCAATATTTCTTCATGTTATGATGGTTTGCATCTCCACTCCAAACCAGGAAACCAACTATGGATTATATATTCTAGAAATATTTCTCTACAAGAAACCTCTCAAATAGATTCTCCATTCTTTGTATTCCACTAGTCACAGTAATGCCATTTTATCATCATGCAGTTTTCTGTGATTACAACCCTTTACTAAAGGATTACTCCCTTTAGATGCCACTAGATGGCAACATATGACATTGAAATAATAGAGTGTGTAGAATCAAATTTAGTTTGCTTTTCTTTTTTTATATTTAAAACCACATATGCATTAGATCAACATAATCAAATTATCTCTCCTAATCTTTATCTAGAGAGGTGCCGTAAATATTACAGAGAGGACATAAAAGTTCACAGTATACCTCATGAAAATATCAAAGCTTTTAAAGAAAGTGAAGTTTAATAAGTGTGTTGTATTTCTTCAGGAGATCTGTGGAGATATGAATAAATACCGCTGTAAAAACTTGCCACAACCGCTTGTTGTTCACAGTCACGCTATGATCATTAGTCGGGGCAGGTGGTGTGGGCTTACAGTCTGCTGTAGAAATGTCACCTTGCAGGAAAGGAAAACTAGATTTCTCAAGTGGAATGAAGAAGAAAAAAAGCTATGGTTTATATCTTATGATAATTGTCTAGAAAGGCAAAAAACAGATACATATTGTAATGATGTAATGCTTTATGGCTAAACACAGCAAACGCAACATGTGGTGATTTTATCTCCATAACAAATTGTCTATAAGATCCCAAAGTTCTATTTTCCCCATTTGTGTTGTTAGAGAACACATTACAAAGTTGCTATAAAATAAATGTTTTCCAGTGGCATAAAAGGTATTTATAAAAGCAAACCTCAAAGAAAGTAATGACAGAATATGACATAAATGCTTCAAATGATGGATCTTTTATGAGACACAAAACTACGAGCATATCCTGTGCAGGGACGTTCCTGAAGAGTTAGACTATGATTAATGCTATGGCTTTGTTTTAAAACATTTTTAAAGCATTTGGACTTTACTCAGTAGAAAATGCCATCTTGCGATAAATCTGTTTCCCAGAGATCCTATCACATTCATGACACATGCTGGTAGCAATTTCATGCATCACTTATATTCAAAAAGGAACATTTCAAGAATCAGCAGAACGACTGGGTGATAATAATAATATATAATAATATAATAATATTATAATATATAATAACAATAACTTAATGTAACATGCAAGTTGGACGACTTCGCTGTGATCTGTTCACATTGAACATGTCATTCTGTGGAGCTACTTGCTCTGTTACAGCTTGACAACATCCTTCCCTCATGTTATACAACTATATTTAAAGCAAGTAATATGAGAAATCAAAATGCATTTGTGCTAAAGTATGAACATTTTGCATGTGGTCGGTTATTTTTTGTTGTAACGCCTTTTCATTTCCTTTCTTTGATTTCTCTTGCGCATTCAACACTATTCAGCCTCTTCTGTTGCAGGAAAAGCTCACCAACATGGCAGTGGAGCCCTCTTTTAAATGGAACCTCATTTGTAAGGAAAATGCAATTGTGGGATGAGCAGCTAAGTTGAGTATGTGGGTTGTGCCCATGAAAAGTTATACACAGTCACATCAGGCTAGCACCACCAAATCATGCTGGTCACTATTGAACACATACTGCTGCCACAAGTCAGCCAGTGTGGGTGTGTTGGTCTCTCTGGCACATATGGCTAAAGTTGATTTCACATGTGTCTAATGAGGTTGCAGTCACGACTGCCAGCCAGATCCTCCAAATTCTGGAGATATTCACCAATACACCCCGCTCTGTGGAAAGTGTGTTGACATCTTGGAGGCTAGACTTTGGTCCCAAACTTTGAGAAATTGGTCAGCCAATGTTTGCAGAGTCTCATCTTAAAATCTCACTGCATTCAATGATGACAGACCTTGTTTTTCCAGTGAGAGCGACTCCACAGCACATCATGACACTGCCATTACCAAAAGCTGTAACCAGATCAGGCAGCAATCCACATTTCAGTGTCTTCTTTATGCTTCAATGCCATGATACAATGCCTGTAGATGGAACCTGAACTCAACATTAAACATGACATTCAGGTTCCAGTGCAGATGTTGCCATTACTGGTACCATTTGAAGTAGCTGGTATAGGCCTACCTATAATAACATGGTACCTCAGTATTGATGAAGACCAACTTCAAATTTCACAATTGCAATTCTGATTTATCATCATGCTTAGAGGAGACGCCAACTGACTGTTTTAGAAAGATTCATACTGCTAGTAGCAGCACTGATGGTCACAGAGGTTAAAAATACCAACCAGTTGCATAATAAGATGTTTGAAATTGGCAGAAAAGACATGGCCAGTTATTTTACAGAAGAAAGCCACAAACTAATCCCTGCATCATCATCACAGTGGTTCAAGCTATTGTAATGAAAATGTGTGTTTATTCCAAGACAAGATACAAACAAAATGGTTTAAATACATATTTCAGAACATTAGTTTAATTGTGTTGTGTGTGTTTATTTTTAATGACAAATACGTTTAAAAAAATCCTCCTTTAGTGTGACAACAAATTAACATATGTGTCTGCGCATGTGCAGGACTATAAATGAAGATTTCTTTATGCAAGACTGCTCTTCCATCTCTTTACTGAAGCACATAAGCAAAAGCCTGACTGATTGTCTCGTGATACTTTAAGTGGTTCGTCTAGACTGATAAGCTAGATTACAGACCATGGACTGTGTGCCAACCATTCTTATTGCCAAACTCCTATTTTGTCCCATTTATTGTTGTTGAGGTTGTTGTGTTTCCTTTTGCTGAGCAGTGTTATGTTTAGGATGAATGACTGCGTGACTGACTGCATCGACCTCCGTTCTGATTGGGTGAAGGGGTTTTTTTGCATAGCTGATAACAGAAACTGAGTGATCAAGAAAAAAAAGGGAACCTCTTTTTTTTTGGATACAAGCTCTGACTTTTGATACAAAAGTTTTCGTTTACAAAAGCTTAAAAGAATCCAGCTGAATGTGGACGTGCACTTACTAATAATTCCATGTATATCAGCTGTCAGCATGTCCGATGAACGAACGCAGCCAACTGTCAGGACGAGAATTTACTTGCACAGTGTGACTATCATATATGTTTTCCTTTCTCAGTCTATGATGATGACTTCAAAGAAAAGTTGTGGAGTATCCGAGGAAAAGGGACCGGTTTGATGGATGGGTAACTGTACAGTATATACAGCTGGAAACCCACAGCTGTTTTTTGTTGTATCCAAGCAACATGGATCAAGAGGACAATCCAGAGACCAAATTAGTTAAGGATGTCTTCTTCAAAACATTTCCATTCCAGCTGAAAGAAAACAAAGAAGAAGAGTGAAGTAGAGGTAAAACCCAGGTTTAAGTTCAAATTGCTGTTTGTTCATCAAGTTTAATAAAAGTGCAGTAATCAGATGTCCATTAAATGAAACTGCAACTTGTTCCAGGTAGTTTATTTTAGCAACTGATTCTCTGCTGTAAAATCAACAAGACACTTGGTTACAGTTAAAGTCAGAGTACGATTGAAACCAAATGTAACCTTAATAAAGCATGCTGCCCCTACAGTGAAACACACATTTTCCTGTGTTGTGTTAGAGGAAGGCCCATGTGGTTTTGTGCCATGGATCTGTGGTTTCTAATACAAATCTTTGGCAGGGGAAGAGGCATTTTCACTTTGGCCTGCTGCTACGCAGCATCAGTCACTGCTTCATAACAACGTGCTTCACTTGTTTTCTCAACATTACTTAAAAACAGTGAAAGTACGATGTAAGAAAAGCCTAATCTGAGTCCCAATCTGTGTGATGTCAGTCCATTGCAAACGCTGCAGGAACACTTATTATATAGCAATCATAGTGATGTAGTTTAAGATGTTAATTGTTTAGCAACTCAGAGTTTTGACAAGAATCCGTTGCAATAAACCTTTTTAGGTTGTCACACAACATCTGCCTTGGCTCCAATCCGTATACGTTCACCTCAAAACATGAGGTGCTGCAGCCACTGACACCCAACACATGATGTTAAGTATGTGTGTGTGTGTGTGTGTGTGGGTGTGTGTGCTGGTGTAGTGTTGCTGTTGGAGAGGATCCAGACTTGCAGATGGCCCTGGTTTGTGTTTGCACTCAACGGCTACAAGCCTCCTGCCTCCCCAGTGACCATGACAAGCCATTTGAGCACACACACGCACACACACACACACATATATGCATCAACACATAGGAGCAATGACTTCTTTACGTTTTTAAAGTTCTTATTAAAATCTTCTTATTTGTTTCCGTGGCGGTTTAATGCTTCATATCTTTTGTTTAGCGACCTGAGGAGATCACCTGGACGATTTTTGTGATGACTTGTTTCACTGTCACGCTAAATGGTTATTTCATAATGTTTATGGATATAAACTAGCACACAATTATGTCGTGAGGGAGTGTTGCGTGTCTCCACTGTCCAAACATGCCGGCTTGTAATGTTGTGCAACCAGGGAACCCCTGTCACAGTTATGTCAGTTGTGACGTTTTTCAGGTGTGTTGACACAATTATGGTGTTGTGTTTCTATCTACAGTTGAAATCAAACGTAACAGGTAAAGGTATGTGCGCCTACTTTCACCTGTGCACTCCCATGCTGACAGCCACTACTATAGCAACAACAACAACACAGCCGGAAAGCCTTTTATACTTCCTGGGAGATCCTCTGGTATGCAGGCTCAATGTTTGTCAACTCAGGAATGTTGCCAGGGCGACCAGAGGCCGGAGGAGGGAAACCCCTTATCTGCTGACTTTGTCGTTTAACCGTTGTCACAGTTCAAAGGCCGCTTAGGTAACGATGAAAAAAAAAAAAATTAGACGGATGCACACCTTGAAGGCTGGTCTGTATACAGTGCGTCACCATGGAGATACTGTTTGGGTGGGGTGTATGCTCCACAGGGCATGAATGGCTTCTGAGCTGAGACAGTGAAAAAAGAACAAGGGCGTCCCTTGGCTTTGAGTCAGAACTTGTAGACTTGCACTTTCAAGTATGAACTCCAAAATAGTAGATTCATGAATGAGCTGCAAACCATAGGCTTGTTTACGTTTGTGACGGCAGGGAGGGTTGGATTCCAAAAACCTCAGTCAGGGTGTGATTGCGACATAGCTTTCCTCGGTGTCGTAAGCAGGATTTGATGCTCAGTTAATGACTTTGGATCTGGTCTGTTTTAAAATGGTGTTCTGATGCATTTTGCTGTAAAATGAATCTTTCAAAGTGTCCATTTGCAGCATGATGATACATTATGGGTGGTTGTAAATCAGGAAAGGGAGCAGAGTCCACTTCTTCCAAAATCATCTACCTAAGCAATTTGTATAATCACACCAACAGATATGACAACAATCCATTTTTAGAGCAGAAAGGTCCTATTATCCAATTTGATCTGATCAATGATTAGAAATAAGCCCATTTCCACTTCCGACCCAAAGGATTAGCTAGAACCCCTCTTTAGGACATCCAAAGATATTGCATAAGCATTATTTAAAATAGTTAAATAAATTCAAGCTTTTTGCACCTTGATATATGTGTAATTTACACTATGCGTTGGTGAGTATAAAATGATTTTACATGAATATACAGCAACCTCAAAACATTTTATTTATTGTTAGTATGGATTGCATCCTTAGATGCTAATAAACGTTTAAGCTGATTGCTGTACACGCTGTTCCCATTAGACTCCAGTAAGAACAATAAAAAGTTAGTTTACTGACCTTGTTAACTTTTATTCCTCGATCATGTTTTTAATATCTTTACTTCATCAGAGGTCCAATAAAAATCTTGATCATCTGCTCTTCCTTGTTATTTCCTGTTTTGCTACATAATTATCTTCATAATTAGAATAAAGTAGTTAAAAGAAGACTGTTCTACTTCAACTTAACATGTGAATTGTTGACAGTTCAGTGCTATTATTTTCCCACATTACTGAAGCTAAAAATATATTTACTAAATTTAAAGGGGACACCTTCAGAGTTCATTTATAAGCTTGAAAGGACTTCAGACAGTTCTCTATGTCTTATAATACATTGTTGATAAAAATATAGTTATTATATGTCCCTCTGTAATATCATTGGACATTCACCTGTGTGCTAAATGTAGCATCAGACAGCATGTTCGTTTATGTGTTTATAAAATCCATTTATCCTGACCAAGAGGGATAATTCAATGATCTTTTTGCAAACTTAATTAAATGTTAGATCAAATCACCCTCAACAGGCTGTAGTCCTAGAATGAGAGAACAAAAGAGAACAAAAAAGCTCTGCTATTTTCTATTTTTATGATTAAAGGTGCATCTAAATGAATTCCTATAAAAAACATGATTTTCTCATGTTAGCTTTAGAGTTACAAAGAAGGCAGGAGATTTGGTTGCAGACTCATCTTATAGACGTCTTAGTTTTGCTGTAAAAACTCTTTAAAACCCTGCAGGACACCAGCCCAAAACCACCCAGAGTAGTTGAGTAGTGGATTAGCACAGCTGCAGGGGTGAGACATTTTGCAGTGTTTGCATTAGTCAGAGCTGTAGAACATCCTCTTTATGGTTTTCACCGACCTGAACTTTGATTTGCATACAGCAGTTGTAACAACGATCTTTGCTGATCCATTTTTACTTTTTCAGTTGGACCTCACTTCTTTTTTTCAGACATACAAGCAGTTGTTTTTCCTTACTCCTTCCCCGAGGGGATGTGTAAACATTTACTTGAATCATTAGTGGTGATGAACGCAAGCTAAGCTAAACCATTGATCAATATTACACCATGTCTTCCTACGGAGTCCTCAGGAAGATACCCTGTTGGACAGCCAAAAACATCAAGTGACCTTTCCTTTGATAAACAACATTTAAGGACGGCGAGGCAAATAATCAATTTGGATAATGTTAATATATGCGTTGAAATATTAATAGGGATGATCTGCCTCCTGTGAGGCAAAGCTCGTTAAGAAACATAATCCCCCGAGCATCCAGCTAGCAGACAAAGATCAGATGGGGATGTTTATGCTGAGGTTGACCTGCTGAATTAAAGATCAACAAAAATCTAATTTACCCTCAAAAAAACATCAATGATTTATAGCTAAAGCTTATATCCAAAAGCAAATATTTGCCTAACAGCTTTCTTTTTATTTTTAAAATTTACATTTCGTGTGATTTATCCAGTGAACATCATTCAGAGATACTCGTGTTCAACTATTCTTTCTTTGTTCGGACTCATTCCACACATTATAACAGTTTCGCTGCTATATGCAGCTAATTATTAGGGAAATCGTATTTAAACTGTTAATTCTGAGTAAAATCAAAGTTAAACTGCATTTCCATATGTCCCTGTGAAGACAATAAAGCTGGACGCCTTCATCAGCATCTCACTGGCAGCAGTGATGAGCCTGATAACACCGCTTGTAGGTGGCTGAAAATCAACATCAGTGGGGCTTTATAAATAGTAAAATGTGCTTTTGTATTGCAGTTCATTGAGAGGGAGATGAGTCTAAACTGGTCTAGCTGGCTCTACAATCCATCGACGAACAATGAAACCTGGGAACTCTAGAATCCACACCCTTTTGTCTCCGTCAAAGCTCATAAAGCAACACATGCGCAACTCCACATGCGTAAGTGCGTGAATACAGGAGAGACAATATTTTCCATGATGACAGTGAGGGAGTCCTATGGCGCAAAGGTCTCCACTGTTTGAATAGGTCAAAGCAGAAACACAAGAGATGATCTTCTTACTCCAATGAAAAAAAAAGAGGCAATTCCATGTGAATTAGTAACAGCGTCGAGGGATTGTAAAGAGACGGATGATAAAAAATGGACTGACGATAAGAGTCTGGATCCTGCTCATCTCATTCTGCAACCTGATAGCATGTTTTTGTTTGAGCGCCTGGTTAGTGTTCTAGTCTGTTTTAGTTTGCAAGAACGACTTGAGATAAGGCAAGTAAACAGGTTTAACGGAGAAAACCCTTCATTTGTTTTACTTCTCAGGACAAACTGATATCGACACATAAAGCGGAGGAGTACTTATTTAAGTACATACTGCCGTAAACCTTAGCTTCACCCACCTTAACCTAACTTTGCCCCTTTAATGATCCCACTCATGTTCTCTTTCTCTACTTCTAATGTTACAGGGCTGATCTAACATCATGGCGGATACACTGCTGGTCTCAGGTCACAGATGGCTGACAATTACAGCTCCCATTGTGTTTCATACACTCTTTTGCACAGTATCAACCCCCCTGGCCTTTCCATCCCAGCTTCCCAGCCGCTTTCTGCCCCCTTAATCAAAGCTGAATAAGATTTAGAGAGGAGGTAAACACTCTGGTTTTATGATTGGGCCCCTTCTTACAGCGTGGCCTGTATAATTGAAAAGCCCTCTGTGACTATTTTAAGACACTAGTGGGAACACACTCCCATGTGTGTAGCTGGGAATGGGGCTCTCACTTTTGCTCAATTGCTCAACGAGTGCAGCGCATTGAGTTTGTCCTCTTCTATGATTACCTTACTGTGTTGAATAAACAGCATGTTCCACAAAAGCTCAAAATAAATATCTTCTCTTATTACAGCTGTGATCTGTCGCTTCTTTTTGACGAAGCGACCATTGTCAAAAAAGAAAAAAAAGGGAAGCTGCACTGTCCCGAGCAGCTCTGTATTTTCCAGCAGGTTTTACTCAGACCATCTGTTCTTCACACCGCTCTGCAATCCCCAACCACCAACATCCCACAAACCAAAATTAACGCTTTTTCACTGTGAGTAAAAAGTTTAAACAAACAGAAATATCAGCAGTCAGCGTCTCCTGTCAGTAACTGAGTCAGCCATAACAGTCTTTGTTTGGATGAAATTATAAACTCTTATTTTGGGCCTTGTTTGCATGTGTCCAGTCATGCCTTCTGTATCATTATAGTAAATGTTTTGTGTGCAACATTTAGATGAAAAACCACTGCAAAGAAATCAGTACAGTATGTACAAATGCAGATAACGAATACCTTCTATCAAAATGGAAAAAGCAAGTAAATCTTCTCTAGTTGCACTTTTAATGTTACTATTTGATCAATTTCTTTGTCATGCTTTTCATTTTACACGTTGGCACTAATGATGGAACTGCTTTGCAAGGTGCTGGTCTGCCATGAGAAGTACCTCACAAAATGTGTCTTTATAGTGTCAAACTATTTCTATTTTAACAAGGTAGTTTAACCTTTTGTTATAACTTGCTTCAACACGCATAATTTTGCTTTATGATAAATGAATAGTCTAATGTATGAATAACTAATTATTACTGATCCTTGTCAATAATTAGATTCACCGTGCTGCATCCAATTATTGCTGAGATGTGTCATTTAGGACAAAGTGGAGCAGCCAGCCAGCTGCCTGACACACTGATACAGCTTCTTTATAATGCATAAAGACCCTACAATTAACTACAAGAAGACTAAAATCATCTATATTTACACCGTGGAAAGTGACGCTCAGTGATACTTAAAAAAACCTCTATAAGTCTTGTGGTAAAGATACATTTATATATAGAATTATTGCCTTGTTAAGCTATTTAAATAACACGAAGACCTAGTCCCCCAACTCCAGCATTACCACATAAAAGACAAGCTCCGCTCTCGCTTCAATCACTACAAAAGTCCCGCATGTTGCCGCTTCTTTACTGGGTGTTCTCCATCTCTTCAGACAGAGACTCTGCTTCAGAGGGTTTTTTTTTTTTAAGTCCTGATATTCTCCTTTTTGATAATTGAAGCTTGGAGGACACTGCAACACCTTCTCCCAGTCCCAGTGGTGCATATGCAGCAGCTAATATCATTTTAATTTAGTTTCCAGAAGACAGCTAGCCCATAGATGTTACCAGTGGTACACGGTAATAAAAAGCAACACACACATTCAGACACATGCATGCAGAGTGTAGCTAAGCGCAGGCAGGTGAGTATAAATTTATCTTTGACAAAAAAACTGAAATATTTTTTCAAAATGTAATATGCTCCAATATTTCTACTGATATCATTCTCTGTGTTTCCTCTGACAATAAAACTGATCACGTTACATGGCGTATGTTTCACTGTTTTACAACAATACTTATTATGTTATTACATTATACACTTCATGTTTTTACAAAAAGCTATCATGTTTTAACGTGATAAGGTGCCGATGTTCTAACATGCTCTGTATGTAGCTAAATGTTGTATTTTCAAGATAAAGTTTGGGTTTAATAAATGATTAGATCAAACTTATGTTTCTTGGCCTTTGTAAATAAAACAAAACAAAACAAAAAAATTAAGTTTATTAATTTGTTTATACGCTAATAAATATTGGGATTTCCACAAGGAGACTTCATTGTTATAGTGGTTTTAGATCAAACTTTTTTTAAACACTATGTTTTCAACAGCTTCATTGTTTAAAAACTAAAGGCAACAACATTATTTGGATGGGTTAAATAAAAAAATAAATAAAGATATTAGACCAAGCAGACATCTGAAACCTCTATTTTCAAGTCCATAATCATAAATATGAGTCATTATGAGTGAAAGCTGCTCTCTGTGTTCAGATCATTGCAGTTCTGATACACATAACGGTGAAAAGATGTATTTTTTCAAAATATTAAAATCTTTCTTTTAATTCTCTGATGTACTATCGTAATAGTCTAAATGAACTATGATATAGGGGGGAAAACAACCTAAATTTGCAAGCTGTGCTGAGAAGCTTTGCTGCAAGATGCAGCAAGTGTGTTTCCAGATTTCAAAGTTACCCACAATCATTACACTTGATTCCAGAAAAAGATCAAACGTTGCTGAAGGGAACCCGCACGCCGCACACATAAGGAAAAGCTCCTCACCAGAAGTCTGTGAAAATAGACCTTTTTACATTTCAACCATTCCAAAAAGATCAGTCCACATTTCCATCAATACCTCTCACATAGTGCTCTATATATTGTAACTATTTAAAGCAGATTGTGCAAGACCTTTCGCTGTACTTGTTCCAAGCAGTGCATGAGAAACTAAGTGAGAGAATGACTTGCTTTATGAGTATCCGTTTTGGCACCAACCAGCATCGCCACACTGTCTCTGCACAATTAAAGAAAGTGGGAGTAGATTACAACAAAGGATTTGGTCTCAGCCTCTGTTCCAAACACCGAACTTCCAAAGAAGCCAGAAAATTTCCATGTAGCTGCAGCCCACCTGGAAGATCCCTCAGTCATGTAAGTTCCCCCATTGAACTAGGTGGAAATTTAAAGTTAGAAAAATATTTTCCATCTAATATTCATGTCTATATTTTTAAATAAAAGGGCTATTTTTGATGCCACACTCGGCTTAGCTTAACTTATTTTATTCATTTAAAAATTAGAGTTCGGTTTATGACTGAAACAAAATAACTTTGTAGAAAACTTTAACAGCCTCTATTTTTATAGCCAAATTTGTAACTAAATGGCTTAAATTCCAGCCTCCAGAACCAGGTAGGGAACCATTTTGCTGAAGGAATACTTCATACTTTTGGGAGGCTTTAACAATTCAGTTAGTTTAAAATAAAACTACAAAATTTTATGTTTCTATGTATAGATTTAGAAAAGAACATGTGATATGACATCTCAGAAAGTAAACTGCCTGATAGCTGCTGTCTTATGAACCCGATAAGCTTCATTTTTTAAGCAGTGAACTGGAAAGCTAAACTATTCTCATATGTTTTGCAGTTAGCTTCACACACACAAGCTAACTCCAAGACTGCAAAAGGGAGTGCCGTAGTCCTGAGTTCTGTGCTGGCTCTTCATTATAGTTAACTCAAATGAACAGCCACTTTAATAACAATAAAGCAACAGTGGAGGCAAGCTAATGAAACAGAGCTTTTTCCAGCGTGCAAGTCTGATCCAGACTTCACTCACTCCCACCAGCATACTTTCCCCTGACATCAGCAAACACAAGAACTGCAAAGCTGTTTTATTCTTCATAAAACAAGATGGTATAAGCTGTCATTTGCATTGCAGACAATATTGTAGAGCTTGGTTCTTTTTTATTTAACAGTGCATTACGAACTCATAAAATCCCCACTTTTTATTCAATACAGCATGTCTAGACTATATTTTTATTATCATTATTGCCAGTAGCTAATTAGGATTTTATTGTGCAAGTCAATTTGGGTTTTGGTTTGCCTTTGTTTTTCTAAGTTTTTGTCATTCCTTGTGTCTCTGGGGGAATGCCAGTCAACCAGTTTGTCAGCCACCCACTCGGATTCAAAGCTGATGGAGGAACCACAAGGATCCTTAAACTGTCTGCACGTCTCCCTGGACGCGACACGAAAAGAGGCTGTGCTGACACGCAGAAGGAAAGTCCAGAATCCTCCAAGATAATGTCAGCAATGCAAAGATCAGTCAGCTCATATGTAATAAGATTTGTCTTGTTCAGGTATTATTATTATATCAAAAATATAAATTCATGTAGTCATTCATAAATGTTCTAAAACACATAGTCCAGTTTGGTGTCAATTAGCAGGAGAAAGGCTCTCTTGTGGAACCAGCACCCAGTTTAGGTTATAGAGGTAGACATGCTCTATCATTAAGATCAGGATTAAAAACTTTCTTTTTCATAAATCTGGTATAGCCATCCGTTAGTTACGCTGCCATGGACCTAGATTGCTGAGCGACTTCCTATGATGCACTGAGCATTTCCTTTTCACCTCTCTGCTCCTTATTTTCCATTTAGAACAATATAACTGTATTCAGACTATATATTATCACTATATCTATCCTCACTCAGCAGGTCTTTCTGGCTAAAACTTGCTGTGTCTGTTGGTTTCCCTTTCCTGTCCTTTCCACCCCAACCGGTCGAGGCAGATGGCCTTCCTCCCTGAGCCTGGTTCCGCTGGAGGTTTTTCTTTCCACTGTTGCCCTATGCATGCTGAGCAGGGATTCAGAGATTGACTCAAAGTCAAAAGTTGCTTTTCCTTAACTAAGCTATTCATTAAAGTTGGTTTGAATTGATGTGTCTGTAAAGAGCCGTGAGATTACATTGTTGTGAAGTGAGATCTACATGAATAAACTTAAATCAAATTGAAATTTATCTGCAAACAAAGTTTATTAACCTCTTCATTACCACCAGATGGTGATAAAGTGTGCCAACTAATCACCTGTGACTGGTGGTAATGAAGAGGTTAAATACTATTTAAACAGCATAACAATATAAAAGTAGTCGCTACACGTACCAGATAACACATCTGCACACATTCTCACCTAAAGCATTAAACAAATTTGGCTTTTATCTAAATTAAGAGCATCTTTATGGCTCATTGGTACTTTGTTTTAATGTTTTTGTCAGAGATGTTCACACACAGCTGCAACATTAAACCTCTAAGTAAAGTAAACTCAAACACGGCTTATTTTTTTTATATACAATTTTCTCCTGGGAAAAGAAAAGCTACGGGGCAGTAGCGATGTTAGCATTGGCTCGCTACTGGCTCAAACAGGACAGCAGGACATTCGTAAGAAGCAGTAGTGTATGTGGGGAAAGACACAGTTCTGAGGTGAAGCAGACAATATTTGCATGCAAGCAGGGACTTTTGGAGTAGGGTGTTAGCAGAGAGAAAGAGAGAGAGAGAGAGAGAGAGAGAGAGAGCGAGGGAGAGAGAGAGAGCATGATATCTAAATATAAAATAAGAAAAGAAACTTCAGTTCCAGTGGATGTTTTTACTCAGTACAGCAGTTTGTAGGTTAAGTTAAAGTAATTTTATTGCATTCTCCCTAACTGTTGCCATCATTTTGCTTGATACCACTAATAATCCCCCCCCACCCCCCACCCCCACCCCCCCCACACACACACACCCACCCATCTCCTTTCCCAGTTACCTTGGCTTGAAGCTTTTTATTCACCTCCTTAAAAACCTCACATTTATGATATGGTTGCCCGTGAGGATTGTCAGCAGCTCCATTGTGCAGCTGTTGGTGAAGGTGGCCAAAGAAAAGGAAAATTGGGGGAGCTGGTGGGGGGGTTAGAGGACAATACATTGCACATTTTGCCACAGAGTCACTGTCAGAGTCTTATCCGGGCAGTTTGTGCTCTGGTGACTGAGGTAAACAACAGGTGTTATATGCGGGATGCTCGAGGGGATAATCTAAGAAGGGACTGCCTAAAATAGCGAACAGTGGATTAAATGACACAACAAGAAACTTGAAGCATTGTCTGTAACAGCACTAACGCCTTTCTGGACCTTTGGCAAAACCACATACACACACGCACCTACACTCACCTACACACACGTACACGTACAGGCTAAAAAGTGTGTATATCTGATGTAT
Source organism: Pseudomugil tenellus (assembly GCA_037177515.1). Classification (NCBI taxonomy): domain Eukaryota; kingdom Metazoa; phylum Chordata; class Actinopteri; order Atheriniformes; family Pseudomugilidae; genus Pseudomugil; species Pseudomugil tenellus. Next base: position 9,481,771 of record JBAMHX010000021.1, read on the forward strand.
GCACCTTTGTTGCAGCTGAGGTGAAACTCCAGCACATGCTGTCGTCTTCTTTCTGTTAATGGATACATGAACAATCCACTAGCATTTTTTGAACCTCGGGAGGGCCGTAAAGCTGCAGTAAAAATCCACATATTTCATCATAACGCTGAAGATAGAAGTAACAGACTTTATTTTTCAGTAAAGACTGAGTGAGTTTTGATAGTGAACAACCATCTTAAAAAGAAACCATCTGGATTTTCTCTTTCTGCTCCATTTTCTCACACTCTCAGCCTCACAGCTCTGTTCTTTAACCTCTCATTCACATGGAGCCACTCTTGTAAAAGTGTTGGGTTAGAAGTGGTGGTGAATAAAAAGATGTCTAATTTCTTATTTCAGGCCACTGCCAACTAAATGGATGCTTTCATCATGTGACAAATACTAATCACGTCATTACTATGAGATTAATACAAGGTTGAAGTGTACTCTTAGTGTAATCTTATTCTCTTTGTCTGTTTCAGGGTTGCAGGGAAGTTAGAGGCTTATTCCAACTGTCACTGGGTTTTAAGTGAGGTTTCACACGTTTATTCAATCTGGTAAGATCACAACTGCGACACATGTTCGTTTTCTAGCTGTGAAAGGACGCCAGAGGACTCAGGAAAAGCCCCATGCAGGTGTGTGGACAACATGCAAACTCTACACAGAAATGCCCAAGCTGGCATTCAAATGAGGTATTCTCTTGTTATGAGGCAACATTACTTAGTATTTAATCACTGTACTCACTAAGCTTCACCCTGAGGTTATTTACACTGGAGAAAGAGTTTGAAGATGAAAAAAATTATAATGTTTCACTCTTTCAGGGAACAATTGATTCAATACTGGTTGTAAAATCATAATTTATTTATGAATTAAACAGATAAAAGGTCTGGAGTTAAACCCAAAGTGACATTGAAAGTGTTTTTTTTTATTACACCCCCCAGCGCCAATAAGGACCTTTGTGAGGGTATCTACAGGGATTTTGCATATGTCCATGCAGTTGTATTCCTGTTGTTGGTCAGCTGCACTTCCTTTGCAGATGCATGGTCTACAGTAGTACATTGCAGAGGTGCAGATAACAGCAATTCTCCTACAAAGCTGCTCCAGAAAACAATAAAAATAAAACTATTTTGTGGTCAGCCACAGAAGTACTCAGCAGACCTTTGCAGGTTCTTGCAGATGACAGCATTTTGTCATATTCAGACACAGATGCAACATCATGGAGTGGCTTGCAAAAACAAATTCTTCAGACAAACATCCAACACATCAAACATCAAAACATCAAAAATGGGATAGTTGGCCTAGATGTCTAGAGGTCAATGCATTGGTGGATGATGATAGGATTTTAGTTTTGGTCAAAACAAAGACCCTCAAAAGGCTAGTATATGTCAGAGGAGGAAGATAATCTCATAATCAAAGCCAAAAGAAAACACCACAGAGAAAATGCAGAGGGTTAACCAAAAGGTGCAAACCGATCATAAGACTTCCAGACCAACATTCTTTGGAAAGATGGGCCTTTATTTGAGATCAACCAGAACCAGAATGAAAGGAGCAGATCTTATCTGTGAATGACCTGACAAATATATAGTCAGTAATAAAACAGGTGAGAAGAGTGTGATGACATGAAGTTCCACTGGCACTGGATCGCTAAAATTAATGCTGATGCAGCAAAAAAAAAAAAAAAAATAGATAAAAAAAAGTGAAAGAAAAGGAGTGGGTTGTCGGGGGAGGGGTGGGTCTGGGAATGCTGGTGGAGATGGTCTGAGACTGGAGCTGTCTCCACACTGGAGCTCTGCAGCCATACCACTGTAGAAAAAAGATTACTCTTTGTCTCTATTGGTTGGATGATGAGGAGCTGGTTCAGACTCATGAAGGCTGTAGATGCCACCTGATATCTCAGTGCAGTCCTCCCTTTTAAAGCAGTACTCAGAGATAGTAGCTCTGGTGTAAAGATAAAACCAGTTCACAGAACAGATGCATATAACTGTAATGCACAGAGAAACACACTGCAGAAACTTCCAGGTCAGTAAAATGTTGGGGACATTTCATATATTAGCTTAATTATCTTGCTCTAATTTAATGGCTAGCTGAAAGGCCCGACCATAAGGCTCCTAAACTGATGTCATTCTGACCTTTAGTAAACCATCTGCAAGGCCGGCGTCCTTCCATCAGGGAAATGTTTAGATGAGACCTCGGTTTTGTTGTCATATCATAAGAACAGGCTTCAGATTGACGCATGCAACCAAGTCTTTAAACAAAGATGTCTCTAAGTGACCGGGGAGAATAGTTTCAGACTTCTGTGTGATGATAGATCTCTGGAGGGATTCTCCCCGGGTTATAACCTTGTACCATGTCTGTATGTCTTAATGTATTGTCTCCTTCTTGTTTTAATGTTTAATGTATGTTCAACTTCTTTTATTCTTCATTATTAAATTTATATTCCTATCCATCTAAAGACACCAGTCTCCTTGTCCTTGACAGGAAAAATTACAAAAGTAAAGCGGACCCAGTGTTTGGTGGATGCCTCCTGCTTTACTGTCCACAAGCTACCTGGATAGCTAGCGGAGCTTGTGCGGTGCACATTTAAGTGTGTGCCCCAGATGGGACGCGGAGTTGAGCCCAAAAAGACATTTCCACTAGCAGAGAAATGATCTCCGCTTCTCCTTTCTGGAGCTCTCTCCTGTATTACACACACTCACACAGTCCCCCTCCCCCACACACATGCAGGATGCCAAGCAATAATCTGATGGGCAGAGCAGCACCCAGATGGTTTGATTCATATTCCTGCTGTTTAGCTGCTGATGTTAAACAGGTGCTACCTGACCTTCATTCCTTTGCTGCTCTACCTCTCTTCCCTCCACCATATTTCTTTTGGCTAAAATCATGATATATATCCTCCTCCTAGCCTGGCTTTTTTTTTTCTTACTCCCAGCGGTGTTAACAACAAAGTGCTGTAATACGGATGCCATTACTTTGCCAATATTCTAATCAGAAGCCAATTACTGTTTAATGTAAACTGGGCTTGAAGCCATTGGTCTCCAGACGGCCTTTTGGTGCCGTCAGTCATTATGTTCTGTTGCTGTAATGAAATCCTCTTCCCACTGTGGTAAGCAGCACCGTGCAGCACCTATCAAAGTAGACTTGATAATGCTGATCAAACCATTGCTCGACTGTGTTTAACTGGCTTTCTGGGCACAGATACACTGAGGCGTGTGCCCACTTTGCCTAATGACCCATGGTGTGATGATTGTTTGTCTTTCTCTCAAGGGGAAAGCGATTGATTGGGCAAATATTTTTACTGGAAACCAATCTGATTAAAAGTATTTTCAAGCTGCCGGAGTCCTGTGGTTTCTTCATACTGTACAGATCAACATGTAACTACCCTTATCGAACCTACACTGATATGATTCAAAGTGGCACTTAAAAAAAAGGGAAGGGAAAAAAAGTATTCTCATTCAGTTAGTTGGCTTGTGGGAAAGCAGATACCCTCTATTTATTTGGTTAAACATTGCATACAGACGAAACGCACTCCTGCCATCAGGCGCTTCTTCGCTGATGTTCTGTGAAGTTTTTAATTATGTCAGAAATTTATGCTCTGAGAAAGTGGATCGTTCAGATTAGGTTTGCTTCCCAGGGTTGACTCTACACAACCACTTCTACTTGATGCACACATGTCTGCATGTGTACTGATGGGGGATGAACTATCAGCATATTTTATATATGTTTTTAACGTTATTCGCTTAGTTAAAGAGATTTAAGCTTTGAAGTATTTTTCAGCATTACAACAAGACACGTTGGTGTGAAAAGCCGTTAATGCCACCTCAGGGCCTGAAGTAGTATCTCTCTCTGAATGAAGGGATGCACAAAGAGAGGAAGGTGGTAACTCAAGCTTTGGGTCGGTGTGACTGGTTAGCGTGTTACTGTGAGAGGCCAAGATTGCATCCTGTGTTTCCCGTTGCTCAGAGAAAAGAGCGAATTCTCCTCGGTGGTGTCAGATGTCTCTGGATCCAGTCATATCTCTGGTTACTGGTGCATCCCTGGGGCGCCATTTATTTTTACAGGCAAATGCAAACTTTGTGAAAAAAGTCTTCACATAAAAATGCAGTATTTTATATCATCATCTTTTGCTGATCAGCCTGCTTGCCCTGCAAAAAGGAAAAAAAAGGAAGTAAAAAAAGAAATAGAGTAATGCAAAGCAGCAAGTGTGAGAAGAAATGGTTCAATACATCCAGTCCAAGCTCTGACATTTCCCAAGGTAACCATCAGCAGTTCAGATTTCCAGCTGTCTACTTGACCTGTGTGCATTCTGATATTGTCTGTGTCTGATAGAGAAGAGGAGGAAGGGTACGGTAAAATGATATGAATGCAAGAGATGAGAAGCATGAATGAATCGCATGTATCTGCTCTGTAGGCTCTGTGCATGTTTACAGAATTACATGTTTAAGGAGCAAACTTTTTTATTTGTATGTATTGGAATTTAAATAGGTTGATGAAAAAAAAGTGAAAAATCTTGTTACATCCCCATGCCTATGGACATTAACAACCAATCAGCCAGCCCTCCACTTCCACCTGAGCTGCAACAAGGATCATCATCAACCACATTCACCTCACCTGCTGTCAGATCACCGGCACATTGATTGGACTCATCATTTCTCCACTTCCTCGTTTTGGACCAATCCAGTCACTTCATGGACTTTAAAAGGAAACAAGCAACAAGCAATCAGGGCAGCTGTGTCCTTGTGTGAATCAGTCTGCCCTGGGATTGTTAGCGCTGGTTTGCATGACATTGGAAAGACTTCTGAGAATTTGGCTGTGTGTATGTAAAATCGTTAGATTATCCTTGGTGGTTTGAATTATTTAGTTTTCCCCTTTTTTTGATGCATGAACGTTCTTTTGACTTGAATTTAATTGAGGAGAGAAACTCTCATTTGTGTTTGTTGGTTTTGCTTAGACTTTCTTCTGTTAGATTTAGAGTATTTTGTATATAGTTGTAAATAGTACTTGGTAATTGTGAAAGTTAAATTGTAAATAACCTTGTTGAGGTCTCTTTATTTTGTAACTTTATTACCGGTGTAGTTTTAGTTGTTTTGTGTTGGGATTGTTATTTGAACCGGGATATTTTTTGTTAAATAAATTTATTCTTATATCAAGTTTGTTTCCATTTTAGTTTTCTTATTGACTCCTTTCTCTCTCTAACTTTAAAAACGGGGTCGTAACAATATTTCAAATGGCCTTTTAAAAAATATACATATTGTAATAAATAACTGAATAAATAAATAAATGCATATAAAAAATACATACATACATAAATGGAGGGGGCATGGCAGTGGACACCCTGGGCACTACAGCACTTCATTAGAAGAGTGAGTGGATGAATGAATGAATGAATGGATAGATTTTCAATACTCACATGAATTTATTTTTATGTGTATTCTCAGGTTGTCAGACTGATCTTTTATTTATTCCTGAACGGAGGACTTGAAAGTATAGAGAGCCTGCCGGACAGCCTGGGGGAGGGTGTTGATATTTTTAATAAAAAGCTAAAGACTTACCTTTTTAAGAAAGCTTTTAATATATTATTACTTTAAACTGGATTTGTATTTATCTTATGTATCTTCCCCTATTTTCTTTAGTATTTTATTTAGTTATATGTTATTTATTTTCATACTATTTCAGTTTTTATAATGATTGTCCAATGTATTAGTTTTCCTAATGCAAATGATGAAGGTTAGGGCAGCTTTCTGGCAAGGTGGTTACCAACAAGGTTGGTATTGACATTTGTTGGATATCTGAGAAAGTTCTGTATTAACAATACAAGCATGTTTACTGTGTGATGGCTTCATAGTCTGCGTTGAATCACTGCCAATGAACTTTCTTCATCATGTCATTAGGATGTGTTTTAAACTAGAATTTCCTCATAATCATTAAGATTTTTTCAAGAAATTCTGCCATAAGAGACAACGGTTAGGGGTATGTCCCCGAACAACGATTTACATTTCCTAACTAAATTAATGTTTGTCACGTCTCTAGATAAATGTTTTACCTCTGTAAGCTTCTGATCATGTCAACAACGTGTTCATTGCATGTGCTTTGTCTCACAGCTGAATGTTACAGCTGACCTTAGCACATCTTCTTCTGCATCTGCAAATTTCATGCCTCTGGTATAAAAACACAATTATTTCTATTTCACAGTTGATTTGACACAAAAAGTGAAGAAGTTTAACTTGTCAAGCTGTAATCAACGTATCCCAAAATGACCTTAAAATTACTGCTGTGTTTTTCATAGTTGACACCTTCTTCCTGCATACTGTACAGATTTTTTTTTACAACTTGTTTTACATGCACATAATTTAGTGGAGAATACTTTTTAATGACTTCTCGGGATTTGGAAATTTATTGTGGATTTTTAATCATTCCTCAATGAAAACCAAATCCTGCCCTGCATTTGATCCTATGACACAGACAAAGCATGAAGCAGATGTTGCATTAACATGCTGTAGCATGTTCGGGGGGATGGGGGTTGGGGTAATCTGACAGTCATTATTTAGCTTATATTTCACTTAATATAGCTCCTTTTAGTGGTACTGCATATTAGCAGCTTGTGGTTTGGGGATGCATACATTCACAAAGCTTTGAAGGGCAAAGAAATTCTTCTCTGTGATGGTTTTAAGCCGTTTGGCTTAGCTTTTACCCCCTTTGGCCTGTAATTAGCTTCGAAGAAATCTGGTGCTGTCCTTACAACAAAACACAGAGCTGTTCAGATGCTGTGAGAGCACTCTGCCATCAGACTTTACCTTTTATCTCTATAAAAAAAGAGAAGCAGGATGGAACATGAAATGCTTAAAATAGAGAGATGATTTGCCACACACCGAGACTGAACTCAGTCTTTGTGAACATGTAGCTGTCTCTTCTTCAGCTCACAGTGGTAGGTGATGACAGCACTGGAGAGAGAGAAAGCAAATGTGCTTACTCAGTTTGCCTGGGTTCCCCCTGAACTCATCCGGTGCTTGCTGCCAAATGGACAGCATGATTTTATCATTATGTCTCTCCCGTTTCTATTTGTTTCCTATTATGAAGCTGAAACCATGGATCCTAAATGCGTTCTTCTAATCCTGTTTATGTAAATACATCAACGCTATTTGCATTTAATGGGAGTCTTTGTGAATGCACTTGAAGTCACATGTAAACTGAAGCAAGAGTTTGTTTGAGGCACACATACAGGATTGACACTGAGGGAAGGTCATAAAAGGTAGAAATTTTGTATCCAAAATGTCACAAACGTCTGTTTCTCCATGATGCAATAGCATCCTGCAGCTGAATGAACCAGTTTAATGGGATTATGAAATGGACAAAAACTCTTCAAGCTGAGCTTATGCACAGAGGTCATAAAGGCAAGCTGCACCCAAACCTGAAAGGGAGAGAAAACTATAAAGCGGAAGGCGTAAAACATCAGCAGCCCTTCACACGCCCTCGTATCGAAGACGGCTCTTTGTGTGATTTTTCCGACACAGCGCATATTGCTAAGCATTTACATGCAGGAAACAAGTTTGACGCCATTACCATATGGCATGATGCCCAGCAATTCCAGATCTGTACTCTTCTCTTGATGCCAAAAGGATGACTCCCCAAGCCTCAATCTGAGTCAGCAGAGCAGGGAGGGTGCCCTACGGATTCAGTCCATGTTTGTGCGAGCGAGTCACAGCAGACATATTGGGGAGGTTGGAGATGTAATTTTATACACAAGAAATGCAAGAGCTGAGTGGTATTTTGGGCTATTGTAATGATATAGTCAGCAAGACGGAGTAAAATGTAGTTAAGAGGTAAGCACATAATCACAGGAAAGTATGGGCTTCTGTTCTATTGTAATGCAAAACAAGAGAAGTGGCTATAACCCTTACATATAATTAAAAATCATAATAATCTGGTTAGGCAGAAGCAGAAGTATGAAATCAGCATTCTCAGATCATTTACTGGTAATTATGTAAAGATATCCATATACTTAAACTTTTAGCACAAATTGGGTTTCATTAGATGAAAGATTAAAAGAAACAAAATTACCTAAAATTGGTCAAATATACCCAAATTTAAGTAAAATTTCACATATACTGCAATTGGACTTGTTTAAATATTTTTATCACAATAAAAGATATTTTTTTTTGCATTAAAGTAAGAAACAGTGACACTACCTTCATTTTATTGCAGTATTTACTGCACCCAATGAGACAATCATTCTACGTCACCTGTGTTTTTGGGTCAGAATGTTGCTCGCTTTTAACAGCTGCTTGACCTCCTTTGGGCAACACAGGTCTCGCGTGTTTTATGTTGTGATTCAAATGATTGTTTGGAGATGTGAAACTTTATATCAGTCATATTCTGGAATAACGCATGGAAAATTATGTTCTGGGGGTGTTGCTGGGTTTGCCAAGGGCAGAACAAATCAGCTACATGTTAGTTGATGAATATCCGTAAACTGTGGAGTTGATCAGTAAAGACTAAATTAGGCAACAAGCAACTACATCTGAGATAAAAAAAAATGTTCTTTTACAAGCTGTGACAAGCTTTTCTTAGTACTTACCAGTGAAAAGGAAAACATTAAGCTCTTTACAGAACATGGATTAGCTTGTGAATTTTAACATCTTTCTGTAGTGTTAATATTTACCCAAATGGAAATAAAATACAAAGTTTGGCTTTCTGGTAAAATGCGTTTAACTTTGTCTTAGTGAAACACTGCTTGTGAGGCGCTGCTTGCTTGTGGACACATTCATGGTGGTCCTGGTCGCTATTTTCACACACTTCATGTTTTCGGACTTGTTTAAAGTTTGGGCATTTGAGTGAGTTAGCTTAGCTTAGCAAGAATTGAGGAGGGAAAACAGCTAGCGTAGTTGTGTCCAAGACAATTTAAAACAATGAATTCTGCCAAAAATAAGCGAAGATTTCTAGAAATTTCACCCACCAAAATCAAAAAAGCATTATTATTAGCAGGATTTTCTGATGCTTATTCTAGGCTTTTAGCTTGATATGTTTTAACTTCAGAAGAGAAAGAAAATATGTTCAAGGAAGGCAATAAATGGAAACCATTACCATTTAAAAAATAATGTAGACACATTCTGTGATTAACTAAAGATTAAAACAGAAAAAAAATCAATCTTAGCCTGAATAAAAAATAACAAGCATAAAAATAAGTATGAGTACTGATTTACTGAGTACTGATTCATGTCTACTCAACCATCTCTAAGTGTTATTAAATAGATAATTGTTACTATAATTTTAACAACACTAACAAAAAAAGGATCTTTTATGGTGTAAAATACAAACATTAGAAAACGTTTTTCACACACACCATTGTGTCACACCTAACACAATTGAACACAGTAGTTTAGTTTGTGTTGGCAGGTTACATTAATAACTGGCCTATGACACTTTTCATGGACTGCTGTGAAACTGGAAGCTTATAAAACAGGATGTTAAAACTATAATGACTGAGTAAATAAAGTTGTGAATTTTGCCACTAAACTCCATCATTAACATATTTCATGGATCAAAATTTGATTTACTTGCATGTCTTTGCTCAGGGAGATTGCAAAAGGATCAGAAACAGTCACTTATTTCTTTGAAAAACACTTGCATAGCTTGCATAGCTATGAAAGTAATATTGTGTTCATGAAAGATGGACGTGATGTTGTCTCAAGGAAATGGCATGTTTTAGAGAAAACGACACCTGAAGTCAAATAAGTTTACAGATTTGTTACAAAAAACGTAACCTTTACTTTTACCCCAACCTGATTGCTCATTGGGCTGCATGTTGTTTGGTTTTAAATCATGTTGCTCCTGTAATATATCCAACACTCTGAGGTCAGAGCTGTTTATTCCAGAGATAGAGAGATGGTGGAGGAAGGAGGGAAGCAGATGCTCTCTCAGGAGGAGGGTTGAGCTGCCCACCTCCTCTCCCCCTTTAGTCCCCTTATTTAATTCTAAGAGCATATGGACATTAAATAAAAGACTGCAGGAGTGGAGGACGTGCTGGAAAGGATAAACAAAGAGAAAATAATGGAGGAGGAAACAAAGAAAGTGATGGAGAGATTACTTAAACAGGAGAAGGGATGTTTTACATGTTTTTTTCAGTTCTGAAATTAAAGCTGGAATGAGCAAAGGTGATGGAACATAGCAAGCATAGCTTTGTAAAGCGGCAGAGGGAGGCTCATTTACCGAGAAAGGGTGCGGTGAGGATATCCTTGATTTACTTTGCACCCTAGTTTGGGTGTAGTTCTAATCTCCATCAAGCTGCAGAAAGTTTTTGAGGCTTATCATTTTAATAAAACCCCCTGCTTTGATTGTGTGATTGAGCATTTAGTTTGCAACAACAGTTTGCTTCACCGAAGGATTCACAAGTGTCCATTTCCAGACAAACCTTCTTTAAGAGCACTTTAATCCTTTCAAATCACATTTGTTGGAAAAGCAAAAAAACAACAGAGACTGAAATCTTGTTTGAGATTCATTTCTTCTGACATAAAGAAATAACTTTCGGTTAGGATGAATCACATGGAAAGAAGCTTTCAGTCCACCCAACATGTGTTTGGCTCACTTTTTTTTATTGGAAGCAAAATTTCTATGTCACCTCTCATATGTTGTCATTTTTAAGTAGCATTCTATCATAGGTAACTACATGTTATTTTCACTCACATTTAAAATAGTAATTTGGCTTAAAATTGTTGCTACATTAATAAATAAAGAAAAAATAGAAAACTTTGTCATTGCTTCCAGATGAGACAGAATTCAATAGGCAAGATGATGTGTCTTCATTTCTGGTTTTATATCAAATATACACAATTTCCCACTCTTTGTTGTGTATGTATCGCAAATTGGATGAAACATGTTGAGTCTTGTATTTGACTGGCGACTTGGCCAGGGTGTATCCCACCTGTCACCCAGTGATTGCTGGAATGGGCTCCAGCTATCTGTGACCCTTTATTAGGATAAGCAATACAGATAAAACTAGTTGGTATAAAGACTTAGAACACAGCTCATTCAGTCTTTTATACCCTTAATGCCTGAAATAAGAACAACTGCTCAGAAAATTCCCGCTTTTGAAATCTCAAGTCTTTTTATGGCCCTTGAAGAAATCTGGAAAAAAAAGAAAAGAAATTTGGCCCTTTTACAATTTATTACCATGTGATAAGTCAAACTATTATAACGTATAGTCCTCTGCTTTCTGGTGTTCACCTGGGGGCAGCAGACAATATCGTATATTGTGCAGCTGGGTTTTGAATAAAGCTTCTACCATATAGTGATGCAGAATGTTATGTGTGGTATGTATCAAATATGCAACATTCGGCATCAGGCATTAAAACTATGTTTTCATGCCAGCTTAGCTTTTCTTTGTTTTTGTTGGTAGCAGCACATTTCACATGAATATCAACACTAAATCAGCAAATCAAAGGTGAACCATTCTTTACATTACATAACATTACATTACAGTCATTTAGCAGACGCTTTTCTCCAAAGAATAAAAGAATAAAACAACACCAGCGCTAAATCAAACAGTAGAGGACATCATAGATAAGTGCAGTCGAATGGCTGTAGTGTATTTGGGAACAGGTGTTGCCTGCAGTGCTATGTGCACTAAGTTTTTTTTCCATATGTTGCTCCATTCTTGAACGCAACCTGCTTTTAGTGAGTGCCTATTGAACATCCTAAAAATATATTACGACACAGAAAAACCTAATGAGATGACAAAATGTTTTACTGCTTTATGCAAAGGTTTGTCACTTACTTAAAAGGACATTGCTGCTACATCTAGTCAAATGCAAGTAAAAAAAATATTTGAAATGTTAACAAGCCTTCACAGTGTTGGGATTTTCCTTTTCTTTTGTCTTGGGACAAACCAGGCCAAGATCATAACCCAAAATTATCTGGATTAGATTTGAAAAGGCCTTAAAAACTAAACTTTCCAGATGAACATATAATACTGTTGAGCCTTTGACCCTTAAAGAATGATTGCAGTCACAAAAAGTATGTCACAATGATCATTTTGTTATATATATATAT
>JBAMHX010000021.1:9504556-9524740 GCA_037177515.1 Pseudomugil tenellus
TAGAGGCAGAGACAGGTGAGTAGAGTTAGGTTAATAGACACAGGTGGCATCAATCAGGGACCAGAGAATCATGACATTTAGAGTCCAAATAGTAAAGAGAGCAAACACTTAAATGTGTTTTGGACACATCAATCCACAAAACAACACATGAAGAAGAAAGGACCCAGAGTATACAAGGTATTAAATAATAATTGAAAATAGGTTTTTGATAAATAATCAGCATCATGCCTGCTGTCCAGAATAAGCTATATCATCTGTTAACCCTTATCTACTGACTGCATAAGAAGCCTCTCAACTGTATAATTCACGTGCTATACAGGTTAGGAATTTGCACAAGCTGAGGTGGAAGTTACATTACAGGTTTTGGTGTCAAACTGAAACCTAAAAGTGAACTTAATGCTGGATTTAACACAAGTCAGCCATGTTGGATGTCAACCTCTGTCCCAAATATCACGGTAGTCCAATCTGTTACAACTATTGCAGACGAGAGCTGACCGTAACGTTGATGCGTGCATTCATTGCTAAAGAATAAAGGAGAAGTAAAAAAGACTTGAAAAAAATCAGGTTACATTTTAAGGTGATGATGTTTCTGGGGTTATGATGTGCACAGGTCAGTTGATTTCATTCAGCTCAAAGACTGTTCAGAGCACCACAAGCAATGCATGTGACAGCACGTGCAAACTAATCTTGGTCATTTCCTATCATGGACACCATGATAGGTGCATGCCAGGATTTCTGTCAAGCTTGTTTTTCTACTCTTGTCCATTCAGTGAGGTAAAAGTGATGTCTTGGACTTTGAATGGCCTCCATGTGGCAGCAAATTGCTAGACAAACCTCCCACGCAGTCCACAAGTGATAAGAACATGCCATCAGCTTCATCTTAGGGTTCGCAAAGGAGATAAGCAGTTTTATGGTGCTGTCAGTGCATGAAATGAAATCTATTTTATTTTTTTTTTTAAAGAAGGGAATGTTAGGATTTTTGAAAATATAAATAGAACCAGGCAAAGTAACTTGCTTTGTCAAAATAGAGGAAAATACAATGAGTCTTCATCAGATAACAGGTAGCGATGACTCATATGTGGGTGAAAGTAGGCCATTCAAGAATGAGAGACACAGGTATTCAGGAGTGGGATGTTACCTGTTCCCATGGAGTTAGTTCAGCGTTAAATCATAACCTCACCTGTGTATTTGCACAGTGTGGAATACAAGGTGGGGCTGTTTCACTACATGACTGATGCTATTTTTTTTATTTGTAATAGGAAAATTTACATTTAATTTCTCTTCACGTTCAGTGAATTGCAGCTAACACAACAATGCATTTCTGCAGTTTGATGTTCCTTGTTTTCTCACCAGAGAAAAGATTTGATGCTAACATAAAAGAAAAAGTGTCACTGTACTTAAATTACAGCCTTGTACAATAACCATCTACATCTTGCTTGTATGAATATTTCTTTGTGTACACTCACCAACATAATAAGAGGATCTTGAAGTGCGAGTACTGAGCAGACTGAGCAGAGTTTATATATGTTTTTATAATGTTTTATATCTTTTTGCATACAGCTGCTTAGCTTTTAACAGTGATCATGTGTTAGATACTTTTTAGGGTTTGTTTAGCTGCTATGACGAAACTTCAAATATGGCCCCACAAAGCCAGGGAGTTAGTTTATAGACATGTAATTTACTTTTATATGCCCAGCTTTAGTAAATTAGAGTCGTAGAAGAAGATGGAAAATGTTTGAGAATGATAAAAGATTATATGAGAAACATTTAAAGATGCAGCTCTTGAATTTGAATCCTTACAATTTATGAGTTTACTTGCTCAGCTGCATGTTGAGGAAAGTAAAATGCTGTAAACCTGCTAACCCTATGTTTCATAAAACATCAAGCTTTCCTCATACCAATACTTACATTAATGTGCAGCATACTGAATGCCAATGCTAATTGCATTTTATTTATTCCTTGATTACCATTATGCTCCTCTGTTCTTTGACTATCAGTGTCATCACATATTTGTAAATTGTTACTGACTTCACTTCATGCTTCATTAGGTTTAAGCCTTATGAGTTAACTAGGTTAAGAAAACATGGCAGCCTGTTTGGGAAAACCCACAATTTCTAGCACAAATGTGCAAAAATGTAGTAAAACTTGGAAATTTTCGAATCAATTTTTTAGTTAAATTAAAGTGAAACAGAAACAACACAAAAATCCAAATATACAACTCTTTTTTTAAAAAAGAACTTGGTCTGAAATTTTTTTTTTGTCCAAGAAAACAATGAAATTTTATATATTGCATTTACTAAAAATCCTATTACACAGTGATCAGCAAGGAAAGATTTCACAGAACATTCTTTACTTCTCCTTTTTTTAAGAATTGCAGTTTCTGACATAGATTTAGTTGAAGTTTGAATAACTTTACACTGCAAACCAGGCATGAAAATGTTTAAGAGGTTTTAATATGCTACCCGTTCACACGAGTGTCAGACTTTTACACTGACAGCCAAGACGGACAGGTAATGAGGTCTGTAGCCAGAAGGGTGTGGGTCGTCTTCCCCTGCCAACTCCATGTCAAATCTCTGGCACATTGCACTGTGTCCTATGGTGGGTGGTGGGAGTAGATACTCTGTTTTCTGCTAATAGAGTGCCCCATCATGGCAGAAAAATGAGGGAGGAGAGGACAAACATTGCGTCGATGGTTTCTAAGGTGCATTTTTAAAACATCAGTGGGTGTACAGATATCTGGAAGGTACTTGTGTTTGTGTTTATGTACACAGGCAGGCACATGGGTGTGTGTGCATTCCTCCAGCTGACAGAGGCTTCCTGTTGTAGTAATTGTCTTTTTATAGCTAGACAGAAGCGCCCCTTGCCCTAGACAAGCACTTAGAAATCACCTGAATAAGAAGTGCAGTAAGTGAGAACAAAGCAAAGTATGACAACAGACAAGATTATGAGATTTGAGATGAATTCAGGAAATTTAAAAAATGTCACAAGACACCAAAGGCAATCAAATCAGTCTGAAGTGGTAGCATTTGCTCATCGGATAACATTCGCTTCACGCAGCCTCCATTGAACTTTACATATTTGAATTGTGGTCCTCGTAAAGGGAACCCTTCATTGTTACTGAACAGAATACTAACAAGATTAGACCTGGACTGGCTTTGTGTGTGCAGTAACTCCACCTCTGTGGCATTCATAGCTCAGGCCCGGGTCACAGTTAGGAGAGAGAAAGGATGAAATAAAGCAAAGGCAGCACTCTTATCCAGCTCTCCCCTCCCTTCGCCTTTCCTTCCTGCGAAATCAGATCTGAGCCCTAGCTTGTCTCTCCACCCGGCCTCCCGAGAGGGAAAGAGGGGATCTATCTGTCCTCAGCGCTTCCTCCCCAGCCATAGCCAACATGGGTGGCGCTGGGATTGTTGTGTAACTACAGTTTGATAGCACAATGTTGTGAGGTCATCGCCCCTTTCCTGATGCGATACCTTCTTACCTCTGTCCAGCTACACTCAAGCTCCAGTCTTTTCGCAGCTTACTTGACTTTATGCAGTTACAAACAGTAAAGGTCTTAGTCTGAGGTGATGTTAAAGCAGACTTTTAAACCTAACCTTTAAAGTAGACTATTAAAGATGTCTCGATGTTCAGTTTAAGCATACTGAAGCTTTAGGTCCTCATTGAGCATAATTATTTCTTGCAATATTTTCTTGCGCTACATTTAGGTCTGACTGAAATAAGCCCAGCTGAACACATATTACATTATGACACCTTCCCACAACTCTTTATTCACGTTTAAATTGGTGTCAGTAATCTCTGACAACATAAAACTGTGTCTTTGTGCTTATCAATCAAAGCATCAGTTAACTCAAACAGGAAATGTCTTTTTAATGACCATGCTGCCCTTGTACCGTAACGCTATGCTAGCCAATTAGCTGCCAATACTGACGTGCTTGTGTGTATTTTAGAAATGGACCTTGGCCCTGTGGACATGTATTAGTTTTGTTTAGAAGTGAAAGGAACAAAGTCACAAAAGGTTTCTTTAAGAAGCTCCGCAGGTACATTTTTAAACTGAATCAGCAACTTTATGTCATTACACTATGAGATGAGGTCAATCTTCTGTGGTCAACTTTAACATTTCCTGATGCAAATATTACAACATTTTGGGCCGAGGCCTTCCACCACGTTGAGTGGAGACCAAGTGGCGCACTGAAATACTGATAAGGATCAAATTGCTCCAGTCAGCGACAAAAACTGTCTCTGTTTCTCACATTTTGTGGCCCTGGCTTTGGTCCTCTGAAGAAGGATGGCTTTTGAAAAAGGGCCTGAATAACACACATTAACAGAGTGATAAGAAAAAAAGCCATTACAGCATTTACTTAAGTAATGCCAAATCATTTCACACATATCTTAGTATGCAATGTTTCCATGTGGGTGGAGGGCTTGTTTGGTCTTTTGCTTTGCCACATTTTTAGACTCTAAGCAAGAATCCTTATATTAAAATACAATTGTGTTGAAATAAAAATGAAAGAAAAGAAAGAAAAGCTGATAGGCATTGTGTGCAGTGTAAATGAGAACAGAATGCAATGATGAGAAAATTATTGAAACACTTTACTGAAAATAGTACAGTTTCAACATGTCAACTAAAATTATGTAGCTTTTGGAGATATTTAGTGAACAACAGAGCAAAAGATGGAAAATTTACCTAATGAGCTTAACTGAGAGCAGGTAAGTGACATGAATGGGGTCACTTGAGAAAGGTTGACTTAAATACTGTCAAAGTTAAGAGGAAATATTTCTCAAGTTCAAACAGCAAAAAATTTGGGATTTTCGTCACCAATTTGCAAATGTATTGCAAAAATGCAGCAGAATCCACAAACAGATGCGGACTGGTTTTGCTCTACCACACTCGTCCGATTTGCTCTGTACAACATCAGGAGGATCAGATCCTACCTGACAGAACACACAACACAGCTCTTGGTTCAGGCTCTAGTCACTTCTCGTATTGACTACTGCAATTTATTACTGGCAGGCCTGCTGGCATGCTCTGTTAAACCTCTGCAGATGATCCAAAACGCAGCAGCACGTCTGGTCTTCAACCAACCAAAACGTTGGTTGAAGACCATGTCAATCCGCTGCTAATTGCACTGCACTGGCTCCCAGTTGCTGCATGCATCAAATACAATTTTTTGCTTTTGGCTTACAAAACCATAACACAAATGGCTCCTGTCTACTTTGAGTCATTAATCCAGAGCTACACTCCCTCTCAGCCAGTGAAAGACGCCTAGCATTACCATCACTATGTGGGGCTAAATCACAAGCGAGACTCTTCTCCTCTGTTGTTCCTCAGTGGTGGAACGAACTGCCAAACTCTGTTCGCTCTGCAGAGTCCTTATCTACTTTCAAGAGCTGGTTAAAAACGCAGCTCTTTAAGCAACATTTCTGCACTTAGTTGTGATCAATAGAAATGATACTAACTTGAGAAATTTGTTCTAGCTCTTTGTGGAAAATCAGATCTAATAAACATAGGTAACACACACAAAAAATAAAAGAAATAAAAAACAAATTCAGTGCCCCTAGCACTGCAGGCAACACCTGTGCCCAACTAGACTACAGCAGTTCGACTGCACTTATCTATGATGTCCTCTACTGTTTGATTTCATGCTGGTGTTGTTCTTATTCTAAGATGTAAGTTGCTTTGGAGAAAAGTGTCTGATAAATGACTGTAATGTAATGTAATGTAATGTAATGAATAAATGGTTTTATCTCATTCATCTTTCATGAAGTGAGATTGGTCAGATCTTGTGGAAACACTGAATAACCACAATCTCTTACCACCATCTCTGTATACACAGTTAACTAGAAAATATCTTTGATATCATGATAGAATTGAATGGAAAACAATATAAAGGTCTGCATACTAAATATACATATACAGATGTGAATAAATTCTAATAGTAATAACAGCTTAAGCATCAATTTTCCAAATTTTCTCACTACTCGTTGAAGATGCTTATTCAGCACTCTGTCAGCTTTCTGTGTGGGTCTTTTTTTTTGTCACTGTTACTGAGCCATTGAAAGCAGTTTAAGATAAAAGGCTGCTCCTATCTGTGGGCAGAGGGTGTGTACACCATGATCAGCACGCACACTATCGTCAAGTGAATATTTACCCTCTGGCTTGATGCCCTATTCTCACTCACAGTCTCACAACGGTTCTTCCTGCATGCTTGCTGAACATGTCCCAACACTGGACGGAGCCACACTCGGATCCATGCCAAAGCCAAAATTTTCATGTTCTTTATGGGGTTTTGTAAATATTTCTCCATAGGCACTTTGAAACTTGCAAGATATAGACAGGCTGATACAGTGACAGATTTCATACTTTAATGGGCGAAATGTTTTAACATTGCTGGCAGTGTTCAATGTGACATATAATTCAGGTAACACCCTCATTATGGTTTAATGGAATTGTAATGGTGACATAATACTTTAGAGACTGTATGGAAAATCCCCTCGACGGTGATCTTTTCTGACCCAGAGTATTGCACACCTGCTCCTTGCTTTCACACTTTTTTCCCTTCCACCCTCCACATCGCTCTCTTGTCCTCACGTTCTTCAGCTGCTTGTTCACATCTCTCTCCAGGCTGGATTCAGTATTTCAGGTTCAAGCTTCTTACACAGCAAGAATAAAAACTTCTCCAACAAAAGAAGCAAAGGAGCAGAAGATTCCCATGAAGATGTATCTACAGAGAGATCTAAGCCAGAGATCTAACAGTTATTCGCTGCTTTTGAACATAGCTGTCATTATAAAAAGGTTGGCTCAAAACTAACTCAACAGGACTAACAACACGATGATGAAAGCGATAACGCCATGAGAAGAAATGGAATTCTACTCTACGGTCAGTAGTGGCTGCTTACGCACATAGAGTGAGTCACAATAGTGGGAGGGTCAGTTGTCCGTCTGTAATTTGTTGGTAAGGTGTTTAAATAGTGAGAACGAAAAAAAAAACCAGGTTTGACAGACAGTTTAACAATCTGGATTCTGCTCTTATGGAATGCAGGGAAAGTGGTGCTGGACGTGTTAATGGTATGTGTGCACATGACTGCATTTCATGAAAGACTCGAGTAAAGAGAAGTGAAAGCAAAGAGAAAAAAAGCTTCATCCTGTTTGAATTGACGGTTTTAATTCATCTTTCATAAAAACAAGTGTGACCCCGTCTCATTGAGAATCATTTAACAGTAGATTTGCAGCTATAAATAAACAAATAAATTAATGAATAAATAAATTAGTTAGTAATTAAACAATATTTTGCTGGATAAGACTGTGGCACTTTTTTCCCAAAGCAAAGCAAAACTAATAAATGCTACTTGGTGTAAAGCAGGGGTCACCAAAGTCGGTCCTCGAGGGCTCCCATCCAGAAGGTTTTAGTGTGTTCCTTGTACAACACACCTGATTCAAACCAATTACTTATTAACAAGCAGGTGCAGAAGATGACAACAAGTTGTTGGAGAACCTTTCCATTTAAATCAGGTCTGATGTACCAGGAAAACACTAAAACCTGCACGATGGTAGCCCTGGAGGACCGGAGTTGGTGACCCCTGGTGTAAAGGTTTGGTTGGGGAAAAGGAGCATTTTCTGATGAATGTAAATAAATTTCCATATTTCAATTCTCTCCTTCAGAAACATTACACTCATCCACATCCACAACTTAGACACACAAAATGAATAAGTCTACCCAAAGCAAGTCATCTGGTGGTGAATGGGACTTCTTCATATAATGTCTCCTGAACAGCTGGATTCATGGGCTCCTCACTCTCCATCAACATAATTTCATCCTGTAAGGTGACCTTGGGTGCAAGAAAGGCGCCTATAAATAAAATTTATTATTATTATTATTATGTCATTTTTGTAAGATCAGGTTGAATAACTACCATGTTGCAACTTGACTCCTCACAATTCAAGCTTCTCATTGTTATGAACACTAAATGGCTGCAGATTGTTTGTTTTTATTGGGAAATATGTGATCATGCAGGTTGTGATGAAACTTACCCATTCATCCATTATCTACTGCTTACTCCCTGAACGGGGTCATGGGGGGGGGGGGGTGTAATCCTTGCTGACATTGTGCGAGAGGTAGGGTACACCCTGGACAGGTTGCCGGTCCATCCCAGGGCGAACACACATAGACAAACAACCATACATGCACACACACACTCACACCTATGGGCAATTTAGACTCTCCAATCTCCAATCATGAAGTGCTAACCAATGTGCCACCCTACAGCCCTGTGAAAGTTACCATGAAACCATAATATCTTATTGAATCTAATGTAAAAATATGAGTTCACATTTCTTATTAGTTTCATTGTGCAAGTCTGCTATTGTATTATTATCAGGTTGCTTATGTGGTTGGTTTGGTTTATTATTAACAGGATAAGATTAAATTTTCAGCAGAGATGCAGCATGGCCCATACTAGAAATGATTGTTTTCTAATGGTGATTTGGATCCAGACCTTGAGTCAGGATTTTCAATTTGACAATTTGACGACAATGGCAACGGGGGAAAAACGCAAAACATTTTACATGATGTCCGAATCATTTAGACGGAAATGGGGTTCTGGTGGGTAGAAAACGCAAAAATCGCAAAACGCCATCCAAAGTGGAAATCCTGACAATGCTCCACCCTGTTGTAGCCGTCTAAGTGGTTGACAACGCAAAAGTGCATTTGGGTCACATAAAGATGACGTTATAATCATGAGCCAGTTCAAGAAAATAATATCACAACATGGCGGAACTTGAAGTTACGCTAGCTGCAGTAAATGTGATGCAGGAGTCATGTCCGAAATTGACTAAATTAATCACACAGTCCTTATTCTGGCTGGTGCTCTTCGCCATGTCGTTTTGATTTATCACACTTGTCTATAGAGAAAATAGAGAAGTACAAGTGAAGGCATTTGAAGAACGAAACGATACTTTTGCGTTTTTGCTTCGGACTGTTTCAGTCCAAAAGTAGCCTGTATGGATTTTCTTACAGCTTTTGACTTTATTTAGCTGAAACACCTGTATGTCAAGCGAGCTATTGTAACAATGGAGGTGAGCCGGAGCCAGAGGGCTGGTGAACAGGATTTATTACAAGATAAGGAGGGATGAAAGAAACCTGTAGGGAAGGTGGAGGAGTCCAGGAGGGATGCAGGGACGAAGAGCAGGAAGACAGGCTGTGGGGTACCCAGGACAACAGGGAAGGCCAGAGGCCAGAGACATTGTTTACTTACAATGTCTGACCCAGGAATGACTGTGAGCTGAGGGATATAAAGCTGTGAGGGAATCAGGAACAGGTGCAGCTGATAGGGGATAAGTAGTCTGGTGGCAGGTGATGTGATTGAGCTGATAGTCTGCAGTAAGGTATGACAGCTATATTTAATAATGGGTTGCAAAACTTAGACTGTATTTGAAGAACCTTTTACATGGATAGGATAGAAAATGAATCCGGATGTCCTTCAGAATAAACTAGTTTTGCTTTGTTTTAACTTCACCTTTCCATGACTTTTCATACAGTTGGGTATTGACACATAGTCGACGCAGTCATTAATCAGTGTCCTATCTCACTTTCTCATAGAAAATAATCTAGATTTATAGAATAATTCAGTAGGTCCTCCTTTTGTTAATGCTTTTTTTTTTATTAAATCAGTTGTGTAATTGATTTATCTTACTGAAAAACAACTTATAGCTTTTACTGCTTCTCTTTTGCCTAACTCTCAGAAGCATTTTGAGCTCATTGTGTCAAAGACATGATGAAATTCCTGGGGGGCAATCCAGACGTTAGAGGTGAGTAGCTCCAAAAATAGTTTGATATCCTCCCTGTGGTGGTTCCCAGCTCTGCGACACACAAGTGAAATTGACACTATAATCTTCTAAGATATATGATACACTGGTCCTCCACTCATATGCTTCTTTTAGACATACAAAACCGCATACAGAATGAGGAAATGATGATAGTCATGGCTCCTGGGCATGTGTGAGCACACAAACCATTTAGTCCCAATGACACCTCATTCACAACAGGTACACAAACTGTTGACTGTTCCTTTTTTCACGTCATCCTGCAGACTTTAGCCAGCTCATGCACTTGTTTGCTCTATGCAGGAATAAAACTCTTACCTACTTAGGAAGAAAATACATGTCTGTCTGAAAAGTAAAAAGGATTTGTCCCTTTTTTTCCCACTGTGTTAAAAAGTAGAGACCTCCAAAACAAACACAAATTGGTATTTTTCCTTAAGCACACATAGAGGAACTCTTTACAACTGTGTGTGTGTGTGTGTGTGTGTGTGTGTGTGTGTGTGTGTGTGTGTGTGTGTGTGTGTATGTGTGTGTGTGCATTTCCTTACATGACGTTTGCACGCCCACGTCTCTCTCTGGCTTTTTGTGCTGTTCTATAACATGTGGACAGCGCAGCACCCTGCATCAGATTTTCCCTGGCACAGATGTAACAAGCTCATGTCTGAGATGTATGTGAACAGGCATACATACTCTAACTTGGCATAATGGGGCAGTGGAATAAGTCAGCACACACACACTCTCCCACCATCAAAAAACTGGATTCCATCCACTCTGACTCTAAAGTCTATAAGCCAATTCAGGGCAACGAGGTCACATAGTTTGAAAGAACCGCTGTGTGAGTCACACAGTTCTCTTAAAAACTCTGGTGGCTGGATGTATTGTTGGAAAAGCATATAATGCCTATTGCAAGGCTTACTAAAAGGGTTAGATATCTTTAAGGACCATTATATAAGCTTATGATACTGTGTCAACCATTTATTGTGCACCCTAAACTGATATATGAATTAACATGGCATATAATTATCTACTTATACTGGGAGTTTTTGTGCATAAAAAGATTTTAAACATGTATTTCTCCTGTAGTGAATGTCAAACTTTACAGCTCTATTTCTAAAAATAAAGTACTTTTACATCATGATTCATGCGTTTCAAAGGAAGTCGTTGAAAAACAAAATCCCTGAAATCACCAAGATCATCATTAAATCCCACAATTTACTATTGTTTCATGTACACATTTTCATTTCTAGACAATCTTTCCCACTAAAGATCAATAAAATCTGCAACAGAAAAAACACACTATTGAGAGTGTTTTTCAATGGCCAAATGAGTTCCATGCTTTTTGTCATGTTTATGACCATTTGTGTGCTAGAGGAAACCTAATTTAATTCTTCAGAACCACTCAGTGTTTTCTAAAGTCTACTTGATTACAGCACCATAGTCTGCACGCTGTCATGAATGCCATTAGCAGCTGGTGAATTTACTTTAATGGCTTCAAAGTGCACGATTGATCCCAGTTAAAAAAATGTCCACAAATAACGAGTGCTTTGCTGATGTGGCAAATTTCCAATTTTGGTTCTAAAGAAATCCATGTAAACCTACTAATTTAGTTCACTTCTAACAGCCAGCTTTCGCTTCACACTCATTAAATCCATGTGTCTAATAAACAGCCTGCGTAGTAGCTCCCTCTATGATAAAGGCTCTGAAACTTTACTTCAGGCTCAGATAATATTCCAAATTTGCTAATAATATTGTATCATATTCGGATTATTTTGGACCAATAGGCAGATGAGTTTTGCTAAATCTCTGGTAATGTAAGTACTGCTTCCAGGAACACTCAGTCCTGCAACACTCCTATAGCCCACAAGTTAGCAAATCATAATGGTTTTTCCTGGCGTCAATTTCCAGCCAGTAATTAGGCGTCAAACATAAAAGTAGACTTGAGGTGTTGTCCCTCAAGAAGCCAATGGCAATGCTTTTAATCAAGTGTTCTTTGGAGGTGTCCTATCACACATCCAAGTAAAAGGAAGATTATCTCTGTGAAGCTAAGAAAAAAAACACGAGTGATGCCTAACTATAGTGCACAGGAAACGCTCAGCTGAAAAAAAAGTTCTTCAGCTTAATTGGGGTCTTCTCACAGCACTGGACTGCTAGCTTGGAGAACCTTGCAAATATTAGTCTAGAGCAGTGACAGGTCTAGAGTTTAATTTGATTTTCAACAACTTAAACTTATACATGAGGAAACTTGTCTTTAAATACTGGCATCCAGAAATGATTTGGGGGAGGACAGTGACATATTTAGCTAGCTAGATATTAGATGCTAAGATGAGTAGCATAGTTAGCTTGATACTAAAACACACCAGTTTTTAAGTGGAAAAATTAGATTTGACTCGGTTTTTCATTGTCAGAGTATACCAAAACATTATGTACATAAAATTAGTGACAAAGAGTAAGCTATTTCGTGTCTGCAGTTAAAATACCACATGTTACTGAGTCATCGATAATGTTTTTGAGCAATTTTTTACATTTCCTTTATACAGACTTTAAGCTTGAGCTGTTTTTATGAACATATTTTTTGCTAACATTTGGCTAACTAAGCACAAAAAAATAGTTCTCAACTGTCAAATGATGCCCTCAAGAGTACTCATTACTTTATACAGGACTCTACCAAAAAGAAAGTCTATAAAACTCATGAGGTTTATCATGCAAGGGCAATAGTATCACAACTTTCTCACTTGTGCCATATCCAAGTATCTTTATAATAAATTATATGGCATCAGATTTGTACAATCAATATTTATGTCCATTTAATGACACTTGATTTTATGGATAAGAATTTCATTTAGCCGAAATTGCTTTTTAAGTGTAACAGACGAAGAGAGACAGGCAATGGACGAGGATGGAAAGGAGGGGGGTGGCTGTTAGTCCATGAGCTGGTGGCCCATCTGGTTTGAGTTACTGAAACCCCCCTCCTCAATTAGACTCAGCATGATGTCAATAAAATGTCAGAGTAGAGAAGCCATCACTTAAATTAGGCCTGTCAAGTATTGTTCTCTTTGCAGCATTCCAGCGGGTACGATCAGTCTACGCTAAAATGATTTGTAGTTTGATTAAGGTTACCACAATGTGCCATTTCTGATTTGATTTGGCTGCTTGCCCTGGGAGTGCTGCCACAAAAGTTTTACTGTTACTGGGGTTACTGACTGCAGAGAAAATGCACTGATGAAGGAAAATGGTCTCCACACTCCATATGATCTTTGAGCAAGAAGCAAGAAATCATTTAGCTGGAGTTTTAATTATTTTTCTTACTGTAATTTTCCCCCCATCGTAGTCCTTCACAATAGTACTATTTTCTCAACTCTTCCAAAGTTTTGCCATGTAACTCTCAGATTTATGCATGGATATTAAACTGCATACCATAGGGAGGTTTGGAGAAACAGTGGTGACGTTTATGCTTCTCATCTCTTATTCCACAGCAAATTTATTAGGAGTTCCCTGGTTTTTGTGAAGGGAGTTTCCCACCACGACTGTTTCTTCTCTTCTACGAACCATGGATCATCCTACAGTTCCTGTGTGCTGAGATTCAGGGAAACTGTGGCCATTTTACATCCCTGGATGGTTAGACCAAGTGTAGGTTTCCCAAGAGTCAATCCAGGTTCTTGAAAAACAGTGATCCATGAAAAGGTTGCACATTCCCAACCACTCTCAGTGGGAAAACAGGAGAGTCCACACCTTCACAGGAATGCAGACGCCTTCTACCCTGAAATCTGACAGCAATTACCACATGAATTTCAGCATATTATAACGCAAAGCACTTTACTCCCAGACCTCCTCTTAATCGTGTTCAACCAGTCTGGAGATCATCAGCAGAAGACAGAGGGGCAGCTTGGTAGTATTAACATAAAACCTATGCCCTCAACTTAATCATCTCTGTGCAGTGGTATTTCAGCTCAAAGGCCTGTAAATGATAATATTTAGGCAATATGTCTGTGTTGTTGAGAACTAATGATATATCACATCTCAAATTCCAAATTGTCTGAAAAGCATGTAGTAAAGTGTTGTGAAAATGTGAGTGCCATGGTCCAAAATGAGAATACTTTTAACTTAAGACTACGTTTTCTCACTGATTAAAGCATTTAAGTTATCTTTCTGTATTTCCTTGGTAGCCAGAGCTTTGATACAGACTAATACCATAATAGGTGATAAAAAAACACTTCAACATAGAATAAAAAAAGTATCTCTATAGCTACCTCTGTAACATTGAAAAGGTTACATGTCAGGTCTCTGCCAGAACTGAACACTTAGCTTTTATGGTGCAAGTATAACCACAATGCTTTGGATTTAATTAAACTGACCTCAAATTATGTTTGTCTGGACTATACTCCAGTTTGATTCAAAACCCTCACAAGTGTGAACCTTCTCTGTGTTTGCACAGAGATTATTTACATAAATACAGAATAAAAACTATCATCACTCATTGTGACATGATAACCAGTCAGCAGAACTAACCATTTTCATAGCTTTAATTTCCATAATCATGATGCACAACTCAGGATTGAAGGTCTTTCTGATATAATTTGGTGATGAAACATGATATTTGGCCTGAAACTTGCACAAATCTGCGATTCTTAACTTTTTTCTCAATACTTGAGTCAATCCCAAAGTGCATTACAGACAATCTACTCACTAAGAAGCACTAATCCTAACATATGACATATGAAAGTGGCTAAATAAAAAAACACTTCTGAGCATTACCAGCCTAACAAAGTACAATTAATTTGACCAAAACTAATAAAAGTCTGTCTTCCCTTTGCAGATGTGTGTTCAAAACTTATTTCTATATGAAAAACACATCTAAAAGAAGATTATTCACAAAGGTCCATAATATTTCATTGAATTTTAAGTTCAAGTGTCATCCTTCTATGATATACTACCACTTGGTTCACTTCCTTCTGGTTACTCATTGGTGTTTCCAATGTGAATTTGGACACTAGTCCTGGTTTCTCCTAATTCTGCTCAATAGATGTGTCATTAAAATCAAACCTTACATTGCCAAACACCCCCAAGAACACCTCGGAGCCCCACTTTTAAAAATGTTCTGCTATCAAACTTCCACTGTATACCCCTCCTTCCCATTGAGAAACACTAATACAGACTAATAAACACACATCTGTTTGAATTGCATCCATAGATCTCACATGTATCTAGTTAATCTGATTTTTATGTAACAGCTTACTTAATTATTTTGATCAAAGCAATTGGCTTTATACACAGCTTCACTACTTCCTGATCTTAAGACTACTCTTTGTTTCCTGTCTTTCATTACTGGACGAACTGTTTAATCCCGGTGTGTCTGACCTCAGTAACCACAGTGTTAAAGGCAATGGCCAGACACACCTGGATTAATCAGTTATTCCAGTAATGAAAGACAGGAAACAAGGAGTTTTTTTTTAATTCAGGAAATAGTGGAGCTTTTCATAAAGCCAATTCAGTCACATTTTAAAAATGTTGGTATCAATTATAGTTCAAAAACTTGCTCTCCAAATTTGTATTGCTTAAATGGAGTTTCCTTTTCTTTTGTTAGTATTTATATTTTCATTCCAGAACCAGTTTTCAAGCATGTTTATGGTCTTCTTTTGGAAAACCAAACTGAGCCTAAGTGTCTGAATGTGCACCCTATACCCTACATAGTGCCCTATTTAGTACTCACACCATTTTGTAGGGGTGTCCAAATGTACTTTGGAAAAAGAGTAGTGGCCTCAAAATTACCCACAATCCATCTTGAAAAGTAGTGAGAATCGATGATTACTTGACGGGTCGATATAGAACACAATTCATTGCGGGCCGGAGCTTACAATGGCAGAAATGGTAAACAAATAATGTTAAACAAAAAAAAAACTATAAATCATAATTTTGTATCCCTTTTCTACTGAATCAATATGATACAAAGCAACAATAAAGTGCAATATATGTAAAAAAAAGATATTTTCACACGAAATTAGATTGGATTTTCAACGTCACGTTCAAGTCCGTTATGGTCGCCATAGCTAGTAGTCACATCATGTGTGACAGAAAGAAAGTAGTGAGCTTCGTGCCCGAATTGCCAGCAGATTGAGGGCTATGTAGTGTAGCCCTATGTAGAGAATGAGTGTTAGGGTATAGGACGCACATTCGGACACAGCCCAAGTCTCTTCTATCTAGTCATTGTTTTGGGGTTACTGCTTATTCCTTCAACCCAGTTCCCAGACCATGACAAATATAGAAATGAACTCTCTTTATATACAGTCTATGAAATAAATGCAATGGCTGACGAAAACAAAAGCATTTCCTCTGAACAAGTAACTGTGGTGTGTATAAAGCTTGAGCTCTGTGGTGTAAATGTGAATCTGTGAGCACAATGAGTAATAAAGTGTTCAAAGGAAAAAACAAAGCAAAATCCTAACAAAAGCATGCAAATAAAGGTGGGGACGAGCCAGATGAGTAACGCTGCTGAACTAACCAGACTTCTCTTTCATTTCTTCAAGGAAATGTTGGCACACCAGATATAAATGTCTGCCCAACCACGTTCCTCTAGTAACTACAAGGACATGTGAGAAAACACAGTGACATCCACTACTCACACATATGAGGGAGTTTGATGGAGGGTCCACTTTACAACATGATGCTAATGCTTCAGGGATTAATGGTTTAATACAGTCTTCTTAAGATTGAATACCACAGATATATTCCTCCAAATGTTATTTGTGAGAATGGTCCCTTTGATTGGAACTAAATAACTTTCATTCCAAAGGCTTTTTACACACGTAAATACATGTAAACCATGTGGTTCGCTGTAAACTCAAGCTGAGTATTAATGTGTTCATGGTTAGCTTCTCCCTAACTTATTTAACTGTGGTACTAGTATTCAGTCAGCTTCCAGTTCATGTATCTTAACGATTCTAGGTTGGTTCATGAGAATTTCTATTGCAAATGTAAAAATCTTAAGCAACAGTTCTTTTCCAGGAAAAGATCAGTTCAAGGAAATAATTGAAAAATATCTGTCTTAAATGGTTAGCTAAACTGTTTACATAACATTAAAAACTGACAATTGTTCAGAGTCATTGACCTTTTTTTAACTTGTTTTTATGTGATATTAAATTGAATTAAGCCTAAATTGAATAATAGTCTGCATGCAAATCTGTCAAATTTACTGTCAGGTATCAGCTTTGTTTTAGAAACTACTCAGGTCTGTTAAACACTATAGCCTACGCTACGTGACTGGTACTGATTTTAGGCCTCAGTCTAAGAAGCAGTCCAAGTTCTCTGTATGTCAACAAGGTGAGCTCATGGTAAGTCCCTGATTCTCCCATGTCAGACAGACAGAGAAACAGTCTCTCCAGCTCTGGCAGCCCAGTCCCAGGCCTTTTCTTTTTAGAGGCTTCTAATCCTGGTGGGTCTGCAGCATGACGTCACAGGCCCTCCTCCCCACTACTCCGTGCTGTACCCACACTCTCATTTCCTCCGCAGCTCACGAACACCAATCACTGCTCCGGTCCCAGTGCCTTCTGACGTCTGACTATCCGATTAAAACAAACTGCCTCATCTGATGCCTCATCTGGCTAGCTGAGGGGTTAGATTTTTAGGATGGGAGGTGCTGAGTGAATGTGTGGGTTGGTGTGAGGATGAAGCAACCAACCAAGCTCCCTGTCTTTTCCCTATTGGCTTTTCTCTACTCACACTGTTCCATGTCTATTTTGCTGCTTGGGCTGCGTCATGTGACCAGGAAGCGTGGCTCTCTTCCATTTCCCCTCTTGACAGAAAGGAAATATTCTAACAGAAGGGGCTGGCGCTGGACTCTGTTACGTCGTCGGTTAAAAATAACTGGCATATTTAAGGCTGCTGAGGAATCCCAGGGCAGGCAAAGGCTGGACAGCTTGCCGCCCGGCAGGAGCTCTCTCCTATCAACTCAGTCTAACTTCTCTTACTTTTTCCTCCTTCTTCTTAAGTCACTGTGCTTTACACCACACCTGAAACATGGCCACTACTTCTCTCTGCACCTCAACCATATTTTCCTACGCCAGAGGAAACCTCTCCCCCTGAAAAAAATAAGATCCAAGGAAAGCTCACTGTTGCCTGACCGCAGCTTTGTGCAGCTCTGGAGGCTTGGCTGAGCTTTTCCCAACAAACTGAGTAAAACCTCCTCCATGTGGGAAAAAATCAAACATATAACTATTTTATTTTAAAGATGAGCTAATTTCTACCTCTGCGATGATTTTTATTAGAGGCTTTTTCTCTCTGGTACATGTCTGAACCGCAGAAACAGGTGTTTCATTCAGTAAACCATGTCGGACCAAACATTTTCCCTTTTAGTTCGCTGCAAAGAAACCATTTAAATATGTTTCTTTTGGCTTTAAGTAACTCATTGAGTTTGAAATACTCAATAAGACGTTTATGATCAGTTGTTTCCTACTCAGCCATGAGAACAAACTGAATTTTTTTTACATAAGACAAGATATTTAATCAGAAATAATGCCATTTTGTTTGTTTTGCCAGAACCGCAGATGTTGGAGAGAAAAGTAAATAATTCAACATGTATTACAAATAAAAAATAGTAAATAATCAAAAACCAACCACATGTGGAGGGCAAAACACACAGACAATCCTGCATCCATATAGAACTGTTTAAAAGCTAATGTGAGGTGAAGGGAGAGGGGGTTGGTGGGGGGGGGGGTGGGGGGTGGTTGAATCAGCTTTCAAGAATTAAGGAAAGAATGAAAGCTATTTTTTAATTACTGTACGGCATCTGGAAGAGAGCACAGAAAACCTCAATATGTTGTGATCCGCTGATGCTCATATTCACTTGGGTGCCTTCCAGAAGGGGGGAACTAGACTGAGGGACAGTGCTGGAGTTGATTTCTTTGTTATTCACATTGTTAAATCACTTCCAACGCCTATGTTGCTGAACTGTGGACCCTTTCAGTTCACTGCCATCACATTTTGTCAGCTGCACCATGACTGTTTTCAGCTGAAGCACTCTATGGTGTCAAGAACAACACCTGAGCTCACCTTGAGAAGTGTTACGGAAGTGAAGGTGCTTCTTCTGTCGGATGTCATGACAGCGACTCTTCATTCATGCTGATGAGTTCACAAAAAAAGATCCTCAGGACATATGTTGGAGTATATGAGAGGAAACATATCACACATCACCAGCGCTAACTTATCATCACCTCTGCTGGTTAATACAATAACATTACCTCAGTCTCGCCACATCCGATGCTTATGTCACCGCAACCTTTAACACTGTATCTGCATCTGCACCGCATTTGAAGTGACTTATTGTGGGAATTGCACGGTAGACTACACTGTCCTATTCTCAGCTCTTAATACTGTAAGTGTTGCATTAACATATTCCATACAAGCATTTGGTGTGAGTTACTAAATCGTCATGACTTCATTGTGTCAGAAAGAAAAGCACAGGACAAAGTGGTGTCATCTTCACTGTCTTTATCTGTTTTCTCTCTTTCTCCACTGCCTGCCATTATTGCAATGCAAAGCATCTGCAATTGAAAGAGTCTAGCCTTTGTTGTCAGGATCATTTTCAAAACTATTATCCCCCACTGTAGAGAATATGGCTATAATGGCACAGCTTCCATTGTCTTTTTACCTGGAAGCAGGTCTTCAAGGACAGGAAAAACATGCAAACCCAGGCAGTTTAAAGCCTTTATGTCTCAAAAGACATTTAAAGAATTTAGCTGAAGAAATATATTTGGTTTGTTCATTTTAAGCTTTAGACAGTTAATATGTCAAACAATAACCACGAGTTGCCCAACAGGATCCTTTCTCTGTTGACATTGTTCTTGTACTTTGCAGTCAAACTTTTTCCCACAGTTTTCTGTTTGCCAATTAAAGCTCAGTGTATTCATGCAATTTTAAACTTTGCATGAAGACACCAGCAGATGTTTACAGTGAATGTGTCCTGTTGAAATGACGGCACGTTTGTTGACATGCCTAACAGACGAGATCCTGATGCAGCAGGATCAGCAACGAGCGCTTTGTTTGCTTTCGCAATGAACTCTTGAGTCAGTGTGTCTAATTATATTGGATAGTGGGGTTTATGTTCGCTCCAAAGCCGTCTGCAAACACCAACGACTTACTTCGAACTTAACACTAAACGTTTTAATGATTCCAGCTCAGGTAAGTCTTTTTCACATTTTAATTCAGCAGAGCTTTTCTATTATTGTATGTATATTTTTTATTTGTCTAGATTCAAGTGTGAGATTATTAGAATAACCAATATCTGAATACCAAAGAGACTTACAAATTCACCTACCTGTTGAAACTAAGAATATTGACTATGTATGTGAATGTGTATCTATGTTTTTTATATA